>CM064548.1:23920077-24428618 GCA_032716605.1 Paralithodes platypus | reverse complement strand
GTGGCGCCTGCGGAAGATGATGCCCCTGTATAGGATTGGTAGCGTCGGGCCCAGGGAGCTCGCGCCTGTGTCATAGCGGCACCGTTCAAGGGGGGCGAGTGTGAGTGTGTAGGGTGTTAGGTCCTGTAGGAATTTTAGTGCCTGTTTGGCAGAATAGGTTATAGTCATTTTCTGTGATGTCCAGTAGTTGGGTTGTTTGATTGTTGCGTGATGTAAGGCCTTGGATTATATAAAGCTTCGAGTATAGGTAATCTCCTTGGAGTCACTTTTGTTGATCGAGGTTATGGTGGTGTGTGTTCTTCTAACTTTCGTTGCGTGGTCGAGGTTGAGGGTGTGTTAGGGGTGAGATAGTTGGTATTTGATGGATTATTAGAATGAATGTGTGAAGCAGCGTTAAACCCCCGACGGCAACAGAAGCGTCTGCGGTTCATACAAATAGAGGAATGAGGTCCACAGTCCTCATAATTACCCGGCTTATGTTGGTAAATGACGTGATCGCCGGTCATCGGGAGACTTCTTTATCTTGAGGTGGAGGCTGGATTTTGGTGCGGTTAGAACGAGGTGTTGTGAGTTCTTGGGGGATTGTGTAACTAAATTATTAATTTGATTTCTGTTTTCCGGGTTGGTTGGTGTGGACATGCTTGGAGATTAATTCTTTCTAAAGACGGCCTCGTCCCCCACATTTTTGTGTTCACGAGGACATGTAATTGCGGTAGAAGCCACTATCTTAAATTTCATTGGGGGGGTCAATGTTGGGGAGGGGCTTTGGGTGTACCATTTTTCAAGATGGTGGTTTTGATGGTGCTGGAGAATTGTTCGGAAGTCCCCCTGGAGTATCCGTTATTACTATAATATTTGGGATTAAGCTCTTTCTACCGTTCATGCCCGTCTGAACGTGGGCTAGTCTCTCTAGTCTCCTGGTGGGTGTCGGCCCAGCCTTAGGCATGACGTGCGTGAAACACAATAATCACACCTAAATAACTTTATTACAGAAGTCCCCCCCAATGACCTCCAACCTCGTTCTCCGCCAAACAACAAACCAGCCCCCCCTCCTTACCAAGATACAAGAATGCCCGATATGGTACCGACGATCACGTCATTTACCACTATACCTGTAATTATGAGGACTTGTGGGACCTCATTCCTATTATATTGGTAGGACGCAGACTCGTCTTTCACGTCGGTTAACTCTTTCACACTTCAGTCTGGAGCCATCAATAGGACATATTTCTTACTCACCCCTAACCACCCTCACCTCACACAGTGCAACGACGTTAGAGAAAACACCACCACCATACTCGATAAAGAAAGGGACCCAACGAGAGTTACCTATACTCGAAGCTTTATATACTCCAAGCCTTACATCCCAACATACAAACAAACACAAACTCTGCGACCTTCAGATCCTTCCTTCTGCCAAAGAGGCACTTTCTACTAGGACCTAACACCCCCCCTCGCCACCCCAGTGCCCTTGCACGACAGCCCCCCGCGCTACCGTCCTTCAGCTTCATCTTCCGCAGGCGCCACACAACTTAGGCCACGCCCCTCGACACCAACCAGCCAATCAGCTTCGACCCCACCAACCGACCACCATCCCGCATCCAGTGCGCATGCGTGACGCGGTTCTCCCTTTCTCTCTCCTAAGAAATAACCCTCCACCAATAGCAGACTTTTGCCCCCTGATTATTTCGCCTCCTCACTGATCCTCCACCCTCTATATATACCCTTCCCTTGTTTACTTTTTTATATCAATTTCCATCCTTACTTGACAATACGCTGGTTGTCCAGTGAAACGCGGCGTATATCCTGATATCTTCATGTACTTTAATTGTAACCCTGTACCACCATGAATTTTGGCTCATCTCCTTCATCTACTTCCTGCCACCCAAGCGAAAACTGCATCAGGAGACCTGGAAACTTGTTTTTGATATATATTAAAATGTTGCCAACGAAGAAAAGAATATATTTCTATATTCACCCTTCAATGTCTTTAAAGATATATGTTATATACACGAAAATATATATATATATATATATATATATATATATATGTATATATAGCCAGGTAATAGATTCTCTTTTGAAACAGACTGAGGTTAAAAGCAATAGCAGTTTCAGCATTTCAGGATTTTAGTGATTACAGCTTTCAATAGTTTCTAACAATTTTCCTCTGGGGATCAGAGATGAGGTAACCAAAAGGTTAGCAACATTCATGGTGGATCCAACGTTTCACAAGTAAACATCTTGCATTTCTTCAGGGATAATGGAGAGGTAATGATTAGAATAGGGACAAAGCATCAATATTTTATAAAAAATTAGGGGATCAAGTAGAGGGAGGTGGGCGGAGCTACTGGGTGTGTGGTTGGCCTGTTCATTGGTGTGAAGGCAGTCTATTTTCGCGCAGACGCGGCAATATTAAATCTTATCGGGTGGTTGGTTGTTGGCTGTGAGTGGAGTGCTGTGGTGGCTGTGATTGGTTGGTGTGTATAGTTGTGTGCTGAGCGTGGAGAGGTAAGGGAGGGGGGCGCGCGGGCGAGAGGATGGGGGGGGTTTGGAGGTGGGCCCCAAGCATGCCTATTTCAGTGATTGAATGATTTAGGAAGTTGTTTAAAATACTTGATCTGTTTTAATGATTATTATATTGACACTATGGATAAGGGAGAATAAATGGGGAAGAGGGGAAAGAGAAAAGTGAGAAGAGGGAAATGGAAGAGACTGTGAATTTTTTATAATAAAGAGAGTGCTTTGGGAGGGAATAAGATATGACATTAAAATAGATGAGGGGACGAGGAAAAAAAATGACTGAGATGTAAGTAAACTTCTGTCCCATGTATTTTTACTAAATTTTTTTTCTATGTAATCTTTTGGTCCTAATAATGAGCATCTATTTTTATTTTGTCTCCTTGTTTTTGTGAATCTTCCTTATTTTACCTTCTCCCTATTTCTTTTTTCCCTTGCTCCTCTTCTTTATCCCCTTTCCTTTGCCCCCTTTTGTGTCCTTGTTTTTTTTTATTCTTTTTTTTCGTATTATTTTTCCCATTTTTTTTTGTCTCTTTTGGTTTCAGTCACTATTCCTCCCCCCCTATTTTTATCCACACCCTTTCTCTATCCCTTTTTATCGCATTTCCTACTTTTTTTTCCTTTTCCCTTTTTTGCCTTTGTCCTTGTTTCTCACTTACCTTCTTCCATTCACTATGTTTCCTTTGAATTTATTCTTATCAGTGCCTCCCCCCCCCATTCCCCACCCCTCCTCCCCTTTTCCCCCCCCATTTCTTTTTTTTTCCCCTTTATTATTTTTCCTCCCCATTTTTTTGTTTCTTTTCCCCCCCTTTTTTTCCCTTCCCCTTTTATTTCTTACTTTTTTTAATTTCTTTACCTTTTCTTTTCTTCTTTTTCCGCCCCCCTCACCCCCCTATCTTTTTTTTAGTTGCTTTCTTCCCCCCTCTTGCTGTTTCCGCGCCCTCTTTCCCATTTGATATTGATTTCGTCCGTACTCCGTCCGTTCCCAACCTCGCCCGGTTAATTTTTCCCACCCCAATTTGAAGGTCTTGTGTTTGGTTGTTGATGCTGGGGCGAGTGTTTGGATGTATAGAGCTTCTAAAATAGCTAGTCTTCTGGGGTCTGATTCTTTGTCAAGTATGGTGGTTTGTTTGTCTTGGTCGGCGCGAGTTAGGGCAAGATGGTGGGGGGCTTGATAGTGATCTTTTATAGTGCCAGATTGAAGGTGGAGGGTTAGTCGACGGGAAAGGCGAGTCTGTGTCATTCCAACATAGGATAGGGGCCCACCGTCCCACCAGAGGTGCAAATATGCTGGTATATCACATGATAGTCATTCGGTTGGTTGGTGGAAATGGGGCGGTTACGGAGGACAAGGTTGGAGGTCTTAGGAGATTTGTAGTAAATAATGAGTGTGATTTTATTGTCAGGGTTGGTTGGGAGGACGTTTTTGTTAATTATTTCTTTCATAATGGATTCGTCTGTTGTGTGGTCGGAAGACATGTAGTTTCTGTAGAAAAATGTAATGTCATTGGCCCGGTTGGTGCTAGGGGGGTCTTGTTTGTACCATTTTTCTAGGTGGTGGTTGATGGCATTGGTGACGTCAGTGTTGGAATACCCATTGTTGACTAGGACCTGGGTGAGCCTTTCCAGTTCATTGTGTGTGTCATTCCAGGTGGTGCAATGGGTGAGGGCTCTCCTGACATAGGCGGCGATGGTGGACTGTAGGTATCGTTTAGGGCATTCACTTTCCCCATTAAGACATTGACCATTGTTAGTAGGTTTGGTGTACACGATAGTTTTGAAGCCGTGGTTGTGGAGGGAGACAAGGAGGTCGAAGAAGGCTAGATGTCCAACGGTGGTTTCTTCGTATGTGAAGTTGAGTCCGGAGGCGGCCATGAAGCGCTGCTGGAGGTCCCTGAGTTCACCCAGGTCCTTCACCCGCACGAAGATATCATCGATGTACCTGCAGTAGACAGTGGGCCGGTGGGCAGCCAGGAGTTCCTCTTCGATAGTTCCCATGAAGAAATTGGCGAACAGGACCCCCAGGGGGCTTCCCATCGCTACACCGTCGATTTGCTGGTACATATTCCCGCAGGGAGGGGGGGGGGGGGGGGGCAGCAAATCGATGGTGTAGCGATGGGAAGCCCTCTGGGGGTCCTGTTCGCCAATTTCTTCATGGGAACTATCGAAGAGGAACTCCTGGCTGCCCACCGGCCCACTGTCTACTGCAGGTACATCGATGATATCTTCGTGCGGGTGAAGGACCTGGGCGAACTCAGGGACCTCCAGCAGCGCTTCATGGTCGCCTCCGGACTCAACTTCACATACGAAGAAACCACCGATGGACATCTACCCTTCTTCGACCTCCTTGTCTCCGTCCACGACCACGGCTTCAAAACTACCATGTTCACCAAACCTACTAACAATGGCCAATGTCTTAATGGGGAAAGTGAATGCCCTAAACGATACCTACAGTCCACCATCGCCGCCTATGTCAGGAGAGCCCTTACCCATTGCACCACCTGGAATGACACACACAATGAACTGGAAAGGCTCACCCAGGTCCTAGTCAACAATGGGTATTCCAACACTGATGTCACCAATGCCATCAACCACCACCTAGAAAAATGGTACAAACAAGACCCCCCTAACACCAACCCGGCCAATGACATTACATTTTTCTACAGAAACTACATGTCTTCCGACCACACAACAGACGAATCCATTATGAAAGAAATAATTAACAAAAAAGTCCTCCCCACCAACCCTGACAATAAAATCACACTCATTATTTACTACAAATCTCCTAAGACCTCCAACCTTGTCCTCCGTAACCGCCCCATTTCCACCAACCAACCGAAATACGATCATGTGATATACCAGCATATTTGCACCTCTGGGGACTGTGGACCCCTATCCTATGTTGGAATGACACAGACCCGCCTTTCCCGTCGACTAACCCTCCACCTTCAATTTGGCGCTATAAAAGATCACTATCAAGCCCCCCACCATCTTGCCCTAACTCACGCCGACCTAGACAAACAAACCACCATACTCGACAAAGAATCAGACCCCAGAAGACTAGCTATTTTAGAAGCTCTATACATCCAAACACTCAACCCCAGCATCAACAACCAAACACAAGACCTTCAAATTCTTCCTTCAGGCAAGCGCTACAGGCATGCTGACCCCCCTCCTCTCGCCCCGCGCCCCCCTCCCTTACGCTTCCACGCTCAGCACACAACTGACAACACCAACCAATCACAGCCATCCACAGCCAACAACCAACCACCGATAAGATTTAGTGCCCGTCACGCGAATAGACTGCCTTCCACCAATGAACAGCCACCACACACCCAGTAGCTCCGCCCACCTCCCTCTACTTGATCCTCGAATTTTGTATAAATATGATACTTTGTCCCTATTCTAATCATTACCTCTCCATTCCCTGAAGATGCAAGATGTTTACTTGTGAAACGTTGGATCCACCATGAATTTTGCTAACCTTTTGTACCTCATCTCTGAACCCCAGAGGAAAATTGTTAGAACTATTGAAAGCTGTAACAATAAAATCCTGAATGCTGAAACTGGTATTGCTTTTAACCTCGTCTGTTTAAAAGAGAATATATATATATATATATATATATATATATATATATATATATATATATATATATTTATATATATATATATATATATATACATATATATATATATATATAAATATGTATGTATATACTGTATATATATATATATATATATATATATATATATATATATATATATGTGTGTGTGTGTGTGTGTTTATGTAGGTACGTAAATTATGAGCGTGACCATTATTTTTAAGGAGTAGGGTGTGTCGTCCAGAAAACATAAATGTCTCCAGGTCCAGACAGTAAGTATCACGACAAATGGGACAACTACTAATGAGGGAGTGTCGTCGCCCTTTACCAAGATGGATGAAGGGTTATTGACGACCTTATTAACCTTATTTGGTCCGAGGGGAGTGTTTTAGGACCTTCATTGTCTCGCTTCATTAGATGGAGATTTTAAGGCGTTTCACTTCATTAGTTTGACGATAATTAGACAATTTGGTATGCTGATTGAAAATCGTCAGATGCTAGCAAGAATGAAATTAATATGGAGTAGTATTTGAGAGGGTAAGATGGTGGTACTGGAAATAATGATGGCAAACTATGCTGATAGTATTAGTGGTGATGGTGGGAGGAGTGGTTGCAGTGGTAGTGGTGGTGGTGATAAAAGTGGTGGTACTGGTCGCCTGTTCTATCTCTCCAGTACGACCACCCGATCCTCCCAGCCGGCGGCGCTTGTGGCACTATGGCGCTGCTGACTGGGGGGCTCTCCGGTAGTACTTCTTTGATCTCCCTTAGAATTACTTTTGCTTCCTTAGCCGGGGACCCTTAGAGAGTGCTGAACGCATTACCGAGGTAATCCAGTCGGGCATGGACGCATATATTCCATTTACTTTCTCCCAGTCTAATGCAAAATAATCTTAGTTTACTCATGCTTGCTCTACTGATGTCTGCAATAAGTGGGAAGCATTCAAACGTTGCCGTTGCCTTCAAACTCAAGAATCTCATACTTCCTATATTTCTGCCCAGAATCAAGCCAAATCTGTTCTTCGAATGTTCGAACACCCTTTCATCAATAATATATGCACTTTACTATCCAACTCTAGCTCTTCCCAAACCTTCTGGCATCTAGCCAAAAACCTCTCCAACAATTTTCCTTCTTCGTCATTCCCTCCTCTTTTCCACTCTGACGGTACTAATGTTACTTCTTCCTCTGACAAAGCTGAACACTTCGCTAACACTTTCGCTAAAAACTCCACCTTGGATGATTCCGGTGCTATTTCTCCCTCTCCACTCCCCTCTTTCCTACTTATGCCTAATATCATAATCTCTTTCAAGGATGTACTTTCCACCCTCTCTGGGCTTAATGCTAAGAAGGCGTACAGACTGGACTGTGTTCATCCTGCTGTACTCAAAAACTGTGCTTCCATGCTGACTCCCTGCCTTGGCAAACTCTTCCGTCTCTGTCTCTCCTCTTACGTCTTCTGTTCTTCGCTGGAAGTTTGCTCTCATTCAACCTGTCCCAAAGAAGGGTGACCGCTCACAACCCTCCAACTATTATCCAATTGCTCTCATTTCTTGCATCACTAAAGTTTTTGAAACTATTCTTACCTCAAAAATTCTTAAACATTTATCTTCCCATAGCCTACTCTCACACCACCAGTATGCCTTTCTTAAGGGCCGCTCTACTGGTAATCTTCTTTCTTATCTTACTAACTCCTGGTCATCCTCCATTCGGGACTTCGGTGAAACTTTTATTGTTGCACTAGATATATCGAAGGCCTTCAAAAGGCCTTCGATAGAGTCTGGCACAAATCCCTTATTTCTAAACTACTCTCTTTCAGTTTCTATTTCTCCATATGTGCCTTTGACACTCAGGCTGCGGGGCCCCACATATGTTGGGCGAAAGAACCATGGCCACCCCTGCGGAGCCCGACAATATCCGGGCGGGATGTTGAGCACATTATCGGCTCTGAGAGAGAGTCCACGCGTTGGAAGGACGATAGGCGGGCTCTGACCGCTTGGCACGGACCGAGTACTGTGACTGAGGTCCCCACCACAACATTACACATCCACTGCCTCGCCAGACAAGGAAAAAACTAAGGAAATCACCGTATTTTAGGGTTTTTGCACTCGTGTTGCAACATGGTTGCAAGAAAACCCGTGGTCGTACAAGGGTGATTCAGGTGTCATTGGAAAGCTCTATTATCGCCCTTTCATGAATACATAATTGTATTACGCTCTGGCTCTTGTTTATTTATGAAAAAGAGCATGGAATGAAGCTCGTTTAGGGTAAATATGCCCGCCAGGCAGGTAGTAGAAGTTACAAACATCCCCGTTTGTCAGGGGTTAATTTCCTTTCCGGCCGTTCCATAGCTGCGATTGTGGTCGGCCACCGTTCACTTCCTCAACATATCAACTCCGGTGTTTCTCAGGGTTCTGTCCTATCTCCAATTCTTTTCTTATTATTCATTAACAACCTTCTTAACTGCACCTCCATCCCCATTCACTCATATGCTGACGATTCTACATTACCTTATTCTACTAGCCTTCCACAAAATTATTCAAAGCAGGAACTCCAAAACTCACGTAAGGAGGCCATAAGACACCTATCTTCTGATCTCTCTACTATCTCAAATTAGGGCAGAGAAAACCTTGTTACTTTCAATGCTTCCAAAATTCAATTTCTCAATCTGTCTACTCGTCACCCCCTTCCAGAAAACTATGACATATTCTTTAACAACATATAAATTAACCCTTCATCATTTCTGAATTTTCTTGGTGTCTCTTTTTCTTCTGATCTTCCGATCTCTCTTGGAAGGATCATAAGAACATAAGAACATAAGAAAATGGGAGTCTGCAAAAAGCCGATCGGCCCACACAAGGCAGATCCCTGTCACACCCAACCCCAATTACATAACAACATAAGGTCATAAGGACGCGGGAAACTGCATATGGCCATGCGGCCCACATGAAGCAGCTCCCATTCACACCCAGCCCATATCACCCATATGGGAATCCAACTTATGCTTAAAGCTTTCAACCTGTTTCTGAGCTAATTACTGTTCTGGGCAGTGCATTCCACATGTTAACAACTCTATTTCCAAACCAGTGCTTTCCTATATCTTTCCTAAATCAAAACTTATCTAACTTGAAACCATTTGAGCGGGTTATGTTGCCGTTCTTTAGCTTTAATACCTCATCTATATCGCCCTTATTTAAACCTTTTATCCATTTAAATACCTCTATCATGTCTCCCCTACATCTTCGTCTCTCTAGTGAGTGCAGGCCTAAGACTTTCAACCTCTCCTCATACGATAAATTTCTAATATTATGTATCTTGTTGGTCATTCTTCTTTGGACTGCCTCTAAAGGGTCGATATCCATTCTATAATAAGGGCACCAAAATTGAACAGCATAGTCAAAATGGGGTCTTACTAGAGCTAAGTATAGTTTTAAGAAAACTTCAGCAGTCCTGTTGCTAACACTCCTAGATATGAATCCTAGAATTCTATTTGCCCTATTCCTAACACTTATACACTGTTTTCTGGGTTCCAGATCATTACTAATGAGCACCCCCAGATCCTTCTCACACTCTGAGTTATCCAATTCTACATTGTCTAGTTTATATTTAGCATCTAAATTACGATTTCCAATCCTTAATACCTTACATTTGTCTATATTGAAACTCATCTGACAATTTATGGACCACTCGTGCAAGTGATCGAGATCATTTTGAAGACATTCCATGTCGCTAGCTGACTCTATTATCCTACCTATTTTAGTATCATCAGCAAATTTACTGATCCTACTCTTTATGCCCGAGTCAAGTTCATTTATGTAGATAATGAACAGAAGGGGCCCCAAAACCGACCCTTGGGGGACCCCACTTTTAACTAATCCCCAGTCCGATTTTACACCATTTATACTAACTCTCTGTTTCCTACCAATCAGCCATGACTTAATCCACTTGAGTAGCATCCCCCCAATACCATGTCCTTCTATCTTCCTTAACAGCCTTTCATGTGGAACTTTATCAGAGGCCTTACTGAAGTCTAACTAAACTATATCATATGACTTGTCGTTATCTACCGCTTCATTAACCTCGGAGAAAAAACTGAGTAAATTTGTTAGGCAGGATCGTCCTGGAGTGAAACCATGTTGAGAGGGATTTATTAACTTGAACATATCTAAGTGATTTCTAATTTTCCTGGCAATAATTGATTCAAGCAATTTCCCTATAATTGATGTGAGACTAATAGGACGGTAATTTGATGCTATGGACTTATCACCTTTTTTAAATATCGGAATTATATTTGCGAACTTCCATGAATCAGGAACTAAGCCTAAAGCTAGTGAATTATTAAATAGGTGAGTTAATGGGTAACTTAATTCGTCCTTGCATTCTTTTAATACCCTAGCATACACCTCATCTGGACCTGGAGATTTCTGGGGTTTTAGTCTATCTATTTCCTTAATTACTTCGTCACTAGTGACCTGAACAGTGCTTAATATTTCGTCTATACTACCGTATAGATATCTTATCATCACTCTTGCTAAAACAGCTTTCCAGAAGCTGGGTGTGCTCAACCGCCTCCGGGGGTTCTTTACCCCTCTGCAGCTTCTTGCTCTGTACAGGGGCACAGTGTGTCCATGTATTGAGTATTGTTCACACGTTTGGGGAGAATCCTTCCACATAGCACTTCTAAGCAAAGTAGAAAAGAAAGCCTTCCTTCTCATTGAATGACATCCACTCACCAATTATCTGCAGTCTCTCTCTCTTCACCGCAATGTTGCATCTCTCTCACTATTCTATCGCTATTACAATAATCAGTGTTCCTCAGAGCTCTCTCAGTGAATACCATCCCCTCTTCGTAGAGCATGTAGCACCTGTCTTGCAACACAACCCCACCCCTACTCTGTGCAACTCTCAAACCCAAGAGTGAAATTGTATTCTCAATTATTATTCTATTCAACAGCTGAGGTCTGGAACTCTCTCCCAGAATCAGTCTTTCCCTCTTCTTATGACTTAAATGGCTTCAAACTCCGTGTGTCGAAACATTTTGGCTCGAATGTCCCTTGATTTTGGCTCTGTCATTCGTTCAACTCTGGAGGAGGCACTCGCCACAGACAATTCTGCCTTTTGTCTCCCTCACACACATAGAAAAAAACAAATGTTGATGGTTATGGTGTTAGCAATAGTGATGATGATGGGAGAAGTGGTTGTATTGGTGATGGTGGTGATGGTGATAGAGATGGTGGTGGTACTGGTAATGTTGGGGGTAATGGTAATGGTTATTTTGTTTTTATGACAAAATGGTTGTATTGGTGATGGTGGTGATGGTGATGGTGATAGAGATGGTGTTGGTACTGGTAATGTTGGTGGTAATGGTAATGGTTATTTTTGTTTTATGACAAAAGGCAGGTTGCCTGTGATGAGTGTCTCCCCCAGAGTCAAACGAGTGACAAAGAGCCAAATTCAAGGGACGTTGTGATCAAAATGCCTGAACACACAAAGTTTAAAGCAATTTAAGTCATAGAATGAACGGAAAGATTGATTGAGGGAGAGACTTCCATAGTTCACTAGTTGAGTAGAAGAAAGACTGAGAAAATTTGCTAATTCTTAGGTTGAAGAACTGGACCGAATAAGAGTGGGATCGTGTTAAAGGCGGGTCCCTCGCACTCGCCCAAGGGAGGGGATATGCACTGAGACAGCTCTGAAGAACACTGATTGTTGTAATGGTGTTAGAAGAGTGAAAGAGCTGCAACATTGCGGTGTGTAGAAAGAGATTGTAGGCAACTAGTAAGAGGAAGTGAGTTGATGAGGCAAAATGCTTTTGACTACTCTTTCGAGAAGTGCGGTATGGGTGGAACGTCCCCACATATGCGAACAATACTCAATACATGGGCACACTGTGTCCCGATGCAGAGCAAGAAGCTGTGCGGGGATGAAGAAGCCACAGAGACGGTTGAGCACACCTAACTTCTTGGAAGCTGTGTAGCAAGAGTGGTAATATGATCTTTCGAAGAAAGGTTGGATGAAAAAGATACACCAAGAATATTGAGAGAAGATGAAGGGTTGATTTGTGTATTGTTGAAGAGTAATTGATAGTCTTGGGGAGGATTGCAAAGGGTAGATAGAGGGAGAAATTGGGTCTTGGAGGCATTGAAAGTAACAAGATTTTCTCTGCCCCAATCAGAAATAATTGATAGAGCAGAAGATAGGCGTTCGTCACATGAATTTTGCAGTGATTGCATACTATGTTGTTGTAAAAAAAGTAGTAGAATAGTGTAAGGAAGAATCATCAGCATATGAGTGGATGTGACTAGAGCTACAATTGAGGAGATCATTCATGAATATTAGAAATAGAACTGGAGACAGGACAGAACCCTGAGGATCACCGGAGTTGATAGGTTGAGGAAGTGAGCGATGGCCGTAAACAACTGCAGCTATGGAACGGTCAGAAAGGAAATTAGAGACAAAGGCACAAATAGAGGGATAGAAACCGAAGTAGGGTAGTTTGCATAATTTGAGACTTGTGCCAGACTCTGTCAAAGGCTTTCAATATGTCTAGCGCAATAGAAAAAGCCTCACCGAAGCCCTGAAAGGAGAATGATCAAGAGTTAGTAAGATAAGCAAGGAGACCACCAGTAGAGCAACCTTTAATCCCCTGGACCCCAAGCGATTTAATAAAAGAGTACACTCCAGGATCAGCCACTTGCCATTTTTGTTGTTTTCCTGGAAACACATGGGATTGGTTAGTAATGAAGGAAAAACAACATAAAACCGCTCACCTAGGTAATTTGGGGGTCCTGGGGGGCGAGGAAAAGTCACAATTAACATGGGGTGATGAGTAGGCAATATCATGGAAAATCACTCCAGTGCGCGCCCACACGCACGTGGCTGGACTTGGAGGGCTGCCAACCCTCGGTATTGTGCTTTGGGATGCTAAAGTAGTTCCCATACAAATCTGAACCTTCTAGGGAGCCATAGGACAAGAGTAATTAAGGCGAATGCAGCCATTACGTCTCTGGGACTGTGCTTTACATACATAGGTGACGCATAACGTGCGCTGATACTCAAAAGGTTAAGGAAACCATACTGGCGATCGGAAAGATGATTATGGGAAAATAAATGCTTAAGAATTTTGAATTAAGGATAGTTTCAAAACTTTAGAGATGCAAGAAATGAGAGCAATTGGACAATAGTTGGAGGGTTGAGAGCAGTCACCCTTTTTTGGAACAGGTTGAATGAGAGCAAACTTGCAGCAAGAAGGGAAGATGTTGGAGACGAAAGAGTTAAGCTAGACAAGGAATGAGCACGGAAGAACAGATTTTGAATACAACAGGAGGAACACCATCCAGTCCTTACGCCTTCTTAGTATTAACCCCCTCCGACATCTATGATGCGATCGCGTCATATGGCAGTATTCCCAAGAGTATCATATGACGCGATCGCGTCATATGAACGTAGTGAAGTAGCTCAATAAGTAAGTTATATGACGCATTTGCGTCATATTGAGCTCAGTAAGTTAGGTAAGTTAGATCAGAATCTGTCAGTTGGTGGCAACCCCAAATACCTCCGACTTCTACCGGTACCTCAGTATCAGAGAGAGTGTTGTGAGGGAAATACCGGGTGCTCCGCCACCACGTCAGTAAGTTAGCAACTTATGTCGGACAGGGTTAAGCCCAGAGAGGGCAGAAAATACATCCTTAGAAGAGATTATGATCATAGGCATAAGTAAGCAAGGGGGGGGGGGGGGGGGGGTAGAGAGGGAGGCATAGCACCGGAATCATCCAGGGTGAAGTGTTTGGCGAAGGTTTGAGCAAATAGTTTAGCTTTGTCAGAGGATGACGTGACATGACGATGGTGCCGTCAGAATGGAAAAGAGGAGTGAAAGATGAGGAAACCTTTTGGCTAGATGCCAAAAAGCTTGGGAAAAGCTAGAGTTGGAAAGTTCAGAACATTTGTTATTGAAGAAAGCGTTTTTGGATAGTCGAAGAACAGAGTTTGCTTGATTCCAGGCTGAAACGTAAAAAGCACAATATTCTTGAGCAGTAGAACAAGTGTGAGTAAACCAAGATTGTTTGCATTATACTGAAAGAAAGAAAAGGGAATGTATGCCTCAATGCCATAGAGGAGTACATCGGTAATGCATGCAGCACTCTCCGAGGATCTCCGGCCATGGAAGCAAAATTCAAAGAAGTACTGCCGATAGTGGTGATGATGACTGAGAGAGCTCTGTGAAACATTGATTATTGTAATAGCGATAGAAAAGCGAGAGAGATGCAACATTGCAGCAAAGAGAGAGAGATTGTAAAGAGTTGGTGAGTGGACGTGAGTTAATGAGATGAAAGGCTTTCTTTTCTACTTTGTCTAGAAGTGCTGTGTGATAAGATCCCTCCCCACACATGCGAACAATGCTCAATATAAGGAAGCACTGTGCCCCTGCACAGAGCAAGAAGCTGTGCAGGGGTAAAGAACCCCCTGAGGCAGTTGAGCACACTCAGCTTCTGAGAAGCCATTTTAGCAAGAGTGGTATTATGGTCATTCCAAAAGAGAACAGAAGAGAAAAAGACACCGAGAATACTGAGAGAAGAAAAATTGATTTTTGTATTGTTGAAGTATAAGGGATAGTCCTCTGGGAGGTTTTGACAGGTACATAAATGAAGAAATTTGGTTTTGGAAGCATTGAAAGTAATAAGATTTGATCTGCCTCAATTGGAAATGGTTGTTAGATCAGTAGATAAATGTTCCATGGCTTCATCCTGTGAGTTTTTGAATGATTGCTTGCTGGGGCGTTCTGAAAATCTAATTGAATAGTGTAAGGTAGAGTTGTCAGCATATGAATGGGTAGGACTGGAGGTATAGTTGAGAGTATTATTTATAAATATTAGAAGGAGAATTGGAGATAGGACAAATCCTGAGGAACACCGTAGTTGACAGAATGAGGAAGTGAACGATGGCTATCCACATCCAAAGCTATGGCCAGAAAGGAAATTAGAGATTAGAGATGGAGGGATAGAAACCGAAGAAGCATAGTTTAGAAATTTGAGACTTGTGCCAGACTCTATCGAAGGTCTTCGATATGTCTAGCGCAATAGAAAAGGATTCACCGAAGTCCCGAAAGGAGGATGACCATGAGTTAGTAAGATTTGAAGGAAGATCACCAGTAGAACGGCCTCTAAGGAAGCCATACTGGTGATCTGAGAGTAGATTATGAAAAGAGAAATGCATAAGAAATTGTGAAGTAAGAATAGTTTCAAAAACTTTAGAGATGCAAGAAATGAGAGCAATTAGACTATGGTTCGAGGGCTAAAAGCAGTCACCCTATTTAGGGACCGGTTGAATGAAAACCAATTTCCAGCAAGAAGGGAAGACGTTAGAGGAGAGACTGAGACAGAAGAATTTGCCTTAGCAGGGAGTCAGCACGGAAGCACAGTTTTTGAGTACAAGAGGAGGAACACCATCTGGACCATACGCCTGCTTAATATCAAGCCCAGAGAGGGTAGAAAGTACATCTTAATTAAAAAAAAAAAAAAAAATAATTAATTTTAATTAATTTAATTTAATTTAATTAATTTAATTAATTTAAATTAGGGGAGGGTGAACCCTGTTCTGAGCCCAGACATCAAAATTTCAAATTATTGTGTTCTTGTTCTATAATGCTTCTTTCAACATAGGAGAATAGCATAGGAAGGAACAAAAAAACATATCGCATCCATTACCCCCCGGGCCGGGGGTTCGACCTCGACCCCCGAAAAACGATTTTTTTTTTTCTTTCAGCCACACAAGTTTTGTTTTTGTGTCTGTAGTCTAAAGGGCTGCTGTAAGCAATATAAATGATCATATGAGGGCATAAACACCCATATGATATCCCTAGGGCCCCCTTGGGGGGGCCCCAAAATCATGGATTTTGGTAAAAACTTATCTTTTAAAATCAGTAAGGGCAACCCCTGACGAAAATTTTGTTTAGTTAGCCATTACTCTCGATCTTCTATGTGCGCGCTATGAGAGAAAATGGAGGGTAAGGAGGACTAACTGTTTTCTCTGCCCCAAAAATTAGTTTCACTTATGAAAATCTATGAATTTGTGTGGTTTGGTATCATATTTTTGCACTTACGAGTCCATCTATATTTTTATGTATTGCTCAAATGTATTCCCCTTCTAAATAGAGTACATAGGGGTACATAGGAACGCCTGTACGTTTAAATTAATGCCGATTTGGCGAAAATGTCCGAGTTTTGTCCCTTTTGGAGTCAAATCAGCTGTAATCCAAGAATAATAATGTAATATATTTATTTCAGTACTTTCTATTATTCAATAGGGGTATATTTAAACGCTACGTTATAGTGGATGCTTGTACGCTATGCCATGCAAAAATTGCGGGATATTTGAAATTTTTTGAGTGACTAGATGATTTTACGAAAGTGCAATGAAATTTTGCTCTCGCGCGCGCCCATAGAGATCTGATTTTTTCATCGAGTCTTAATATTACCATATGTAATAAGATGGTATAATGCCAGAAACTCTATCTCCTATACAGGCTGACTTGGGGGTGTAAGGTTCAGCCCCCCCAAAAACGGCGACTGTCCTCAATAGAGGTTTTCTGGTGCACTACGACCGTCCTCAATTGATCCAGAGTATATAAAACCCTTAGAAAACACCCCAGTGGCACCCAAAACAAAGCAATTTGTGATTAGGTGAGATAATTCCCCTCCATTACCTTACCTTTGGATACCTTTGGATGTGTTCGCCGCTCCTCTAGCGGCACCAAGGAGCGCGACGCCCCTCATTATGGGTGGTGATTTGGTGCAGTAGACTGTTTGAAGCGACAGCTCGCTCCCTTGCGAGGATGGGCTCGTCTAGCACTTTTTGCAGTTCGACATCTAGGGCTATCTTGAAGTTGTCTAACGAGATGTCCCTCATGTCTCTTACTCGCCGTGGGAGTTTGTTGAAGAGACGTGGGCCTCTGTGTGATAACCAGCCCTCTCGCAGAGAGCCCATAGCACCCCTGTTATTCATCCGGGGGATTTCGCATTCCCAGCCTCTCCTATCACTGAATTTTATGACTATCGGAGTATGTAGGTTTGGTACTAAACCCTCTGCGATTTTCCACGTGTATATTATTAGGTAACGTTCTCTTCTACGTTCCAGTGAGTACAGATTCAGTGCTCTTAAACGCTCCCAATAGTGTAGATGTTTTATCGAACTTATATGCGAAGTGAAATTTCTTTGTACACTCTCTACGTCATTTATTTCACCTGCTTTGTATGGGGATGTTAATACGCTACAGTATTCAAGCCGCGGTAGCACTAGAGATTTGAAGAGCGTTATCATAGGCAATTCACCGCGTGTTTTAAAAGTACGCAGAATCCAACCCGTTAACCGTTTCGCAGCCGCCACTTTGACCTGGTTATGTACTTTGAAACCCATATTTTCAGACATTAATAGCCCATGGTCTTTCACACTGTCTTTCCGTTCTATTATGTGGTTAGATTCTGTTAAGTAATTTGTAATTTCTTTAACACCATTATTATCTCCGTACCGTATTAATTGGAATTTTTCCTCATTGAATTGCATGTTGTTTTCCCTGGTCCACTGGAACACTACATTCATGTCTTCCTGCAGTCGGCCCGTGTCCTCTTGTGTGTTTACTATCTTGCTTAATTTTGTGTCATCAGCAAAAGACGACACCGTACTGTGTCTGGTGTTGGTATCTATGTCGCAAATTAGTATGAGGAACAGAAGGGGCGCTAGCACTGTTCCTTGGGGCACTGAGCTTTTGACATCCGAAGGCTCAGAAGTGACTTGGTTTACTGCTACTTGCTACCACTCATACATATGTGTCCCCCCCCCCCTTCCCCTTATTTTCCCCCCTCCTCAATTATGAGTTATTTTTTCTCTTATTCCCCGTTTTATCGGGTAATTTTCGGCACGCATTTCCCTCATCCAGCCTCTTTAGAGACTTTAGAGTCAGCTAGAGATCCTTGCAACACAGAAACTTCTACTCAGACCCGTCAGTGCCGCTCTACAGCTCAGAGAGGGTGGATATACTGTATGTCCCCCCAGCGCTCGCATCATGATACGACCTTGCGGCAATAATGCGTCTTTTGCACCCCCCAAATGCTATTCCCACTTCTTCTAGTGCGAGTAAACCAAGATTTGTTTGAATTAATCTGTGAGAAAGAAAATTGAATGTATGCCTCCATTCCTGATTGGATTACCTGGGTAATATATTCAGCACTCTCTGAAGGTCCCCGGCCACGGAAGCAAATGTAATTCCATAGGAAGGCAAAGAAGTACTGCCAAAGACCCTCTCAGTTGGCAGCGCCAAAGTGCCACAAGCGCCACCAGATGGGAGGATTGGGTGGCCGTACTGGAGAGATTGGACAGGTGACAGAGATAAGTTTATGGTTGGAGAAGCCCAAAGGAGAGAACAGATTATAGTATATTATGCGGAAGGGTTAGAAGTTATAAACAAGTTGTGAATGTTGGGCCGATCTTCAAAGTAATCCGGAATTCAGGTGGGTTGCTGAACCAACTGCTCTAGGTCATTTAGAATAGAAAAAATGTAGGCTTGTTCACCAGGTTGGTCAGTGGAATGAGAGGAGAGCCATTGGCATTGGTGAACGTTGAAATTCCCTAAGAGGGAAATATCTGAGAAAGGAGAGATGGAAAGGATGTGTTCCACTTTAGAGTTTATATAGTCAAAGTATTTGAGAAAATGGGAAAGACTGGGGACAAAGTACAATACTAACTCCATTGGTCGACAGCTCCCGACCCCAAACATGCACAATATAGAGCGATCGGCGAGGAGCGCTGGGTTACAGTTTCGGTACCTGGGATTGGCCCGCCCCATTAACTCGACCAATATGAAGCTATTTCTACATCCGATAAGGCACAAACTATCGACGATAGTCTCACAGGCTGCACATACTAGCCAGCAACCACCAACACACAGTACCCCGAGTAGGTAGCTGGGACATTACGCCTGGATGTGTGAAAAATTAGGACAGAGGAAAAGGAGGTATTCTATACTAGGGAAACCCATGCATGCCAACCCAGGGTTACATCACAGAGGTAGGAGTGATCTAAACTATAAGGAACTACGTTCTAAAACTAAACAAATAATAAGGTACACTAGACTAAACTACTGAGAAAGGCTGAGTCCACAAAGCAGAGGACCAACAAATAGAAGGGGACAAAGGACAGTAGGAGAAGGATATGATGCAAAATTAGCTAGACCGACGTGTGATGCCCGGAAAGCGAGGGGAGACTACTCTGAGCCCCACCCCCCAACCCGACAATGGGGTGAGGGGGGTGGGGTGGTATTAAATAGTAAATTATATATATATATATATATATATATATATACAGAATACATTATATTGTGAGGCCAGACTGTACCACAGACACCACCAGCACCCTCAATGCCGCTCACAGTAGTATACCAGGGTATCCACCAAACGGCAGCATACCTCAGAACAGTGCACCTCCTTTCGCTTCGTGTTGATCCCCCCAAACCCACCTTCCCTGCCCAGACTAATCAACGTTCCCAGCACCGGACTGAAGAGAGAGAGAAAAAAGAGGATAGGGAGGTCTTGCACCCTCTTTTTGTGGCCAGTGTGGTGTAGTAGTTAGCGCGAGTGCCTGTTGATCGCAAGGTCCAGGGTTCGAATCCCGGGTGGGTTGTGTGAGGTTTTTCTCAAGTGGCATTACTTGATTTAAAGGTTATATGATTTCTCACGGACTGGGAGCTGCCTCTATTCTTCACTGGTAGGGGGTATCTTGTGTAAAATCGTCTACTGGTAGATGGATGTCTACCTAGACATTTCCTGGGTGACAGTTGTTGCCAGGTTGCAAGACCTCTTTCTGTGGCCAGTGTGGTGTAGTGGTTAGCACGAGTGCCTGTTGATCGCAAGGACCAGGTTCGATTCCCGGTGGGTTGTGCGAGGTTTACCTATCTATTGTTTCCTATAACAACTAATTTAAATATCCATGTTCAATATACCTATGCTTAACCTTTTGAGTACCAGCGACGCCCGTTATGCGTTGCCTATGTATGTAACACACAATTCCAGCGACGCAATGGTTGTGTCCTCCTTAATTACTCTTGTCCTTTGGCACCTAGAGGGTTCAGATTTGTATGGTAACTACTTTAGGATCCCACGGAACAATACCAATGGTTGGCAACCCTCCAAGTCCAGCCACTTGCGTGTGGGCGCGCGTGAGTGACTTTCCAGTATATTGCCTATACATCACCCCATGTTTATTGTGACTTTCCCCCGCCTCCCAGGACCCCAAATTACCTAGGTGAGCGGTTTTATGTTTTTTCCTTCATTACTAACCCATTCTATATGCTTTCACGAACAAAATAAAACAAAGTGACAAGTGGCTGGTCCTGAAGGGTACTTTTTTATTAAATCGCTTGGGGTCGAGGGGGTCAATCAATAAACTTTTATACCTACTATTGTAATCTCTCAACACTTCTACCTCGGTAAGACGGAACCCCGTAACACGGTGAAGTATATGTCAGCCCTCTTCATCATTACGTTGGGCAGGTATCTCAATATATATATATATATACAGTATATATATATATATATATATATATATATATATATATATATATATATATATAATATATATATATACAGTATATATATATATATATATATATATATATATATATATATATATATATATATATATATATATATATATATACAGTATATATCACTCTTTTTATTCTCAGCAAGCAACTATCTATTTCCTTTTTCCCAGGTGCTGCTTGATGATTTCGTTCAACTCGGAAAAGAGCATCCTGAAGACGGAAATATTGTTTTTTTATCAACTGATCAATCAAATCCTCAAAATCAAGGTAGCTACACAGGTTTTTATTTTGTCGAGTATTTTATTGTGGACATGTGTCTTGCTTTAACTGTCATATCCTATATCGTTCCTGTTTTGTACATCAATTAATTATTTATAGAATTTATTTTGAGATCAGACCCAAATAATATGAATGAATAGATGAGCAAACTTTGGTGTATATTAAAATGTGTTATATGTGATTTTTTTATTAGATGGTTAGATTAGAGAGGAAGAAAGAACAGGTGAAATGTAAATATGTGGAAATGAGAAATGGGGTTGGTTTAGGAATGTATCTTTATCTGGAGGTAAATCGTTGCTATAATTAATCTTTTCGGTTATACTCATAAACTCGACAACGTTATAGTTCATGAATTGAAAAGCGAGAACATATACATTTCAATCTTTATGGATCAAGTGTATACTTCTGATTCCTAAATTAACTATCACTTTTTTCGTCCTGGTTAAATATGGGAGATACAACAGAACTACCACATGATTAACATACAGGGAAATCTTGATTTTGCTTCCTTATGTCGAGTGATATATTGTGAAAACGGAGCTGACTTAGTTCTCTAGGAGTGTATAGCTCTCTCTTCTCTCTCTCTCTCTGCTGAAACCAAATGTTGGCGTCATGTTGACTTTCCCGATGAACATTTCAGGAGTTAGTGGGTGAACCAGACAGCTCGAGTCAACACCATCTTAAATTACACACACACACACACACACACACACACACACACACACACACACACACACACACACACACACACACACACACACACACACCTCTTCCACCCCCCTCGCTACTGTCTACTCTCTCTCTCTTTGACATCTCTTTCCCTCAGATAAGAAACTTTCCCCTCTCCTATCCCTTTCTGGGCCAAAGGAGCGGCCGAGTCACAAAGTTTCATTACTGTCTCTGGGAAAACCTAATACCACTGGATTTCATGGTCGCTAAATTTTGTGGTTTCGCTGTCGTCGTAAATTAATCTAAGAGTAGGTTGTCATGTTGGCTAAAGAGTGTAGATTTTTGTATTTTATGTTGTAGTTTGTTTTCTAGGTGTCATAGAGACGATATGTACAGTGGACTGTTTTGAAGTCACATTTCCACTAGGAAAAAACATATAATTGGTGTTTATACATACTTGTTTATGGGAAAACAGTCATTTTTTGGGAGAATGTTTACACTTATTTTGTTTGTTTTTGCGTTGATTAATCTTTGTGCTTAATGTATTGAAGCATATGTCTCTTGGAAAACAAGTAGTGTTAAATGAATTGTCCTTTTCTCCATCGATATGTTTTGTGGCTTCACTGTAAATTAATAACAAAACAGAATGCCAGACGGGCTAAGGCGTATAGATTTTTGTTTATCCATGGCATAGGAGCAATTTTAGCGACTAAGTCTATCTATCAATCTATTGCCTGACGCCGTGATCCCCGAAGGGGTGGCCACGAACGAACCGCCCCCATGCACCTCTGTCCCCAGTCAGTCGACGCCCCTCCCCCCAACCAGCACCGCCTTCGTTCATGTAGTTCCTCACTCCATCCTTCCACCTCATATTCGGTCTACCTCTCCCCCTCTGTCCCTCCACCTCGCTCTCGTACACCCTCTTAGTCATTCTCTCGCTTTCCATACGTTCCATATGGCCGAACCATCTCAAGTTGTTCCTTTTCACACTTTCCAGCACATCTACCTCCACACCACACCTCCTTCTTACTTCCTCATTAGTCTGTCTATCCCTCCATGTAACTCCGCACGCACTCCTTAAGTAATTCATTTCCACTGCTCTCACTCTTGGTCTGAGTCTCTCAACCAACGTCCATGCTTCGCTTCCGTAAGTCAGTGTCGGGATTACCACACTGTCATGCAAGGACTTCTTCACTTCCATACTGACCACCCTATTTCTTGTTACTGCTTTTAGCGTTCCTACAACCCTCTTCCCCTGTTGTACCCTCTCCCGCACCTCTTCATCCATAGTCCCATCTTTACTCAACACACTGCCCAGATACTTAAAAGAGTTGACGATCTCCATAGCCTGACCGTTCAGCTTCACCTCACACTCTGTGACTTCACCCCTTTCGAAGACCATAACCTTGCTCTTCCCCGTATTTACCTTCAAATTCCGTTTTTTCGCACACTGTTCCAAACTCATTTACCAGACCCTGCAACTCCCATTCATTATCACTCATCAGAACTGTATCATCCGCAAACAGCAGTATAGGTAGCTTCCACTCAATTCCCTCCCTTTTCAGCGATACACCAACATCCACTGCTCTTGATAGTATTTCTTTCATAACTCCATCCATATATACAGTAAACAACCATGGGGACATCACACACCCCTGTTTCAAACCAACATTCAGGTCAAAGAACTCGCTCTGCTCACTCTCCACACGTACTGCCGCCTTTGCACCCTCATACATGCTCTTCACTGCTTTCAGCAACTTGCCCTCTACTCCGTATATTCTAAGTACTTTCCACAAACCTTCTCTATCCACTCTGTCATAGGCCTTCTCCAAGTCCATAAAGGCAACATACACCTTTTGTTTCTTCTCCAGATACTTCTCCACAACACAATTCAGGGTAAAAATCTGATCTACACATCCTCTTCCCTTCCTAAAACCTCCCTGCTCGTCGCCTATCCATTTCTCCGTTCTCACTCTCACTCTCTCAATCACTACCCTACTGTATACCTTCCCTACTACGCTTAGAAGACATATTCCTCGGTGGTTACCACACACTCCTCTTTCCCCTTTGCCCTTATATAGGGGGACTATTATGCCAGTCTTCCAGTCATCGGGTGCACTCCCATTCTCCCATGCTAGTTTGCACATTTTCCATACCCATTCTATCACTATCTCACCACCATACCTCAACATTTCCCCACACACTCCATCTGTTCCTGGTGCTTTCCCCAACTTCACTCTTTTCATGGCTTCCCACACTTCTGACCTCCTGATCCCCACCTCCTCCTCCACTACTTCTCTTCTTCTCCCTCCCATACCATATCCAGCTATGTTTGCTGGCTCTTCATTCCTTTCATTTAGCAACTCACTGAAGTACTCCCTCCATCTTTCGACTCTAGCGACGAAGTGTATTAGTTTAAAATTCGGCTTGTATGTTATCAGATATTTTAGAATCCTGCATACATTGTAAAGGCAAACAGTCGTCTTAGACGTTAATTAAATACTAATTTTCTTCCTTCTTTGGTAATATATTATGTGATAATTTATACACTGTCAACATTTATGGGCTTTAAGTAGGTATCAAAATAACATATATAGTACCCATAATTATATACCCGTTGTGAAGTTTTCCTTGAGGTTTTACAGTGTATTTTACAATATATTTCTGGGAATTCTATTGCCGCGAGATATAATGGGCAACTTCATCCATCAGCTATTTGCTTTGCTTGGTGTTTGGCGTAGAGTAACAAGTCCAAGAGGACTATAATAGGTCCGCGTTGGCTGTGTTAACTCCTAGGCACGTGGTGCAACGTTTAATTACTGTAGTTTTAAAAGGGAACTACTATTCATCTTCATCTTCCATCATGGTACTGATCATCTTCCATCGTGGTACTAGGACGTCTGTCAATCACCTTGACTTAACAATGACTTTTCATAGTTCATTCACACCCCGAACCACCTCTTTTTGGAATTCACTTTCACACACAAACTTTATTCCAAGCTGAAATCCGAGTCAGCTCGAATTCAACAAATAGTTGTACATATGATGTTATCGAGGTCGCTTTCCTTTCTCTAATAGTGTAGGAAAAATACATCTAGGTTCCATGGTAACAACCTTTGTCTCTGAATTTCGTCATTGTTGGATTACCCGGATAATCTTCTAATCTCTAAATCCTTGTTCACAGCACTCAAGATGTTTCCCATAAATGTTGAAGTCGGTTATTTGGTTAAGCTTCAGTACATTAACTCTTTCAGTCTTTCATTTAAGGCTGGCTCTTCATTAGGTAATTGCCTTAAGGGGGCCCCATAACTCTTTACTTCTCTCTCTCTGGGTTGTATCCATTCGGTCCCATTCAGCCTACTGTTTTAAGACGTTTATCCCTATCCAGGTGACGATTTTTTGTTCTCGTGAGCGGTACCGAGGCAGCATTTTTGTATAATGTTTTAGACAGGAGGCTAAATTTTTACATTTTTCGATAGAAAAATTTCTCCGGCAAAGCCGGATTTCTTAATACAATGGAGGCTCGCTATCGCTCGCCAGGAAGAAATCGACACCTGGATGTGGATAAACGGCTTAAAACAGTAGGCTGAATTGGGCCGAATGAATACAAGCCAGAGCAGGAGATAAACAAAAGGAGGTCACCCCCCTTAATTTAAGAAAAGATCTGCGAGTGCCAAGTGTTTAATGCAGATATATTTTACTTTATCATTGCTAAACGTCTCCTCCATATTGCGTAAAGTAGTGCACTATAGGGGAGGTGTGGCGGAGTGGTCTTGCCGCTGGACTGGTAATCCAATGGACCCGGGTTCGAATCCCAATATGTCAATGGGAAGATATTATTAGGATGGAATTTGTGCTGTACCTAGTATCAGTGCATTATCACAGCACACCGAAATGCCAATAAAATACCCTCATTGTTCCCTGATTAAATAGCATTGTATGGATATTCCCATATTCAAAAATATGCTACAGGGGGGCAATGCCTAGTGAGTTAATTGCTCAATAGGTGGCGTTCTGAGAGTGAGGGTCCGAGTGTGGGGGTTGAGACAGTGAGGCGCAGAGGCGAGGCGGCTTCAGAGATGGGATTGCTTCGAGCTGTGAAGCTTCGCATGTCTCACTCCCTAGACTGGAGGAAGACCTCACGGGACTCACCGTGTTCAGCGGTAGAGTGTAAAGGCTATCAGCCTATGCCCGAGAGGGAGTAGTTGGAATATAGAAAAAAACAAAAATATATACAGGTATATAATGACAAAATGTGTTATTCTAGTAAAAGAGTAAAATAAACTGGAATATGAATGTCAGCAAAATATTTTAAATAATCGACAACAGGAAAACGCAATCTTTTGCCTACGACTGCTCATTGTCACTTGGTCCCGGAAATATAGCAATAGGTGTATAGTATTCCCTTTGTGTGGACGATCCGAGGTAAGCCAAATTATAACTCTCGCCTTTGCCAACTCTTTTACAGTATGGTTAGGAAAAGTCCAATTCAAGTATTAAGAAAATATTTGTTTATCAATAGTCATTACTGAGAGTGTTGTAGAGAATGTTTCGATTTTCTAAAATAACTATATTACATTGATAACTTATATTTAATGTCTAAATAAGACTAATCATTATAACCGTACATACCCTATGCTCTAACGTACCTTCATCCCGTTGTAGAATAAGATCATTACTATTGGAGTACACAAACAACCCTGATTTTTAGTAAGTATGAGTCATAATACTAACATGCTGTTATAATTATGTGCTACAAGATAATTATAATTCAATCTTGAATTAACATTTTATATAACCACATCGCAGAAACAGTAAAATACTATTTAGATACCATTTAAATGTTCTCAAATGCCACGTTTTCATCAATATTATATACAGTAATTATACATAAATATCCAAGGAATGGACTAAAGAATACAGTAGTTCCAAGGTCCCGAGAGTCGCAGCCATATAATAATACACTCTATGCATATCAAATGTCCTGGTATTGCCTATGGTACATTTAATGTATATATATATATATATATATATATATATATATATATATGTACAGTATTATAGTATATACAATATATATATTCACATCAATATTTTCCATTTAATATAGGGTATACAGTAATATAATCTAGTATACATGATGCCATATTAAGTACCAGTAATCACGTTTACCTTTTAATCTTATACTAAATTTTAAAACATATTTTTTTAAATATGTTACTATTTGGATGGATAATATATATTTGTCATTATATCATTTGTAAATTAGGGACTAGAATGTTTCTTCATATTAATGTATTTGGTCTTCCTTTTCTCTATGCCATGCGATAAACATTAAAAATATCATTTTCCTACTCTGTTTCACATTTATTCATTTCACTACAGCACCAAACACCTCCCAATGCAATTTCATGAGAGCATGTGATCCTACCGGGAATCGAACCTGGGTTTCCACATACAAATCTTAAACAGTCTAACCATTACGCCATCATGACAGTTACATGTTAAGTACTTGACTAAGATTGTCTATCTATCTATCTATCTATCTATTGCCTGACGCCGTGATCCCCGAAGGGGTGGCCACGAACGAACCGCCTCCATGCACCTCTGTCCCCAGTCAGTCGACGCCCCTCCCCCCAACCAGCACCACCTTCGTGCATGTACTTCCTCACTCTATCCTTCCACCTCTCATTCGGTCTACCTCTCCCTCTCTGTCCCTCCACCTCGCTCTCGTACACCCTCTTAGTCATTCTCTCGCTTTCCATACGTTCCATATGGCCAAACCATCTCAAGTTGTTCCTTTTCACACTTTCCAGCACATCTACCTCCACACCACACCTCCTTCTTACTTCCTCATTAGTCTGTCTATCCCTCCATGTAACTCTGCACGCACTCCTTAAGTAATTCATTTCCACTGCTCTCACCCTTGGTCTGAGTCTCTCAACCAACGTCCATGCTTCGCTTCCGTAAGTCAGTGTCGGAATTACCACACTGTCATGCAAGGACTTCTTCACTTCCATACTGACCACCCTATTTCTTGTTACTGCTTTTAGCGTTCCTACAACCCTCTTCCCCTGTTGTACCCTCTCCCGCACTTCTTCATCCATAGTCCCATCTTTGCTCAACACACTGCCCAGATACTTAAAAGAGTTGACGATCTCCATAGCCTGACCATTCAGCTTCACCTCACACTCTGTGACTTCACCCCTTTCGAAGACCATAACCTTGCTCTTCCCCGCATTTACCTTCAAATTCCTTTTTTCGCACACTGTTCCAAACTCATTTACCAGACCCTGCAACATACTAAGATTGTATGTCCATATATTGAATACTGGATCTCAATCTAATCATGTACTCAAATCCAACTGCACACTGAATAACCTAATGTTTAAGTGAAAGGAAAAAAAATTGTATGGGGCACAGATCTCTAAGGACCGACTAGACATCGCTATGATATGTTCCTGACACTTTAGGAATAATCTAATCTATTTAGTTCACTCCCAACACCAAATAACTCCCAATGAAATTATTGAAAGCATGCGATCCTACCGGGATTCAAACCTGAGTTACCACATACATATCTTAAACACTCTAACCATTACACCGTCAAGACAGTTAAAGGTTAAGCACATGACTACGATTATAAATCCATTTATCGAATACTGGATACTTGAGAAGCATCGTCAATATATTATATTTCCAATGTCATAAATTGACTGTTTTCGAACCACCTGAATATTCCGACTTTCATTTCACATGGATATATCTGGCATTCATTTTTGACCAGTAAATAAACAGGAAACCCAGACGTATTTATGTGCCTAATTCACAGACAATATTGGTGCATTTGTATAGCGTTGTCAAGTCTCTCTCTCTCTCTGTAAATATATATATATATATATATATATATATATATATATATATATATATACCGGTATATATAATTATATATATATATACATACATATATAATGTATATATATATATATATAATAATATATATATATATATTGTGACGCACCCCAGTGCTGGGCAACGCAACCTGATTGTACTCCTTGGTACTCCACTGTACCGCCCGTGATCTGGCTACCGTCAGCCGCTATGTATATTGAGTGTGACAACTTATAACTATGTTCTTTGTATCTCTGCAAAGGTCTCGTCATGTGCTAACCAGTGGTGGGTTTTGTTTTAAGCCATGTCGAGACCTTCCATTTAATATGTAGTATCAATAGAGAAGTTGATAGATAGGATAATGGGAATTCAGAGAGAGAGAGTGAGTTGGGCTTCAGAGCAAGAGGGTAGCAACACGCCGCGCTGCCGGCCGGGTGGTTGCCAGACGTATGGACTGGTTGGCAGCCTTGCCCTTATAGCTAGGCGCGATAGGGTTGGTAGTCCATTGTTGCCTGCCTGGGCTGGGCCCATGTTGTCGTACAGCACACTGCCTGGAGGTTGGCTGTGTGTTCCTGGACTAGGTTGCCTAGAACCTTTGAGATTCTAACATCCCTTGCTCTCTCTCCCCACTTCTCACGGTTGCACTCTTTCTCTCTGACGACATTACTCTCATTTCATTCTTCTCTCTATTTAAATGCATAACCTTCCCTTGAGGTCCTAAAGGAGTTTCAGCACTCACCTCTCGTATTACTCTTAGGACAAGCATATATTTACATGTATTAGATTTAAGGGGTTAATGTGAACAGCGATCTTCTTGATGAGGATAGTTGGTGAACGTTCTACATGTTCACGAGTTATATGCCCTGCTCATCATCCCATTTGTGACTAGACTGGTGCCATGTGTAAGAGCCCGACCATGCCCAGGAGTTGTCTGTAGAGGGACGAGGACTTAGCCTTGATTTGCATACCGAGCCAGGAGCGAGTGTAGCACCCGAGACTACAGCTCGCTCGTAGTGCCGGTATAGTAGAGTAACGTAATTTATCTGTCCTTGTGTTCTCTACAGTCTTCTCCTGGGTTCTCGCTTTCGGTGCTGGGACTCGTTGTTCCTGTGACTTGGCCTGCTAGCTAGAACACATGGGGATGATGAGTGGGATATATCTTTATTTTACTATGCATTGCAGCTCTCTTTAAGTATATATCTATAACACTTTACAATACACATTACTCACACACAAGACAACACTATTAATACTTTCATGTATCAATTAACTGCACTGTCGTTTTGCTGCTGTGTCCGGAGTTCTGTTGCGTAGGGCGCATACGGACTCGGAGGGGAGACAGAGTGAGAGAAGCGAAGTAGCCTATGCGGTAGTAGGCTACCGGCGCAGTACTGTTGCCTGCAACCTTTTAGTTATTCCAAGTATAGATTCATTATTATAATAAGTGACTACTGTTTATGTTCCTCCCATGTGTATTATTAGGTATCTACTGGATCATGAACATCTTGTATGCTACATGCTAGTGCATATTAGTAGGGGACAGTTAGTGTAGTGCACGCGCTTTCAAGTAGGCGTGTACATTTGTCATTTAGCATTTCACTGTCATACCTTTAGCCTGCTTCTATTCTACATTATTAGAGGCTTAATATTAACGTAGTTTCTTGAGTATTGCATTTCTTTAGTAATAACGTAACCTATAAATGTCTGAGGGAGTTTAGCCTCATAGCCTACCCCTGTTGTACACTTTCGCCGAGTTAAGGTACCTCGTTACCGTAGACGATAACTCTGTAGGGCGTTGGTGCTTTTGTTGTCTGGAGCATATAGTATTTGGGACTGGAATCGAGCGTGTCGTTGTCACTTAAGCCATTTCTGTCCTACGATCAAGAATCCCGAATATGTATTGCCGATCCAGCCGTAACAAAATGGCGACCTTGCACAAGATTCAGTAGTATCCTATCACATGTTTTTTGGAGAACTATTCTATGCTACCTAGTAGAGCTGGCTAGAATTTTCTTGCATATTGGAGGAATTTTTATTGTGTCATTATTGTATTGGTGGACTTGCAGATTGTTTCGTTAGGTGTCTAGAGTAGAGTCATTCAAGCATCTTTAACATTTTGTGAGTCGAGACTGCAATTAGTAATAAGCACTTTTTTTTGTTTATGAACAGCAATTGTATAACCAGCACTATGTCTAATGACTCATCATTTACGGGGGAGGATAACACGGTACAGCCTAGTGACCAGCAAGTACAGCAGATATTTAGGGAGGGGAGTGTTATAAGTGGAGAGAGGGATGCCCGGGCATTTTGCAGACACCTTTGACCGAACAGCGCCTGCAGGCTATTGATTGTTACGGTCTTCGCTGTTTAGCCACGGTTTTGGGGCGGGACTGTCCTGACAGTTGGCCCAAGAAGAATTTGGTGGCATGTTTGTTGGGTGATGGCGATGGGGCGGTGGGTGGAGTGGGGTCTTGGGGGGTTCCCTCCAAGCCTCCATTCCACTCTACCCCTGAGCTGGGCCCTCAGCCAGCGAGTCTTAGCACGATGCAGCAGGAGGGTTCTCAATGGCAAGCTGGCTTACCCGTAAACACGTCTCGGTGTGGATCCCCCATTTTGTGCTCTCCCCCCCCAGGCCTGTCTCCTGAGATGTTATTTCAGCTAGAACTAGCTAAGTTTAAGCTGCAGGAGACTCAGATACAACAGGCTAGTATAGAACGCATAGAGGTTGCTAGAATCCAAGCCAATCAGGATGCAACCAGGTACCAGGCTGAAATGGATGTCGAGAAGTCTAGAGTAGAGACCACGGGGCGTCATCTCGGTGGTGGGCACCGGGTTACAGACTCACTTTCGCATTTAATTAAGTTAGTACCCGCATTTGATGAGACAGCAGTGACTGAGTTTTTTGCTCGTTTCGAAAAGAAGTGTCGTGAGTATGACTGGCCGGAGGTTAAATGGGCAGCATTAGTTTCATCACGTCTAGTGGGTAAGGGGTTGAAAGCCTACGATGCACTGTCACTGGACGAGAGTGTCGTGTATGGACTGGTGAAGGAGGCTGTGCTCCGGGCCTACGAACTGCAACCCGAAACTTATAGATTGAAGTTCCGTGGCGTGAATAAGAAGAGCGACGTCAGTTTTATGGAGCACGCACGGGACTTAACAGATGCATGTAATAACTGGTTTCGGTCCGAGCACGCAGAGTCGGCTGAGGAAATTAAGCAACTTTTCTATCTGGAACAGTTTTACAAATGTACTGGAACCGATCTAACGCTGAACATTAAGGAAAAATGTCCCAAGACAGTAGAGGAGGCTGCCAAGATGGCAGACCTCAGATTATCATTGATTCGTGGTTGCGGTGCCGCTCAGAGGGCTGAGTCAGGGCAGAAGGGGCGCTATACCCCACCCACCAGAGTTTTCGATAATAACAAATCCTATGACACACATAACCACACTAAAAGCATTGCACCTAATAACACCTACAAACACAAGCCTCTCCCGTTTACTAAAGGTCAGGCCCCTTCTTCGCCCGCACAAGGGAAGAAGCCCATTGGGGATGTGAAATGTTACAAATGTCAGAAGCTAGGCCATTATTCACGTGAGTGCCCTAGTAACACTCCCGCTAAGCCGGTGTCATTGGTTCACAGTATCGGTGTGTCTCTGAAGGCTGCAGCAACTGCCCGGGGTAGGTTGTCAGCAGCTGAGGCACACGCGGTAAAGAAGCGTACGGAAGGCTCGACACCTGTCCGGGACACTTTCTGTAGCCATCGGGGACACGGGTTTGTGAGCTGGGGGAGTGAACTACGGAGGGTTGACTTGCTGAGGGATACGGGGGCTTCGCAAACTTTGTTGAGGAACTTCACAGGGAAACCGATAAATGCGGCCAGAGTTGTTGTGGTGCAGGGTATAAATGCTACGAGGTCATACCCACTTGTGAGGTTGGAGTTGAGAGTGGGAGAGGTGTGCAGGGAGCTGGATGTAGGGATCGTTGAGTGTTTGCCAGTTGAGGGCGTCGACCTTCTTCTCGGCAACGACTTTGCGGTGCCCACTTCCGGGACTCCACCCTTAGTCGTTGCCGAGAGGGCGGCCGACGTGGATGGTGAGAATCGGGAATGGGTTGGGAGGTGCCAACAGGATGAGATGGCCTGTGTGGTAACCCGATCTCGCTCTGCGGCTCCTGCACAGCCTAGCACTCAACCTCGGGGACAGTGGAGGAAGGATCAGGAGAAGGTTGCTAAGGGCAGGAAAAGGGACATTGATTCTGCTGCACTTCTCGGTGATTCGGTACTTGGACCTATAATAAACACGGGAGTTGACTCTGGCCCAGAGATGGTGTGTAACAAGGCAGAGTTGGGTAAGACTTCGCGTGAGGCAAGAGCTGTAGCGAGAGCCACTAAGGCAGTAGAGCCTACTAGCCGGGGTAATGTCTTATTACAAAACCATCTTGATGCATTGACGCCCGGGGACATTAGTGAGCAGCAGCTGCAAGACGCTAGCCTAGCTCGTTATAGCAATGGTGCCATAGAGTTGGAGGAAGATGGGGATGCGAGCCGGGAGAGACTTATAGGTTGCATGGCAGCGGCAGGTAATAACTTGGTTAATGCACAGGCGGTCATGAAGCACCAGTATGACGCCAAGGTGAAGCTTCGGGAGTTTTCGGTGGGTCAGGAGGTAATGTTGCTTTTACCTTTGCCTGGACACCCCCTTTCTGCCAAGTTCATTGGGCCGTATGTGGTGGCTAAGAAACTGTCCGACCTTGATTATCTCGTTGCAACACCTGACCGTAGGAAAAACCATCAGTTATGTCATGTTAACCTCATGAAAGAGTATGTGAGACGCCCCTCAGAGCCTCTCACTGTCCCTGTGCTGGCCTGCAGCGGCCAGGGTGGAGAAGGAGGTGGGGACAGTCATGCTGCTGAGGAGGATAGCTGGGACTGTGTCATTTCCGCGGAACAGTGGGCAGGGAATACTGAACAAGAGGCTAGGCAAGTTGTAAGTCACCTGCCTGAGCACCAGGGTGCTGCTGTCCTAGGCCTGTTCAGGTCATACCCCTCTGTTTTCGCCGAACACCCAGGTCTCACTACTCAGGTAACGCACGACGTGGACGTCGGTGATAATGTGCCCTTCAAGTCAGTGCCCTACCGTGTGCCCCCGGTAAAGTTGCCAGCTTTACGGGAGGAGTTAAAGTACATGGTTGAGAGAGGGATGATCACTGAAGGTTATGTGAAGTGGACATCACCCGTCACGTTGCAGCCAAAACCTGACGGCAAGGTGCGGTTCTGCATAGATTTTCGTAGGCTAAATGGCTTGACCACCACCAACCCTTACCCTTTGCCTCGAGTTGACGACAGCGTGGACAAGATAGGGAATGCAAAGTACCTTACTAAAATTGATCTTGTAAAAGGCTACTGGCAAGTACCCCTGTCGGACCGAGCTAAGCAAGTTTGTGGTTTTGTGGTAGATGGCAAGACCTACCAATGTAACGTAATGCCTTATGGGCTTAAGAACGCACCTGCCACGTTTCAAAACCTGATGAACGATATTTGTGACGAAATCCCTAACTGCACGGTCTACCTTGATGACGTGATAGTATATGATGACGATTTTGAAAATCACCTAAGGCACTTAGAGACCCTGTTTAGGAAGTTGCACGATGCTGGGCTGGTGGTGAACCTGAGGAAGTGCGAGTTTGTAAAGGCTACTGTGCAGTATCTTGGCTTTGTGGTCGGGTTAGGCCGGGTGTGCCCCCCCCTGAGCAAGATACAGGCTATCAATATGTTTCCCAGGCCCACCACTAAGCGCCAGGTCATGCGGTTCCTAGGTATGATAGGCTATTATAGGCGCTTCATCCGGGGATACTCTACTGTCTTAGCACCGTTAACTGATCTACTGTCGAAGTCAGTGAAGTTCTGTTGGGCTGCGGAGTGTCAGAGGGCTTTCGACCTAGTCAAGCACCTGCTGTGTACACATCCGATTTTGAGGGCCCCAGACTTCTCCAGGAGTTTTCAGCTGGCGACTGATGCCAGCGGTGTGGGTGCCGGGGCAGTGTTACTGCAGACTGATTCCGAGGGCTTGGAACACCCAGTGAGCTTCTTTTCTCGCAAGTTTAATTCGGCACAAAGGAATTACTCGACTATAGAGAAGGAGCTTCTGGTTATCGTTTTGTCGCTCAAACATTTCGAAGTTTATGTTCCAGCCTACGGCCCGGTAGTGACGATTTATACGGACCATCATCCCTTGAAATTCCTAAATCAGTTTCACAATCGGAATATGCGGTTGACCAGGTGGTCCCTAATGCTCCAAGAGTATAATCTCAACATTCAGCATATTGCCGGGAGTGAGAACGTGATAGCAGATTGTCTATCAAGGGTTGATGATCCAAGATAGTCGTGCACGGTGTGTGGGTTGAGCAGGAGTAAAATTAGGCTATCATAACGCCGTCCAAAAAGATTATAAAACAATAAAATAAACGAGAAAACTCTTTTTTTTTTTTTTTAGTTTTGTAAATCTTTATTGTTGTAGCATAATGAATGCGATATTGTGTTTTATGTATAATTCACACTTCAGTTGTTGTGCACCTTTTGCAATTAGTGGCAGCTAAGGGTAGCAGGTCGGTTGGTTGCCTGTCAGATTTTGATAATGCTTCTAAGGTCGATTATCTAAAATCTTGGGGGGGCTGTGACGCACCCCAGTGCTGGGCAACGCAACCTGATTGTACTCCTTGGTACTCCACTGTACCGCCCGTGATCTGGCTACCGTCAGCCGCTATGTATATTGAGTGTGACAACTTATAACTATGTTCTTTGTATCTCTGCAAAGGTCTCGTCATGTGCTAACCAGTGGTGGGTTTTGTTTTAAGCCATGTCGAGACCTTCCATTTAATATGTAGTATCAATAGAGAAGTTGATAGATAGGATAATGGGAATTCAGAGAGAGAGAGTGAGTTGGGCTTCAGAGCAAGAGGGTAGCAACACGCCGCGCTGCCGGCCGGGTGGTTGCCAGACGTATGGACTGGTTGGCAGCCTTGCCCTTATAGCTAGGCGCGATAGGGTTGGTAGTCCATTGTTGCCTGCCTGGGCTGGGCCCATGTTGTCGTACAGCACACTGCCTGGAGGTTGGCTGTTTGTTCCTGGACTAGGTTGCCTAGAACCTTTGAGATTCTAACATCCCTTGCTCTCTCTCCCCACTTCTCACGGTTGCACTCTTTCTCTCTGACGACATTACTCTCATTTCATTCTTCTCTCTATTTAAATGCATAACCTTCCCTTGAGGTCCTAAAGGAGTTTCAGCACTCACCTCTCGTATTACTCTTAGGACAAGCATATATTTACATGTATTAGATTTAAGGGGTTAATGTGAACAGCGATCTTCTTGATGAGGATAGTTGGTGAACGTTCTACATGTTCACGAGTTATATGCCCTGCTCATCATCCCATTTGTGACTAGACTGGTGCCATGTGTAAGAGCCCGACCATGCCCAGGAGTTGTCTGTAGAGGGACGAGGACTTAGCCTTGATTTGCATACCGAGCCAGGAGCGAGTGTAGCACCCGAGACTACAGCTCGCTCGTAGTGCCGGTATAGTAGAGTAACGTAATTTATCTGTCCTTGTGTTCTCTACAGTCTTCTCCTGGGTTCTCGCTTTCGGTGCTGGGACTCGTTGTTCCTGTGACTTGGCCTGCTAGCTAGAACACATGGGGATGATGAGTGGGATATATCTTTATTTTACTATGCATTGCAGCTCTCTTTAAGTATATATCTATAACACTTTACAATACACATTACTCACACACAAGACAACACTATTAATACTTTCATGTATCAATTAACTGCACTGTCGTTTTGCTGCTGTGTCCGGAGTTCTGTTGCGTAGGGCGCATACGGACTCGGAGGGGAGACAGAGTGAGAGAAGCGAAGTAGCCTATGCGGTAGTAGGCTACCGGCGCAGTACTGTTGCCTGCAACCTTTTAGTTATTCCAAGTATAGATTCATTATTATAATAAGTGACTACTGTTTATGTTCCTCCCATGTGTATTATTAGGTATCTACTGGATCATGAAAATCTTGTATGCTACATGCTAGTGCATGTTAGTAGGGGACAGTTAGTGTAGTGCACGCGCTTTCAAGTAGGCGTGTACATTTGTCATTTAGCATTTCACTGTCATACCTTTAGCCTGCTTCTATTCTACATTATTAGAGGCTTAATATTAACGTAGTTTCTTGAGTATTGCATTTCTTTAGTAATAACGTAACCTATAAATGTCTGAGGGAGTTTAGCCTCATAGCCTACCCCTGTTGTACACTTTCGCCGAGTTGAGGTACCTCGTTACCGTAGACGATAACTCTGTAGGGCGTTGGTGCTTTTGTTGTCTGGAGCATATAGTATTTGGGACTGGAATCGAGCGTGTCGTTGTCACTTAAGCCATTTCTGTCCTACGATCAAGAATCCCGAATATGTATTGCCGATCCAGCCGTAACAATATATACCGTATATATACTGTATATATATATATATATATATATATATATATATACAGGGTATACTGTGTATATATATGTATATATATATACATACCATTGTGTGTGTGTGCATTGTGTGTGTGTAAGTGTGAGAGTCCAAGTGTAGGGGATGAGACAGTGAAGCACGGGAACGAGGTGGCTTCAGAGATGGGGTCGTTTCGGGCCATGAGTGAGCACCGTGCCTCATGTGAAGGCAAGATGGCAGGTGCTCGTTGTACTCTACGTGCTTCACATGTCTCACTCCCTAGACTGGAACAAGACCTCACGGGCTTCACTGTTCATTGTAAAGCGGTGAATGTTAAGGCTCTCAGCCTATGCCCGAGAGGAAGTAAGTTGGAATATAGAAAAAAAAAAAAAAAAAAAAAAAAAAAAAAATACATATATATATATGGCAACTGATATTTTCATCTACGATTGGGAAACGATTGCATAACATTCTCAGGGTTTACGAAGTCAAATAGCTGTTGGATAAGATACTAAGCAAAGCAATAATTCACTAAATATAAAGAGTAGGACAACATTTTCTAATAGCTTGATGGTACAAAATAAGTAACCATATTTTATTTGCACTATTTCGTAAGGTATATTTACCTCTGTTGATTTAGTAGAGATAAAAGCTTTGGAAGAACTGTGTAAACTGAATATACTAAGTAAGAAAATAAAACAATATAACACAATAATTAACAACGACAACAATAATAATAATACTAATACTAATGATAATATTAATAATAATGATAATTATAATGATGATAATAATACTAATACTGATAATTAGTATGTAAATTATAGCAATTTTTCATAGTTTCGTTCGTAAGTGCATTGTATCCTACCTATGGAATACAGTTTACGTTATATGAAGCCCCAGAGGGATCATATATATTGTAAACAATGATTCACAGGAACACATAACTCAGTGCAATATAGAGATACTGTCAATATATATAGTGTAAATAGAGCAAGGGTATTGTTAGTAACTGCAGTATATGCCGGCCTTTCTATATTTAGGTATTATACCTCTCTCAAATGACAATACTTCATGAATGTAGCATAGGTGGGCACTAACGCGATAAAGTAACGCAATAATGTAACGAGTTAACGATTTCGGGTTAACGTTTATCGGATAAAAAAAAATCCAGCTTTAACGAATTACGGTAACGTCGGTAACGTCGATACTTTTTGTTCCAAAATAGCGATAATCGTTAATTAAAAACAGGCAGAAATCCGCAGAATAGTCAATAAATAGGTAAACTAAAAGCCGAATCGAACCCTCGTATTTTCTTCTCCACCCATGCGGGCCGCTTGGGGGGTCACGTGACCACGAGTCCACGACGCACCCTCGTTCCTCCTCACTCTCCAAGCAGCTCTCGTCACAGTAACATCTAGCAGTTCCCCGTCTCGTATACTTTTGTGTTACAGTGTTCAACGTGTTTCTCTTCTCGGCTTGCTCCTTCACATTATTTATTATTATATTTGCATATAATGGCCACTGCCTTCCACCCCAAATTTCGCCTCAGGTGGATGGGGGCTTCTGAGGAGACTAGGGTCAAGCAGGCAGAGGTCAAGTCCCTGATGGAGAGGAAGGTGGAGGACTTCCTACGTCAACATGACCAGGCGACCGCCATCAACAACAGCAGTAGCAGCGAGGAGGAGAATGACGACTACTACTTCTTCCTCTGTGGCGCTGCGGAGGAGGAGACTGCCGGAGAAGGAGGTCATGATCATCACAGGTCGACTAAACACAAGGCTGCCTACATCGTGAAGGTATGGCTGCAGGACAAAGGGACTGACAGTCTTGCAGACCCAGCCTTCAACGGTGAGAAGGTGCTGATTGACCTCTTCCTTCGGTACAATACTGCGATGCCATCCAGTGCCGCGGTGGAGCGCTTGTTCTCCCTTGGGAAGGACATCTTCAGGGCCAAGAGGAGCTCCCTTTCAGATCACAATTTTAATATGTTAATGTTTCTGAAGGGGAACATGCGGCAGAACCTCTGAGGCTCTGAAGTCTGAACCTTCAACCTTGTGTAAATCATCAGTAAATCATGTAAATGTAAATTATCTTCTAAGTTCTACTAAATCATAAATCAATGATCATAAATAATAAATGAAGTGTCAGGAATAAATATCCATATAAATAATTGAATAAGAATTATATGATCCATATGATCCATATGACATATCTTCAAATCATCCAGGAGAAATGCCTAGAGATCCAGCTTAGACATCACTAAATCTGAAAATTATCTAAATGATCTTCTACTAAATCAAATGAAGTGTCAGTTTTTTTTTCTTCTAATAAAATAATGATAGCATTGCTGCATTTAAGATTTGTATTTAAATTATGATAAATATCCGTATCTTCGATAAATAACGATACTAACGAAGTAACAATATCGTTATCGAAAGGATCGGATTTAGCGATTTAACGATTTAACGATTTAACGGTTAACGAGTGATAAATGTATCGCCGGTTAACGGTTAACGGTTAACGACGTTAAGGTTTTCGTTAACGAAATAACGGTTAACGAAGTTAAGGTTTTTGGTTATCGTGCCCACCTATGGAATGTAGCCTATCAACATAAGCAATAGTTATATCCGATGTCATGCATATAGTCATTTCAATAATATACAGTATATTTGTTTTTACTATTAAATTATGGACACACACACACACACACACACACACTAAAATAAAAAAAAAAAAAAAAAGGTCACACCCCTTTCCCATTCTTAAGTAAGCCATTTTAGAATTACAGAAGAGTGACCATTACTTGCATTACTACATGTCCACAAACATTTCAGTAATGTAAGCATGTTTTCTTCTATTTTTTTTTCTCACACACACACACACACACACACACACACACACACACACACACACACACACACACACATATTCATGTTGTATAATTATGATTATCAAATAATAAATACAAATGTTAAGCTTCCTTGATCAAATACAAACAATATGTTGGGTTCATATTATTAATGCATACACATAAATTGACCAATAGTATTTCTGACTAAATAATTATAAAATATCTATTTTTGAACAGCTATTACCAGATCTGTGGATTAACATTTGTATAATAATAAGTAAAGGGGATTTATCCAGTTACGTGATAATTGGATCATCGGAAACTCCTGCGAACTTGTTAATAAATTGCTCAATGATGTAAATTATAATTGTTTTGTTGGTTGCAGGATTCCATAGCATTCCTACTGATATCAACTTTAGATAACTTTGACAAATGCAACTATGTCGATCAGGTAGATATAGCACAACACGCTGAATTAGTTATATTATTGTACTTCAACATCTTTATTGATAACATATTTTCTGGTATCTATATTTTGATTATTTGAAATTTATGGAAAACAAAATGGTATGGTGATATTGTTCTAAGCACTTGGCCAATTATCTAGGTTTGTAAATGTTTAAAAGTGATTGAGGTATTAAGACACAAATATAAATTGATAAACAAAGGAAAATACAAATTGTTGTGACATAATAGTCAATTCAATTTAACAGTTTGAATATGAGGAGTCCAATTTACATGTTATCAGGTTATCCTTAGAACATTGTGTAAAACTAAGAAGGAATTGTAGAAGCCAGAAAGTTAATAGAGTTAATTTTCTCTCCTTCGATCCCTAAAGGATCTTTCGAAGGACGAGTTTAATACACTAAGTTAAACAAATTTACTGATATAGTTAAGCACGTGAGCTTACTCTGATTAGTAGAACAAATCATCTCACTTATATATTCACACAAATAGTCACCAACAAGATCGCATACAAACAGTAAACATTTATGTTAGATTTTACGTGGCTGATGATTAGTCGTCTATGTACTGTATATAGTACAGTAATATATTATACAATAAACTACTATACATATAATGGGTATATACTGTACACATTGACTTTGAAATAATGTTATATATGAACTTGATTTACTAAGCCTGTGTATATTCAAATTCTCGTGCCTCACCTCCCTGATACTTAGAATGTCTTTATTGCCTGATGTCTGCATAGTATTACACGGGAATTATACATACCTGATTTTGCAGTTCCAGCCTTTGACTTAAAAGTCATCTAGTCTATTATTCTGTTAATCCATGTGCATTTAATATATTTAAACAAAAAATACAACACCCACCTCAATTTGAAAAACAAAAGTGAATATAAACAATAATAATTGATCGTCAGCAGAAAAATCGTACACATTTCGAATTATGCCATAGTTAAAGCACTATGTTTCAATATTTGGCAACATTCCCTAAATATAAACAATCATACATAGTATATTCAGTAATAGTGCGGCAGCTAAGAGAGAACATTTGTGGGAATTGTACGTGTCTTGTTAATAGTGTCAAAATTGGCACACACACTAATAAACGCAGTATAATCAACATTATATATTTGGCCATCATAGGTTTAGCCTATGTTGGCTATGGCAGTCCCTTTTCAACTAATCTTCATTAGAGTTCTGAAACACAGATATTTACCCCAAACTGTGTTCTGTGGTAGAGATGTCAAACTAGTTTCAAATGACTCGTCTGGACAAGAGAAACAATAAATGTTCAGACAATGTTTATAGAAAGTTGACCATTTGACTTGTACTGGTCCCTGTAGTTCAACAAATTAGTGGGAATTGACAACAATTCTTACCAATTTGTAGCATGATGATAAACTACTGGGACCAGTGCTAGTCAAACGGTCAACATTACCCAAACATTCTCTGAATATAGGTTGTTTCCCTTGCCAAGACAAGTCATTTGAGACTAGTTTGACATCAATACCATGGTATACAGTTTGGTGTAACTATCAGTGTTTCAGATCTTTAATGGAAATTAATTGAAAAGGGGCTGCAAAATCCAACATAGGCTAAACCTATGATGGCCCAATTTCTAATTTTGATTATACTGCGTTTATTATTGTATGTGCCAATTTTGACACTTCTATCAAGAAATGCACAATTCTTCTACTTAACCGCTTCACTATAAGAGAAATATAGGGTGATATCCCTATAAATGATAAAATGCAGTGTTGTTGCTGTACTGGCCCTTCTGCTTCTTAGGGGTGTCTATTAAAGAAGTGATGATAGATAGTGTCTCAGGTAACGGTGTTTTGGCCGGCGACGAAGTGGCAAAGGCTACAGGATATGCGGCCTGAAGTCCTTGAGTCTGGCATAGCAACAACAACAACGACAATAATAATAATAATAATAATAATAATAATAATAATAATTATAATAATAAGCAAATAATTAACAATGTCACGAATTAAAAAACAAATTGCAAAATAATAACTAAAAAATCCCCCAGAATCCGAAAAATCCGGCAATATCAATCAGCGTGTCAGTCAATAACATCGCGGCTGCAACACCTCTCCCTCGCCATAAAATCCGTGCAATGCCAGGGGAGTAATGAGGTTTGATGCGTTGATCGGTGGTCAGTGGTGAGTGAATGATCTGCCGCGAGGGGAGGGGGAGAGATAAACATTAATTGATTGATTTTGGTGTAGATAAAACTTGATGGGTAGATAGTTGGATAGTGTGAGAGATGGACAGATAGATAGATTAGTAGACAATGTGAATGGATACAACTATTTGGTTAGGCGAAGGAGAGATAATGAAATAAATTGATTTGGTAGATGTGTAGACAGAGATAGATGGATGAATAAAATGAAACACAGACAGATGGATAAATAAAATGCTAGATGGGTAGAATGATCTGGCCAAAGAGTGGGGAGGGTTTGATTGATAAAGAGAGATAAATATGTTGACATTTAGATGTGCGGTATGAGTGAGTGAATGATCAGGCGAGAGACAGATAGATGGGTGGATGAACGGAGAGAAAGATAAATGGATACCAAAAAAGATAAATAATCAAACGGATATTAATATGCAGTAGATAGATGAACATAAATACTGAGGAAGGAGTGAGAGAATGATCATGACCGCTCGCGGGTCAGTCATAAAATGATGAGGTGAAGGTCATTAAGTGAATGATTAGGGAGGAGAGAACACGTGTATACTGAGACAAAAGGAGAGAGAGAATTCCTGTGAATAGCTAGTATTTGGAAAACATTGTGGTGCATTCTGAGAATAAACGAGATGTTTTTGTATTGCAGTACATTCAATGCAAAGTGTGAAAACTAATATTGAGTCTCTTTTTCAATTATTTCTGTGTTATGGAAGAACTAATTAGCATATGTGAGGGAAGTCTTTTAGACAGATCAGGCATTCCCACACATATTATTGTTAAACCTCTCCAACTCTAAATTCCAGCCATGGATGCACACTGCATTCATATTGAGGCTAAGGACGTTGAAGCTCATTTGGGATATTAATTACTTCAATATGTTGGCTTCATAGTCTGTGTTCCTAACTAAAAGACATCAAGCGCTCGCAACTGGTTCTCGTAACATATTCTTTAAACATTAATGTAATACAAATTGTATCCCAAGATTGGACTCGTTCTAATCGATATACTGTATGTATATTTTGAGTGTTGGAATAAATTAGAAGAGCGGCCGTATAAAATTATTATAATGAAAGGATTTTCTTCATGTCCGTATTCTGAATCTGTCTTTTTGACGACCCCCATTACTTCTCTATTTCAATGCAGTACATGGGAATCTTAAGGGGGTAGTGTTTGGTTTTTGGTCTATATATTTATGAATTAATATATATTTTTAGTGTTCTCGCTAGGCCTCCATTAAGCTTAGAAAATCATCCCCTAGATCCCCTTTCAAGATAAATTTGTATATTTTTCGGTAGAAAAATTTCCCAACATAGCAGCCAAAAAGGTATTGCAAACTCATGCCTTATACACTCTCAATTTACATGAGCCCATGATGGGGAGCTACAGAATGCTAAAGGTTGTTTGGAAATATCAAATACAGTATATTATGGATCTGGCTCTACTCCTTTCATTCCCGCTCATCTTACTATATAACCCCTTCAGTACCAGTGCCATCTTTTATATTTTGCTGGCTATTATTAGACGTTTTTATTCAGTTTAAGAAGGATCTCCAGCAGTTAACAGGCTTTGAACTGCCTAAATTAAGACGTTTTACTACCACAGATGTGTCTTAAGCTTCACAAAATCGTCTAAAGCATCGCCCTTATAGAAGGGGTTAAGATAGTAGTACGTACCTTCATATTTATTTGGTACAAATAGGGGTGCAGCCTGCACACCACAATTGACTAATGGTTTTTAATCAGCTGGGATGGCTAAGCCTAGAACAAAGTACATGTAATAGGTATTTAAAATCATCAAGTTAAAAATAGTGTGAACATTAAATACATAGGAAAAAAGTTTACCCAGTTATTTTGTTCCTCCCACTGGATACCTCGTGAGCCCATCAGGATGCTTCAGCGGGACACTTGTTAAGGGTTTTGTCAACAGGATATCTTGCAGAGTGAGCTTACCATGGTGAAGGTGGGCTGACGATGGTTGCTACAGGTATATGTCCCATTTCCGTTACACCTGGAGGTCTTGGGGTTGCGGGCATAAAGGTCTCCATTTGCCTTTACCTGAGACCTCACTTTGTGTTCTTTTCACTCTGGCGACTCAAGTAGTGGCGAGATGAAGGGCAATATGGCAGGTAAGGCTGGGCTGGAACAAATGACGCCTTGGCTAGGGGCGGGGCTTGCGACATCAGCTGTTCTGAAGAGGATGGGGTTTTCAGGGGAGGTTGTGCTGCTTCCCGAGGTGTCGCTGGTGGTAAGGTAATGACTGCAAGGTGTTTAGGGGCTTCCTTTGAGGTCGAATTTGGCATAACACTTATCATGGTAAAATTAGAGTAAATTAGTAAGCCTCCATTGATTACACCTGCATCCACTTTGGCAATCCATAATTAAAATATAAATTTCTATGCACCCTAAGTATCTTTTCTAGCAGTTTAAAATTATAGATAACTATGATGATAATCTTCTGGCCGCTCATGAATCCCTTTCTTAAAAACTTTGGTCACATTGGACAGTTTCAAGAAAATCGGGTGCCTCTTCAGATTCTAATAATATTATTGACAATTTAATATTATTAAAAACTTCACCTGTTACCTGCTATCTTTCATAAGCACTGACACGAAAACATTGCTCAGAAATGTTGCTATGTCAAAGTCAAAGACTTGTATTGGGCTTTTGGGTTCTCTAGAGATTCATTGTTATCCTTTATATGGTTTCCTACTACTTGCATAGCTGAAGAACTCTTTAGGGTTCTCTATACAGGGGAATAATTCCTTGAATATTTAATTCCACTCAGGACCCTTTATAACATATTTCGAACTCCAGCATATAGTTTTGAAAGGGTCCAAATTCCTTTGATCCTGACTTCCTTTTTGTTCTAATTGCTGAAACTATATCTCTTGTGAACCACTTTAGTTAGGAGTCTGTTTGGTAGGCTTAAAGGAAGTGAGTGCGACTTTGTCTTTCATAAATTTGTCATTGAATAATCAGTACCAAAGGGCTATAATATCCACACTATCAAACTTTACTTGAACTAAGCTTTCAAAAATGCATTCAGAATTTGCTTGGCAAAATTCAAGCTTCATATTTTGAAAAACGTGGAAAGAGAAAGGCAAATATAATTGTGGTCACTGGCTTCCAGTGATTTCCCAACAGAAAAGATGGTCGCAGTTTTTCCGCCAGTGGCGAAGACAAGCTGATTCAAGATGGTGTTGACTTAAGTTCTGCCATTCACCCACTCACTCAAGACATTTTCATCAGCAAAGTCAACATAAGGCCTACCTTCGTTTCCAGCAGAGAGAGAGAGAGAGAGATCCAAGGAATTTAAAATGCAGTGTGATTTGTTCTTATTTAATGGGTAGGAAAAGAACGTCAAAGATTTATATGAATTAACTTATTTTGGCAATGAAATTCATAACAACGGTGGGTAGGGCGACAATATAAATATTTTGTCCTTAAATATGGAGTTGTAATCTCTCACTAATTTGCGCTGTATCTTTATCTTGATACTTGTTTAAAAACATTTGTGGACAGGCCCTTTTTTTTTTATTATTTTGTTTTTTTATATATTCCAACTACTCCCTCTCGGGCATAGGCTGAGAGCCTGTACAACACAGTGAAGCCCGTGAGGTCTTGTTCCAGCCTGGGGAGTGAGACATGTGAAGCATCCATCATGGCTCGAAGCAGCTCCATCTCTGAAGCGGCTGGTTGCTTCGCTCAAGTGCTTCACCGTCTCACCCTCCAGACTCAGACCCTCACTCTCAGAACGCCACCTATTGAGCAGTGAACTCACTAGGCATTGTCCCCCTGTAACATATTCATACAGTGTTATTTAATCAGGGAACAATGAGGGTATTTTTTTGGCATTTCGGTGGGCTTTGTGGTAATGCACTGATACTAGGTACAGCACAAATTCAATCCCAATAATATCTTCCCATTGACATATCGGGATTTGAACCCGGGTCCATTGGATTACCAATCCAGTGGTATGACCACTCCACCACACCTCCCCTAACCCTGTGACAGTGTAAGAGCAGCCTCCTGGGAAGGAGACTCAAACGTTGTGAATCCAGGACAGGGCGTAGAGGGGCAGCAACACTCCCAGAATGAGAAAAATTGAAAGAACGGGAAGGTGAAGTGCTGAACTATGATACTCGACAGGAAAAAGATGTGTGGTGAAGAAAAGCGACGAAGAATGTGGGACCAACTCAAACATTAGAGGCAGAAGGCGGCCCAGGGCACCAACGGGGAAAGTGGGGCCCACGAAGGAACCCTGAAGAAACCCTAAGATTGTGCCAGGTGCTGAGCTCACTATTGTAGGGCCCACATCCATCCAGCGGGCAAGCCATGTGTCATAGGTGTACGGAGGCGCCGGACCTCACCAACCAAAGAGCTGCACAGGTTCAAGAAGCCGGCAAAGATGGATGAGCAGGCTGACGACGAAGGCAAAGCAGGGCAGCATGGAGGAAGGGGATGAAGCCTGGGGAAGAGGCCACAGAACTTCCATCGGGGGAGATGAACACTGGGGTCGACTATAGTTCCTCAAAGAAAACCAAAGCTTGCACCGGGCACCGGGATGTCTGCAAGCAACCGTAAACCAGCAGCAACTCAATTTGCATTGTAGATGACTGCTTAGAACAATGAAACACATATTTTTAAGCTGGTGTGGTTTACTATCATATAATATGACTGCGATAGATGACCCTTAACACAAACTTATTACTACCAATTAATGACCTCATCTTTAAATATAATTGCATAATCATGTATAGTTACAGATTTACTACATTACTAACAAACCATCTCCTGGTGCCTGAATTCGTTCTAGGCATATTATTTGCATGATCCTTGAACGTCAACCTCTACTACGTGGTAGTGTGGTTCGCTTTCTTGGAATCAACCCTGCACATATGGGGGCCTCAAAAAGCAAGAACCTTGACTAGGACAACCATATTATTCATGATTGAAGCAAGTTGATTAACTATCAATTTTAAGAAGACTCCGAAATATCACGAATCGGTATTATCAAAAAAAAAAAAAAAATCAGCATACATTTCAATAAACAGCTACTAAGTGGTAAGATACTTAACAATATTGGATTATTAACTCAAAATGTCTTCTCCAAAATAGTACAAGTAATGTCTGGAATCTTACTTAGATGCATATGCCTTCATAAATGGTACCAACTCTCGCTCGCTCCATGGATTCATTGGGATGAAAAGAGTCACAGCTTGAATTCTTACCAATAGAGACCCATCTGGATGAAGTCTGAAGATAGTGCGGTTGTGTATTATCATTATTTCCTTAAGATGTACTGCATTATAAAGAACTAAGGTTGAACATGAAAACTATTAATGAAATATTGAGAAACAATAAGTTTCTGTTTAAATTTATTTTCCTCTCTAGCCATTGTCTATCGATCTATTTATCTAGCTTTGTCAATCTACCAAATTGCTTACCAATCATTCTATCTTATTATCAATCATAAACGTCTGCCTGACTCTGTATATATGGAAATGCATAAACCGGGTAAAATGCAAAATTACCCCGAGTTTGGAGAAATTGTGAACCGAAATAGTGCTGCTAAACAACTTTCTAACAATTGGGAAAATCATGAACTTGCATTTCGGATATTCCGGCTTGGTGGTGGATTCGGTTCAGGGTTACTAATAATTCCGCCTAAAGGTCTATTCGCCGTTTGGTTCTTGGTCGAGTTGAGGTTGGTAAGTTAAGTTAGGTTAAATAATAAAGGTTAGATTAGGTTGTGCTGTCCTGTGGTGCTCTACCTGTTGCTAGTACTGGCGAGAGGGTGTGAGTTCAATTCCTGACCCTCCTTACACCCGATGATTTTGTTCGCTTTTCAGGTGGATGGGACTCGTTAGCCTTGGTCGGCAACCTATCTAGGGGAGACAAGCTTATAATAATCTGTGTGGATGGGACTCGTCAGCCTTGGTCGGCAACCTGTCTAGGGGAGTAAACCTTATACAATTCCGTACTGCTTATCTAAGGGTGAAGCACGTTAGATACATAGAAGGCCTCGGAGTCGGACAGTCCCTAAGTTTAGTGGTCAATCCTGTAAGTCCTTTAGGAAACTGGCACGGGATGTTCTTCCCACTGGGGATAGGTCCGCTTGGGGGCATTTTGTGTATGGCCACCCTCATAAAGGGGAGTAGGGCGTCCGGCAATAGATAGATAGATAGATCCATTTTTACTTATCGAAGAGAGAGCCGTCCCATATGGGGAGGTAAACTGCGATAACCTAGCTGCTGCAGAAATGCTATTGCTCATATATGAAAGGCTGGGTAACTCACCCACCACAAGCTACAAAGGGCAAATAATACGAATATTAGCGCCTCGGTGAATTTGCAGTCTAGAGTAAGCCCACTGCTGCTTATCATACCTGTCGATAACATCGGCATAAAAGCGTGATATCAATGTTTACAGATGAAGCGGTTGCAGGGGTTGAACAATTGAGTGAATGGTCAGAGACATAATAGATGGATGCCATTAAACTTTGGTAAAATGAAAGGTGATGCATATCGGCCAAATCACAAAACAGAATATTCACTTCTTAGAAAGAATATACAAGTCACTGACTTGCAAAAAAATTTGGCTGCTCTAATTAGCAGGGACTTACAATTGTCCAGGCAATGCATTGAAGAGAAGAAGAATGCCCAGAAAATATTAGTGTACATAAACCCACTGGACCCCAAGCGATTTAATAAAAATGTACACTCCAAGTGCCTGGTCCAGCCACTTGTTATTTTTATTTATTTTTCCTGAAAACACCCCCAGGGGGTAAGGGGGCCTTCATCTAATGGTGGAGGAAAACAAAAATATGCCTCACGCATCCTACTGCGTGTGTCGTACAAAGTGACTAATAGGGGGGATGGCGATAGACTTGTGGACATACAGCTATTACTATGCAATAAAGTTTTTATCTTAGCACTGTCTTGGTATGGCACTGCCGAGGCTGTTTGGGTGCGGATAGGTGCCACAGGGGACTGAGTCTTACCTGGGCGCTGTTTGGCGCCACATCTGTGTCGGCAACAGTGTTTGCATGTTGGAGCAGTGTGGGGGCAGGAGTTTATTGTTCTACAGTTCAAATTGTGTAATATACAGTAGAGTCTTGTTATGGTACTGTTTTTTTGTAACACTGTTAAAGCTGGTGTGGTTGCAGATACTGCTGGTGAAAGTGCTGCAGAGGGACTCTGATGAGTCTTGCTGAGGCACGGTTAGCGCTATACCAACATCAGCCACATTAATGACTTGAAACTCCAACTACTGAAAGGCAACCCCGTCTGAGCCGTTTTTTTTTTTTTTTTTTTTTTTCTATGTGATTGAGGGATGCAAAAGGCATAACTGCCTATAGCGCGTGCCTCCCCCATAGTTGAAAGAGTGACAGTGCCAAAATCAAGGGACGTTCGAGCCAAAATGCCTGGACACACGGAGTTTGAAGCAATTTAAGTCATAGGAAGAGGGAAAGACTGATTCTGGGAGAGAGTTCCAGAGCTCAGATGTTGAGTAGAAGAAAGTTTGAGAGTAACGTTTCACTCTTGGGTTGGAGAGTTGCACAGAGTAGGGGTGGGATTGAGTTGCAAGACGGGTACCACGTGCCCTACGTAAAGGAGGTGGTATGCACTGGGATAGCTCTGAGGAACACTGATTATTATAGTAGCGATAGAATAGCGAGAGAGATGCAACAATGCATGTAATGGAAAAATGACGCTAAACCATTGTATGTATGTATGTACATGGGATAGGTTGGTAATGAAGGAAAAACAACTAAAAAATGCTCACCTAGGTCATTTGGGGGTGTTGGTCATCGGCGGAAAGTCACAATTAACATGGGGTGATGGGTAGGCAACATAGTGGAAAATCACTACCACACATGCCCAAATGCACGCGGCTGGACTTGGAGAGTTGCCAACCATCGGTATTGTTCCGTGGGATCCTAAAGTAGTTCCCATACAAATCTGAATCTTCTAGGTGCCATAAGACAGGAGTAATTAAGGTGGACGCCACTGTTGCGTTGCTGGGACCATGTATTACAAACATAGGCGACACATAAAGCGCGTCGCAGGTGCTCAAGGGGTTAAGAGACAATTTTAATGCAAACTATGTAGTAAGAGTGATCGAACATTTAGTTTTTCTTTGGGTACCATTATAGTGATATAAATATCAAAGAACTGGGTGATATTCGTATATTTGATCATGTAGAATATAACCATTTAAAGACCACACTATGCTGAGTATTCTGTCCCAGTATTGCCTAATGTTCATTATGGGTATAGATACATTTGAGAAGAATATGCAGTTCAAAACCGGTCTACAGCACTCAACAAATATATAGACTAACTCAAAATATTCTTAGCAAGGACTACACAGCCTATTCCATCAATTAGAAGGTTAAGCTATGGCGATCGGTTAAGAGCTCTTAGCCTCTAATTGTTGGCAACTTGTTGACTATGAGGTCAGCTTATCAAAGTGTTTAAAATACTTAATGGGCTGAAAACGTTGATGATGACATCACATCCAACCTTATTATATACACAACTAACACGCATTCATGGCTGAAAATTATAGTTGAAGAGGCGCAATACTAGTATAGACCTATATGGGAATTATAGTTGAAGAGGCGCAATACTAGTATAGACCTATATGGGAATTAGAGTTGAAGAGGCGCAATACTAGTATAGACCTATATGGGAATTATAGTTGAAGAGGCGCAATACTAGTATAGACCTATATGGGAATTATAGTTGAAGAGGCGCAATACTAGTATAGACCTATATGGGAATTAGAGTTGAAGAGGCGCAATACTAGTATAGACCTATATGGGAATTATAGTTGAAGAGGCGCAATACTAGTATAGACCTATATGGGAATTATAGTTGAAGAGGCGCAATACTAGTATAGACCTATATGGGAATTAGAGTTGAAGAGGCGCAATACTAGTATAGACCTATATGGGAATTATAGTTGAAGAGGCGCAATACTAGTATAGACCTATATGGGAATTATAGTTGAAGAGGCGCAATACTAGTATAGACCTATATGGGAATTAGAGTTGAAGAGGCGCAATACTAGTATAGACCTATATGGGAATTATAGTTGAAGAGGCGCAATACTAGTATAGACCTATATGGGAATTATAGTTGAAGAGGCGCAATACTAGTATAGACCTATATGGGAATTAGAGTTGAAGAGGCGCAATACTAGTATAGACCTATATGGGAATTATAGTTGAAGAGGCGCAATACTAGTATAGACCTATATGGGAATTATAGTTGAAGAGGCGCAATACTAGTATAGACCTATATGGGAATTAGAGTTGAAGAGGCGCAATACTAGTATAGACCTATATGGGAATTAGAGTTGAAGAGGCGCAATACTAGTATAGACCTATATGGGAATTAGAGTTGAAGAGGCGCAATACTAGTATAGACCTATATGGGAATTAGAGTTGAAGAGGCGCAATACTAGTATAGACCTATATGGGAATTAGAGTTGAAGAGGCGCAATACTAGTATAGACCTATATGGGAATTAGAGTTGAAGAGGCGCAATACTAGTATAGACCTATATGGGAATTTTTTCACATAACAGATATGTTAAACTTTTAACAAGCTTCAAATATGTTCATTAGATTTTCAGGAAACCTTGAACTTTCTAGTTTACATACGTTTATCAGACAAAATTATACCTTATGTAAATGAGCTTCTGATAAAATCCCATTAAGCAAACATATATAAAAGATGTACCAAATGGAAACCTTGAAAATGGATAAATGTCGCAGGTAAGGTCACCCCGATACGTATCCTGTTCATGATACAAGTGAATCAAATAGATTGTACCGTCTTAGTCAGAAATACTTGAATATTTCGTACTGATTTCGCCATAATCATGGAAACCCTGTAACTTGATCTTTGTATTTCAAGAAAATTATCATAACAGTTCACCAGAATATCATAATTTGGTTTCATAAGTTATCCAGAAATTCTTGTCCACGGCTGTACAACAAAATGCAATAAACCAATACATTTTGTTTAGAAATATGTGTTCTGTATGTCTATAGCTAAATTAGCTCCATACCTAGCAAATGAGCTTTAACACTAATACATTCACATAGGATACTCATATAACAAGTGAGAATGATGAAGTTTTTCATTAATGCTATTCAGGTTGATGGCATAGCTAACGAATTTAACTGTGGAATGAGGAATTTAATGTAATTTCTGCACAAACAGATTAAGTTGTGATAATATTGGCTCGCAAAAGCATTGGATTTATTGACCAACCTCTTTAAAAGCGTTAGAATGTTGCGTACTTTTGTTCGTATTTTGAATATACTAAAGAGACACAGAACGAAGGACAATGATCATATCATGATATATATAATGAAAATACGAAATAAAAGCAATATCTGGAAGAATCAAACCTTTCGAAATTACCATTTTCTTTCTGTGGTGATGGGCTGGTCTATCAGAGTGAGAACTGAGCGATCTCTGCCATACCCATAGCTTACTCTGACTGTTCCTTTTACTTATATATTTTATAGATCTCAAGTGACGGCGTCTCTTCCGTGGATTGACCTCCCAATCTACCATGATTGGAAGCCAAAGCGTCACATTTTTCCTTTGCCCCTCAACTTTCTCTTCATAATTGCTGAGGGGTACAGGGCCCTGGGTGGGGCTTTGGTTTCCCGGGCATTTCCGCACCCTCCTTAGCTCCCCGCCATAGAGTGGCTTCGGTCACCCAGGCTTTATTGTGGTCGGCAGGGAGGGTTCTTTGGGGGCGCTCGATTATGGCCTTGGCCTTATTCGGGGCCTTGGGGCTGTTCGGCCAGGCAGCTTGAGGAACAACAACAACCATTTTCTTTCTTTTTCGTTGTTTTTTGCTGGGAATAAATTTAAGATTGTATCTTCATTGCTGGTCCTTCTATGACGTCCTAATGGGGTTGTCACATCATGTGCTATTATATATTGTTAGGACTGAGGGTTAAATATATCAGGGTTCTTATTCATTGGACTAGTAATGGCATAAATGCTACAACGGAAAGCGCTAGATCCAACCTCTGATGTATATTCCCAGTGAACAAAGAACACAAATACTCTCCGAGTTCTATATGCAATAATAGGCTATCAAACTCTCAATAAATATGCGTCTACTCTAGGCTTAATGTTATGTGAAAAAAGCCTATTACTACCTATAACCGAAGGTGCTTGGTTATGGTATGCAAAGTAAGGTGGTAAGGGAAGTTACAGCTTACGTTACTTTAATCAATAAATGTCAGGCACTCCTGCATGAAAGAAAGTGCACTAAAGTCCTTCAACACCAACAAGGAATCTTCTTTAAATGTTAGATGCTATCAAGATGCTCGAATCGGAAATGGAACCCAAAAAGGCAGGCAGCGGAACAATGCTCGTGCAGGCTATGCACACAAAAAGGCAGGATATATAATGCAGTCGGAGCCAAGAATATCCTAAACGCCACAACAATAATAATAATCGCCACGACAATGCAGTATTCCTATCAACAAAAAGAGCCTAAGTCGTTTGTGTCTCAATACATCAAACTAGGCTGCGAAATGCTTGTGTAATCATAAACGGGTATGCATAAAAAGAGTAATTGGTTTAATATACTTAATGTCTACTATAACTGATAAAGTCTAGCTAGAGTCAATGATACGAGATACTGGTGCGCATGGCATGCCGCATAGCCTAGTGCAAATCTCAAGTCTGTGCGTCAAATATTACGTTATAGGGAAGGGTAGCTCTCTTGAGAAACCTTAATACCGAAGTATTAAGCGTTCTCCTGGCGTACCTCAAAGACAAACAACGAGCTTAGAACAGTGCAGAATGGTATAGGCAAAAAGCCCTCATTTGTGCATGCTCTATGCTCAATGGCACACAGACTAGAATTTACCCAATCAACTCCAGTTCTCAGGTATGTCGTGCAGCTTTTAACTAAAGCCAACACCCATCGGAAACAAGACCTTATAGTATCAGACTCCTAGTCTAGCAATATCTAATCCAGCAGAACACTAATAATTATAGGAAGCGGTACTGAACAATATGAATGCCAACCAATGCTTCGTGATCAACTTATCTTAACAACTAACATACATGGGTTATATCAGACCATAACGCACAATACAACTGGCCAGCATGAAGCTGATTATGCAGAGTTAACCAGAGGGGGTATAACATTAATAAAAGGTGATGAAAGATATGGAATATGAGAGAGATAGGCAGAGGAAAAGGCTTTCAGGTGCAGTGAGGGGGAAAGGTATCAAAGGGATAAGAGGGATGCATTCTAGAAACCAGATCTGAGGGAGAAAGTGGCAAGGGAGCTGTATGTATACTAGCACTAGCTCGAGCCGCGTGGGAAAGAAGCGGTAACAAGTCCTCCAGCCAATACTAAAGAAGCCAACCAAACATGACATCACAAAGCATGGTAAAAAACTCCCTCAACGAATCCCCACGAGGCCAGCCAGCTATGACGTCATCGAGTATAGCAAAACACTACGCGCCTCCTCTCACTCTGTTCTACTCTCTCTCTCTCTCTCTCTCTCAATTCCTATAATTACTACTTAATGGTTAAACATATACTTTGCAATTAAATATATAAAGCCTTGACATGGGCGAAAACAAAGAGCCTTTCTGGACGGCCCATGACACGAGCTTTCATATGAAATAAAGCACACAATAATACATCAACTGTAGCCACATCCACTGCCCTGGCAATCCTAGCGAGGCACTGTAGGACAAGCCATGCGGTTCTAACGGAGTGGTTAACGTCACAATATTTATTTATTTATATGGTAATATAGCATAACACCCAGATAGCCGTAGGAGGTGTATTCAATTCAAATTGTTTCAATTCAAAATGGTTTATTGATACAATTAGAGTACAATTACAAAGGTATGGCTTTACAATAACATATAAATAGCTAATTACATCAATGAGGATTTGATGCCGTGTGGCATATATGTCCTCTTATTCCTTACTACATATTTATATGGTCAGCATAAGGAGTAACACGTGCATTAGTGAACAAAAAAGTGAGATAACAAAAGAAAATGAAAAATACCAATTATAGCACACACCAGATTCATACATAATTCAGTATTCGAAGCAATGTTTTTATTTATCTAATAAGTACAATTTTAGTGTTCGCTTAAATGTTGAATAACTACACTGAGTATCTAATAATTTTGATATTCTATTCCATACTTCAACTCCCTTATGTCTAAATGTTCTTGTCATCAGCGTTGTTCTGCTGACTGGGACATGTAATGTGTGCCTTTGTCTAGTATGATGTGCATGTATATCCCTATTGACAATAAACATACCATCCATCACCGAAGGAGTAATACCCTTAATATATTTAAACATTGATTTAGCTATACAGAATACATAGACGTCAGGAAATCTTAATAATTGCAAAAAATTAAATAAGGGTTGAGAATGCTGTGTATAATGAGCCGATTTGATAATTCTAACAGTTCTTTTTTGTAGTGTAATCATTGGTTTAATATGACAGTCACTAGCTGCACCCCAGACCTCTATACCATAAATACTATATGGATACACAAAACAGTTGTATAATGTAACAAGTGTTGAGATATTCAATAATTTCCTGGCCTTGCATAATATGCTTATCCCTCTTGACATTTTGTTTTTTAATGTGTCTTAGATGTTCATTCCAGGATAACCTGGAATCAATTACTACACCTAAGAATGTTGTGGTGTCTACTTTTTTAAGAGGAATATCGTTTATGCATACATTATAATTTCTTGTTACCTTTTTCCCTTTTGAAGTGAATACCATATAATGAGTTTTATCAAAATTTAATGATAATTTGTTCACCATCACCCATTCTATTAGTTTCTTTATTTTAATACTCATGGTGTTTTTTAAAGTATTTATGTTATTGCCACTCAAAAATATGTTTGTGTCATCTGCAAATAAAATAGGTAAGAGGTCCGGGGAAGCATTCACAATATCATTGACATATATCAGGTATAATAGAGGACCAAGTACTGATCCTTGTGGTACCCCACATTTCACTGAACTTCTGGAGGAACAAACACCGTTATAGTATACATATTGTGATCTATTTACTAAATAGCTCTGTAACCAGTTATAAGCAACTCCTCTAATATCATACGTTTGTAGTTTTTTTAAGTAATATAGAATGATTTACTGTATCAAAGGCTTTACTAAAATCCAGAAATACTCCAAGTACAAAGTTTCCTGTATCCAAAGCCCTTGATACTTTATCTATCAATACAGTCAGTGCCAAATGAGTTCCATATCCCTGCCTAAATCCAATTGATACTTGCATAGTAATTTATGCTTATTTATAAATGACAATAATCTATTATAGATAATGCGTTCTAATACTTTTGAAAATACAGATAGGACTGATACTGGACGATAATTGTTAAACATCATAACGTCATTACCTTTATATAGAGGCGTAACCCTTGCAATCTTTAGTTCATCAGGAAATACACCTTCACTTAACTTCGCTAAAAACTGAATATGTTTCTTTTATGATGAGAACATTAATTCCATCCCAACCTGGACTTTTTTTAGTTAATAACATTATAATATTCTTAATTTCGTTACAATCAGTAGGCTTTAAAAAATTGAGTTACGATTAGCATCAGGCATAAAATGAGAAAATTATCTATTACATAAAAGGTATCGACTCACAAAGGTTAGATCAAATATTAACAAAATATTTGTTGAAACCATCAGCAATAACTCTATCATTCTGAACCATCAATTATAAACTTACTATTCTGTCTAGAAGCCCTTTTTTTGTTTATAATCTCCTTAATTAATTCCCATGACTTTTTAGCATTACCTATATTTTTCTTAAATAGTGTATCGTAGTGTTCTCTTTCTGCGTTACGTTACGTAAGAGTTTCTGCAACATTCTTTTATATTTTGCATATTTATTTTTATTATATATTGTTGGTTTCTTTAATGATAGCACATATAATTTATTTTGTATTATAATTGAATTTTTCAACCCTAAGGTGAGCCATGATTTTCTAGTATTATTTCCTTACTTTAACAACGGGAAAACATTCTTCAAAATGTGCTAAATACTTTGAGTGAAATAAAGAAAACGATTCTTGACAAGTTTTACTTACAGTAACATTCCCAGAATCTATTAAAGACAATTTCCCCTTAAATTTGCGTATGTTTTTTTCATTATATTGGCGTGTTTCTAAAAATACAGGGTTTTTTATTTTTTGTTTGGTAGAATATGGGAGTGATCAGAAATATCCACATATAATATCCCATTAGTCATTTCATTACTCTGAAGATCATTACATAGTATGTTATCTATAAGTGTTGCTGAGTTACAAGTTGCTCGTGTTGGTTTATTTATTAGTGGCATAAACGAATAGGAGAACACAGTTTCTATAAAATCTTCTGTTAGATTATGCTTCTGAGTATTTAATAAATTCAAATTATAATCCCCCATTTTATATACAAATTTATTTTCATGATTACGTTTATCCAGAATACTATTAAGATAATGCAGAAAATTCTCTATATTGGAATCAGGAGGTCTGTATATAACACCTACAATAATGTTTTTGTCATAGGTACCACAATTTTTGTCTATCTCTATGAACAACGACTCAACATGATCACTCATTACACTTATATCACCTCTTGTATTGTATTTTATTTGTTTACTAATAACAATTGATACTCCCCCACCACGTTTCGCTCTCCTAGTGTTATGTTCATGCTCGTATGTATTTAAGTTGTATTTATTAACGTTAAATTCATTAAACCAAGTTTCGGTAATGCCAATTACATCAAAATCAAAATCAAGTTTGTTTAGATAAGACTCAAAATTACTAAGTTTTTTTTGAGCGCTGCATATATTCATATGCCCCTTTCCCACATTTGCGACTTCATACGATTTTCGTCACCGAGGACATAGTCTTGTCAATTCGTATCGAATGCCTGCGACGTCTACGATTTTGACCGTTGCAAACTGATAACAAATTATACTCGGCGAAGATGTCACCGATGAATGCGATGCAATCGCCGACATTCTGCGACGTTGTCGGTGAAGTGAGCGATGTTTCGCCGAAGATCTCTGCGAGGAATGTCACATTTTCAAAAATATCTTGCGACATCATGCGATGGTGAAAGAACAATCGCCGAATGTTCTGCGACGTCTTCGGCGATTCAAGCGATGGTTCGGCGATTACTTCAGCGAGGTTATCCGAATATTTGTCCTGGCACAAATTCCTGGGATGAACGTACAAATCCTCGGCGATCATCGCCAACGCCATCGCAGATACGTCGCCGAGGTCTGCGAACCTGAGCGAATGTAACGTGATGTGCTAATTGCACAGTGGTATTAGCATATACTCACGTTACAATCGCGCAAGTAATTGGCACCTACAACCACCCACAACCCCCCAAACCATTCTGTTGTATATAAAGACCTTGACTCGGTCACAGAGAACATTCTGAGTTGAGCAGCCATACCGAGCATAGCTACTCTTCACCACCACCATATTATAACATCGACCCTTGGACGTGCCTGTTAAATCTTGAGATGGAGAGGCCTACGCAGCCTCTACGCATGAGTGCACGTGATGAGCTGGTCCTCGCCACCCAGCGGAGGAATCTCATTTATTTGGCATGCCTATTAGAGCTTGTCAGAAGGGAGAAGGAAGCTGAGAAGGCAAGGAAGGAAGCTGATAGGGAAAGGAAGGAGAAAGAGGAGAGGAGAAAACAGACGAAGAAGCGAAAATTGTGGACGAGAGAGTGGGTGTTAAGGCGAGGTCGATTTGGGGGATATAAAATCTCCTGAAAGAAGTTGAAGAAGAGGACCCAGCGGATTTTATAAACTTCACGAGATTGGAACCCGCACTCTTTCAAGAAATTCTTAACAGAATTCGACCCATCATTACCAAAAAGGACATACACTGGAGGAAAGCCATAGATCCTGGATTGCGTTTTGCAGTGACGTTGCGTTACCTAGCTACAGGTGACAGCTACAAGAGTCTCAGTTACTTGTTCAGGATAGCGCACAACACCATCTAAAAAATTGTGCCCGACGTCTGTGAGGCTATTGTCAGTGCATACATGGGTGATGTAATTGTTTGTCCAAGAACACCAGAAGAGTGGAAGGCTGTTGCAAATAGATTTGCTAGAAAGTGGCAGTTTCAACATGCTTTGGGCGCCTTGGATGGCAAACATGTTGCCATCAGAAAACCACCCAAAGGTGCCTCTACCTTCTACAACTACAACGTTTTCCACTCCATTGTGCTGCTTGCAATCTCTGACGCTGACTACAAATTCCTCTACATCGATGTTGGTGCAGAGGGATCAGCGTCGGATGGTGGGTTGTTTCTACGAACCCCTATTCGTTTGATGTTGGAGAGGAATGAAGTAGGTGTTCCAGAGCCTGAACCGCTTGAAAATGGCAACGAGGGAGATTCAATTTTTGTTCATTGGTGACGACGCATTTCCACTGAGGACCTGGCTGATGAAACCTTACCCGTTGAGAGGCTTGGATGATGATAAACGCATTTTCAATTACCGCCTATCCAGAGCCCGGAGAGTGGTTGAAAATGCGTTTGGTATCATGTCTGCCAGGTAAAAGCCGATTTAACAAAATTATATCCATTGTTTTTATGTCTATTTATATATAATATATATATATATAAATATATATATATATATATAGATATATTTATCTATATTACCATATATAAAAATAGCTATAAATATATATGTCTATAATTCTATATACATGGAACATTTTATTTGTGTGTGTACATACTGTATATCCACATCATACGCCCATCAATACATATCCGTATGGCTTGAGGCCAATCTCGAGTAACAACATTATTTTGTCCATTTTAAAAAGCTTATAATAACCTGCTGGCTTCACTTTAATATTTGGGATTGGAGTTCGCTGTGAAAAGCATCCGACTTGTGTGGGTTGATCGCCCTAATCGAGCTTCCCATTTCATTATCTTATAACGTTTTCATTGAAAAACTAGTATATTTTTTACACAGACAAACTTAATTAATTGTTTTAACCATTCTCATTACAGGTTCCGGGATCTCCTTACGACCAAACCTCTCCATCCGAATCGCGTTGAATCCGTTGTGATGGCCTGCTGTTGTCTACACAAAGTCCTTCGTGACAGGAATCCCTCTGATCGACAGGGTCTTGTCGTGGAGGAGAACATTGCAACAGGAGAAATTGTAAATTTGGTGCGTCCAGCAGAAATTCTAGACCGTGTTGGGATGCAGCGTGGCAACACAGCTAGCAATGATGGGAAGACTCTGCATGAGAGCCTCAAACACTACTACAACTCACCAGCTGGAAGTGTTGAATGGCAAAACAGAATGATAGGACGAACCCCGGTGAATATTCGAATTACATAGACATAATATTATTTACTAGCTATGAACATGTTGGATGCCAAGAATGAACGAAACATACAAAAAACTTCCTCTCTATCTGGACCATGAAAAAACCTGTCTAAAGTAGAACCAGGTGGCTAATTATCCGAGACACCCACCCCACCGACACTCACACACACACGCACACACAAACATACACACACAGACCCAGGTGTTTCATGGCGCCAGTGTTTGATCTCTAAATACAACCACGACCAACACTACAGCCTGCGGCCCTGGCTGTCCAGCCGATACTCACACACACACACACACACACATTTTATTATTGTGTACTTTTTCGAGGATTTATTTTCATATTTTTATCATACGTATAGTAATATAATAACAAATTTGTATATTCAGAAAGTAAGTCAACTATTGACATTCAGGTATATAATTAATATTTATTATTCATTGACTAACATTTGTATGGTTTTCATTTTGTGTCTAGGAAATATATTAGGCTCATTATCTTGCTTTTATTTTTATTTTTTCATAGGTAAAGTAATATATTAATAATGTCTGTTAAGGTTACTCAACGCTTAACATTCGTGTTTATCATTAATATTTATTATTAATTGATTAATATTTGTATGAGTTTGATTGTGTGTAACACACACACACACCCACTCACAACCACACACACACAAACACACACACACACACACAATTTAATAATTGTGTACTTTTTCGAGGATTTATTTTCATATTTGTATCACACGTATAGTAATATAATAATAAATTTTTATATTCCCAAAGTAATTCAGCTATTGACATTCAGGTATATAATTAATATTTATTATTCATTGATTGAAATTTGTATGATTTTCATTTTGTGTCTAAGAAATATATTAGATTCATTAACTTGTTAATATTTGTCTTTTGTCATAGGTAAAGTAATATATTAACACCTTACGAGCGGCCTAGGCGGTATATAATATGTAGCCACCAGCGGGGTGTTTTTACCCAAAATAGGGCTGTTTACGTGATCATGTTCATGCCTAAATAAGACCCAGAGTGTAAAACAAGTATCTATCCCTGAAAGGGCATAAACAGAGCTTTCCAATGACACCATAACGATCCTTTTATGATGGCTAGTTTTCTTGCAACAACCGTGCAACGCGAGTGCAAAAAGCATGTAATTCGGCACTTTCTCCATACAATTCCGTATATAGCGAGTGAGAGAGGGAGGGAGGAGGTGGGATTCGTGTCAGTAGGTTCGCCGCGGTGGTCTGGAGCAGTCATACGCTCGCTACTCTCCTGCCACCACTTGTCTCTCTCTCTCAGCAACATTACGTGCTGAAATAGCCACACGACCTATGTCGAGCGCCGCCAGATAGTCCAGATTTATTATACTCGACTTATGTTGCGCCCCGACAGTTATGGGTTAATTATCTTGTTTATATTTTTCTTTTTCATAGGTGAAGTAATATATTAATCTCTTATATTCCTAAAGTCACTCAACTCTTAACATTCGTGTTTATCATTAATATTTATTATTAATTGATTAAAATTTGTATGAGTTTCATTGTGTGTAACACACACACACACACACCCACCCGGGTGGTCAGTTGTGGCCTTGTACATTGCTTCATGGCCGCATACACACACACACACACACACACACACGCACGCATGGTCATTGTGGCGTACGTGACTAGCCACACGTGTATGTCAGTCCCACAAACATACACGCATTTTAATCTATATTTTATTAATATCAGCACCCCACCAAAGACTACCATTACTATTTGTAAAATTAGTAATGATCCTCCGTGATTTGAACCAGGGTGAGTACCCGGCTCGAATGAACTCATCCATTTCCTTATAAATACCTTATATCATTGTGTACTTATTCGAGTAGTCTATTTTTAGATTTTTTTCATAGGTTATAGTAATATATTAACAGCATCTTATATTCACAAAGTACCTCAAGTATTAACATTTAGGTATATCAATTTCATGTATTATTCCTTGATAACTATTTGTATGAATTTTATTGAGTGTCTATCAAATATATTACATTCATTATCTTAAGATATATTTTTCGTTTTTCATAGGTATATTAATATCTCAATAATATATTATATTCCGAACGTAACTCAACTCTTAACATCCGTGTTTATCAATAGTAGTTATTATTAATTGATTAATATTGTTATGAGTTTGATTTTGTGTATAAGGAATATATTCCATTCATTTTACTCAGTTATACTTTTTGTCATTGTGAAGGTTAAGTTATTGTGAAGGTCTAGTTATTTGCATACGTTTTACATAGCCTTAATAATATAGTAGTACTATCTTATTTTCATAAAATACCTCAACTACTAACATTCAAGTATATGAAATGTATTTCATATGAATTTATTAAGTTTTTCTTATGAATTGATTTTTGTGTAGAAGAAATATATAAGATTCGTTTTCTTTGTAAATTTTTTAAATATAAATATTGTGCCGCCAATGTATCATAAATAAGATGATTTTATTTATATATGTCTTTGCTGAATTAATTTTAAATTTTTACTTTAGCGGAACAACAATTTAGAGACATTTTTAGCAAATAAGGTAACTAAATGTTAAAGTATAGTTTATCAATAATGAAACAGGGAAGAGAGGAAAATTATAGATTTTTTTTTTTTTTTTTGTAATACATTTATTTAATTAAAAAAAAAAAAAACATTTCATTCAGTACAGGTGGGCGACCGTGCTGCTTGCCGCGGCAGGGGTATGAGGCAGGGGTATGAAGCATGGTGTCCATCGTTGTGATAGGTGACTGGGTCTGTGTTGGTCGCCCTGGTGACAAAATCTGGAATACCCCAGGTGAAGGTGCAGGTGAAGGTGTTGTCCCTGGCATCAAGCGGGTTGTGGGAGGGAGACGTGGATGTTGCCCATGGTAGGGTACTGTGAAAACTTGAGGAGGTTGTCCCTGAACATGTGTAGGAGCAAGGGCAGGAAGGATCTGACCCGGCAGTTGTGTCATCGGTGCCCGCGGGTCGCCCGATACATACGCCAGTGGTACCTGGTAGTTGATAGGCGGAAAATGTAACGGTGCGACGTTGGTGTTGGTGGTGTTGACACTTGTCAAAGGTGTCTCGTACACTGTTACTGGTGTGTCCGGCTGCCGCGTTACCACTGGACATATGGTTGTAGGTGCAGCCACAACTCCAGGTCTCGATGCCTTCATTGTCTGCAATGCCTGCTGATCAACATTGCACATGAACTCATCCACCACGAGAGGGTCCATCCGCAAGAGCTTACACTCCAAAGCATCACAGAAGCTCCGTATCTGTGTGTGGAGCAATGATTTGCCGTGGGACTGCTTCTGCATATCGGTGACGGAGGCCTTGTGCTGGGAGATGAGCTGAATGAGTTAAAAAAACATACATTAATGCAACAAAAATAGTAATTAAAAATACTTGATGACCATGATGAAGTTTGATGATGGAAACATGATTTCGGTTTTCTTATTAAAAACTTATAAAGTATGAGTAGAAAGGCATAAATATATCTAACTATATATATTGAAATATAGTTATATATACATATAAAATATATATATATATAATATTTTATATATATATATATATATATATATATATATATATATATATATATATATATATATTTGTTTTTCTCTAGTTATATATATACTGTATATATTAAATGCTTACCTGGGTCAACAACAGGGGATCTTGTTGGGCCGGGGCCGTGGCCGGGGCCGGACGTCCACGTTTCGCCCCCATACCCCTTCTGTGTGTTGAGGTTGAGGGCATCACAGGAGAGTTTGACAGCTCCTCCATTGGCTGGTCCATCGCGTCCTCCACCTGGGATACGCCCTCCTCCATGACGACCACCCCCTCCTCGTCCTCCTCCCCCTCCTCCTCCTCCACGGTTGGCTGTGGCTGCGATCTTTTCTGAATCTGAAAGTTAAATACAAAAAATACCATATCGAACTTGTAAAACATTATAAAGTCAGACATATTAATAATCTTACACACAACAAAAAGTTAATATGAGAAGGTAAATATACGTTACTATATATAGCAAATGGTTTCATATATCATTGTTCATACCTTCTTGCTGCTGATCCTGGATTCCTTTTTGACACATTGTCCTTAACCCGGCAGCTGCTGGAAGACTCTTAAGAGTTTCCCCGGGCGACTGCGGGAAGACTCTTAAGATCCAGGTTTTTAAATGCGTACCATAACCGTGGGCTTACAGTCAGGCGGCTACAAATTGGTGTGGGTGTACTACTACTTGGCAACTCTCGATACCACCACCCCGTACGCTCGGGCCACGCGCGTACAAGCAGTTCTCGCCAGAAGCCAAGCACTAGCCATGGAGCCCACACGTCCCTCACGCTTGCGCCCTGATGACACAACCAGCCCTCCTTCTGGTGGTGTCAGCGGCCGTGGAAGGCAGAGGGTGGCTGCCAGAAACCCAAGCTACCATTACGACACTCCATACAGCTCTGAAGACGAAGCACCCGCACGTAAAATAGGTAAAACACGTGCAAGCAGGGGCAGTGCACAGAGGGCATTGGCCTTTGGGGACACTGCCACCACCACCCAGGCAACTGCTACCACCACTACAACCACCACTGCCACCCCTTCCGCCAGTAGCACCGACGCAGGAGGCCGCCCTGGGGCTGCAGGACCTGCGGGGCCTCTAGGAGAAATGGGACTGGCGTGGGGAAACAAACTTTTACGCCTGCCACTGTCACCCTGCCACCACCACCACCACCAGCCGCCTCTGCTGCCCCTTCCGGCCCTTCTGTCCCTGCCGGCCCTTCTGCCCCTGCCCAAGGGAAAGGGAAAGGGAAAGGCAAAGGCAAAGGGAAAGAGAAAGGGGCGACAGGGACAACAATTATATTGCCTGCGTCCAGGACTTCTGCACCACCCACCACTGCTGGACCTGCCGACGCCGCCCCTGCCGGTCTGACGAAGATGAAGACAATGAAGAAGGGCGTCCTTCTAGTGGTGAGGAGGGTGATGATGAAGCGTTGTATCGCGACCATGTCAGTGATTTGTCTTATGGTGGCGCACACGCAGACGAGATTCCAATCAGCGACGCCAACATTCATACGTTTGTGTGGTCTAACGGGGCTGATTTTGTGCCTGACATGCCTCAGTTTGATGCTGGTAGGTCAGCTACAACTGCTGACTGGCCCTGTGACGACGACGCAAACGAGATGGATTTCTTCCTCGCTTTTTTCGACATGGAGATTATGACGTACATAGTTGCCCAAACAAACGCCTACTACAGGTGGGTGTTTGGCAAACTGGACGTCCTTTCTCCAAAAGCGAGAATACGAGGCTGGGTTGATACGACTGTGAATGAGTTCATGACGTTCTTTGCCTTGTTGTTCCTCATGCCTCTTTGCAAGAAGCATGTGCTACAACATTATTGGAAGCACGACCCTCTCATCGCCACCCCAACTTTCAATAAGTACATGACTCGTGACAGATTTTTCTTGCTGCTAAGATTTATGCACTTTGCAGACAACGAAAATCCTAACAGGATTGACAGGATATGGAAAGTTCGGGAGGTGTTCACCATGTTGTTGGCGAGGTACAAGAAATACTTTTACCCCTTCCTCAATTTGGTGATTGATGAGTCGCTCGTGCTCTTCAAAGGATGTCTTGTTTTCAAGCAGTATATCCCCTTGAAGAGGCATAGGTTTGGAATCGAGCTCTTCGTGTTGTGCGACTGTGAGACAGGTATAGTGCTGGACATGATCGTGTATACAGGAACTGACATTGACATACCAAAAGTCGCTGCCAATGACCCCATGGGCATGTCAGGTGCCATCGTCAGGAAAATGTTGGCACCTTACCTGGGCCATGGCCACGTCTTGTACACTTACAATTGGTATACTTCTCCTGCTCTCTGCCAGTTTCTTCATGACAACCAAACGGGGTCATGTGGGACTGTCAGAAAGACAAGAAAGTTTATGCCCAAGTTCGCAGATAATGTCATTCCTCTTTCATATCCCTCCTCCAGCGACACACCTTCTGACGACGAACTGGTCCAGGAACATCGCGAGAGGCATATCAGAAGAAGGCGACGAAGGGGGCAGAAGTACAAGCAACTGGAAAAGTCCGGGAAAGTGATAGCCCTGAAGTGGAAAGACAAACGAGACGTTCACCTGTTTTCGACAGTCCACACAGGTGCCCAGGTGGACTCTGGTAAAGTCCACTACCGAACCAAGAAGATCATCCATAAGCCCGACTTGGTAGTGGACTACACCAAGAACATGCGCCTGGTGGACAAGTCGGATTGTCAACTGGCAGGCGTCGAGTGTCTGAGGAAGACTGTGAAGTGGTATCACAAGCTCTTCCTCCACCTAGTTGACATCACGATGCTCAACGCCTACAACTTGTGGTTGGTCAAGAGAGATATGGCACCCAATCAAAAACTCAAATTCAGGGAATTTGTCTCAACGTGTCATAATTATCAACTCCTGACGAAGTATGGCACCCCCACTCACAGGCGTACGGCATGGCGTGGGGATCACGTCCCAGACCGTATCCAGGTGGGGGTGGAAAGACACTTTCCAATCCACACGGAGCTGGTTAGCACTCGTCACAGGCAGCTGAAGTGTTACGTCTGCCTGAACACCTCCAGGAGAGCCCCAACAACCAAGAAAGTCACCACAATGTGCCACGAGTGCAAGGTTGCACTCTGCTTGGGGGACTGCTTCAGGGACTACCACATGTATAAGCACTACTGAGTGCCGCCCCCTGCCCTGGACTCGTGCCCTACCTTACCTGACCTAACTGAACACGCTACCTCATAATTTTAGATATATATTTTACAAAGATGTCCCTGTAATATGTTCTTATATGCCTTTTTTCATTATATAAATATGTCTTTCATTATTTAGTTCCTATGTTTCAAAGCTGTACATGTGATATGCCTTTTTTTCACTATATCAATATATATGTTTTCTATACCCAATATTTATATATGTTAACCTCAAATGAATTGTACAAAAATCATTATGTGTCAATAAATCATGTCCAACCTACGTATAAGATGATAATAAAAAAATACAAGGTCATGTCATTGTATTCTTGCAATATGATATATTCAATGAATATTTCATATTGCTTGAATACAATAATATGATCTTGTAAAAAAAATGTTTTTATCAAAAATGTTCTAAACAGTATAAAACCATCCCCATAACCCCCTCCTGGATTCAAACCCACTGCCCTGCCATACTTTCAGATTTCCAATCCGTCACCTTACTGACTAGGCCACAGCCCGTAGCCTAGTAGGTAGAGCTCTCGTCTCACACACGAGGGGTCGGGGGTTCAATTCCCGGCCGGGCGGAGACAAATTGGGCTTGTCTCCTTTCATGTGTTAGCCTCAGTTCACCTAGCTGTAAATAGGTACCTGGAATAAGTGGACGACGTTGTGACGTCCCATCTGGGGTTGGCAAAAATGGTACAAGGCAAGATGGGTATCATTTGGTTCACCTAAGCTGATGGCTACCTAAGCTTTCGGGCGAGACGGTACCGTCTATAGTGAGAATGGTACCATACAGATCCACCCTAAGCCTTCGTTTCCGATGTCGCCAATTGGCTAAAATACAGACTACACACACATCCACAGCCATTCCAACAGTACATAAAACACTTAACATGCATTTCACGCAATACATTCCCAGTTAAGGAGGCGCGATAATAATGAGCTTAGCTCTCATTGCGTGGATTCCCCTTGACGAACAAGTAACTGAGTAACAGCAGCTCATACAATATGCCACTCAAATCTTCGTGTCTACAATAATTGAGATGACAATATACAAAAAAAAAAAAAAAATTTATCCCACCAATTTACTTTTGTAAATTGATGGGATTATCAATCATATCATGCAAAACTATATAAAACTTTCTCTCTGTCAAAAAAAGTAATTATAGAACTTTATTTGTTAAAAAATTGCCCAAACACTCACCAAAATTGCCCCTCTCGGTGTGACTCCAATCATTTATCACACGGTCAGTGGGTCAGTGGGTGACCCTTCCCTCCCTCCATCCACAACACCTCTCTCTGTCTGAGTTTGGCTACCAACTAAATTCGTATATATACAGCATGCATAAAATAATCTTCACAAATACATTTGTATTGTGCAATCTTGTAAATAATGAATAACAACTGTGTGGGTGTCGAAAATTGCTCAACCATCTATCTTATATCTCGCCTACGCCCTTACGCGCGTATATTGGATTATACATAGTCATGACTATCATACAAATACTTCAAGTAGGTCTCGAATATACATTTAGATTGCATATTACTTGCAAATAAATATATCTAAGTGTTTCTGATGGCAATCTGCCCTTCCCTTTCACAAGCGTCATTGGACACCAGTCTAAATATAGCTCAGTTCCCAAAAAGGTTATCTCCCTTCCCTCGTCTGTGACCTCCCTCGTTCCATCTACCCCTCCTCAAAACTACTCTAATAATATCGTACTTTATTTACAGTCAATGGCCTAGCTATTTCTGTGCATACTTCACATGTGTCTAAAATGCAATGTCTGCTTGCATAAAAATGCAATTCTGAAAGCCATCTATACGAACGACATACGCATGTCTCACTTTCTCTCTCTCTCTCTCCATTCATAACTCACGTTTCTTAGCAAATACTCTCACTCTCTTTCTCCACCCTGTGGGCTCCCGGGTGGCAACAAACATCAGCCACATGCTAGACTATAAGGTTGAAAATATCACGACATCCATATGCCTCGGGCGCCTCCAGATTGTACACACAGGTGTCTTTCTTTATTGCTTTCTTCCTTCCTTCCCTCCATCAGTCCCACCCACCCACCTTTTGTCTCCCGTCTCCATAAACACATTCAGAATTTGCATAAATATCGCATCAATTGGTCTACTGTATATGCGGTATATTCCTTGTTTTATGGTACGCCTACATACGTACATGTCTTTATTATAGCATGACAGTGCTCTAAATACGAGATATACGTGATATTATGGCGCAACACACCCTCTCCTCCCCTTCCTTCCCTCCATCACTCCCTCCCTCCCACCCACCCACCTTTTGTCTCCCGTCTCCATAAACACATTCAGAATTTGCGTAAATATCGCATCAATTGGTCTATATGCGGTATATTCCTTGTTATATGGTACACCTACATACGTACATGTCTTTATTATAGCATGACAGTGCTCTAAATACGAGATATACGTGATATTATGGCGCAACACACCCTCTCCTCCCCTTCATCCCCGCCAGACAACAACCACACCTTCGTTCCCGCCTAGGAACTCATTGATAATTCGCTTATATATTGCAATATTTGGTCTATATGCGGCATATTCCTTGTTATATGGGTGGCCTACATACGTACACATATGTGCACATACGTACACGTAGTCTAAATAGCATAAAAGAGCTAAAAAAAGGAGAGATACGCGATATTACGCGCTATCCCATCCCCTCCTCCCTCTCCTTCCACCCCCTGGGCACGGGAATATTCGCCCGGGAAATCTCGCCGCTCGATGACAATCTAGCCGCGCGGTGCCATTCGCTCCACATTTTCCAACTACGGACCGCTCCCCCACCCCCCCAGAAATTTTTTGGGGGGTCAAATATATATGGGCCGATGCACGCTAACATGCCCTACACGCTGATGTAGTTTTTATCGATATTGGCAATGGGCCCCAAAATCATCATACGTGTACACAGGGGTGTGGTGTCTATTACCCCCTGTGCGCACGTCTTGGGTTAAGGAAGGAAAATGTATCAAAAATCCACTGATCCCTCATTGTCCTTTTCTTGTTTTGGATCCGCTCTTCTTGGTGAGGTTCAGGAGTTTGCCGTAGCATGTCCTCATATTTTGATCAAATTTAGCCACATGACCTGCTGAAAATGGAACGAGAGAGAGTGCATTAACCCCTTATTGGCGGGCTAGGTGGTCTATTTGACCGTAGCGCCCAGCGTTTTTTTTTACCCTAAATAGGGTTGTTTCCATGCTCATTTTCATGCCTAAATAAGACCCAGAGCGTAAAACAAGTATCTATCCCTGAAAGGGCGTAAACAGAGCTTTCCAATGACACCCGAAACATCCTTGTACGACCACTGCTTCTCTTGCAACGATCGTGCAACACGAGTGCAAAAACCCTCAAATAAGGTAATTTCCGTACATAATTCCCTGTGTAGCGAGTGAGAAAGGGGAGAGAAGGGTGGGATACAGTTCAGTAGGTCCACGGTGGTGGTGGGGACCGGTCATAAGGTTACTACGCTCGTCCCACTGCTCAGCTCTCTCTCTCGGCAACATTACGTCCTGAAAATGGCGGTCGACAGATGTCGTGCACCGCCACTTAGTCCAAATTTATTTCACTCGACATATGTCGCGCGCCGCCAGTTAAGGGTTAAAAACATCAAGAGAATATGTCCATATTTTGTGAGATTGAGGGGAGATTAATTAGCAAACAATTCAAGGGGGAAGTACTATAAATCGAAAGAAATATCACATTATTGACTAGTGAAGTTGTTATATTATTGTGTAAATGTGTTCATAGCACCACGTTCATCACGCAAAGCATTAAATATATTTCCAAATAAATCATAGGCATTTTTTTTTGTTTTTTTTTTTTTTTAAGAGACAATGAACGGAGGAAGGAAAAACACAGATAAAACAAAAAGGTCCACGTGCCTAAAGGCATCCTCCATTCATAAAATGTTTGTAACAACTGGATTTAAACATTTGTAAATTGTAAGTTTGTGGAAAGCAATTCGAGGGAAGTGAATTCCAAAGAGTAGTAGCTCTGGGGATAAATGAATTCTGATAAGCAGAAGTTCTGCATTGTGGAGGAGAAAGTGTAAATTCATGGGCGCTCTCAGCTGCCCTAGTTCTACGGGGAAAGATGTGGAGAGGCGGCACAATTGAAGCAAGTTCCTCGGAACAATTGCTGTGAAAATATCTGTAGAATAATGCAAGGGATGCAACATTTCTTCGTATGGATAATGTAGGAAGGTCCTGTGTGATTGCAGGGTTATTGATTAATCTAATAGCTTTACTTTGAATTTTGTCCAACTGCCTCAATGCAACCACTCCACTTCCACCCCACAGAGGTGAACAGTAATCCATCTGAGAACGCACATGACTTTTATATATTACGGCCAACTGCTCGTCAGTGAAGAATTCTCGAACTCTGTACAGGAGTCCCAGTTTTTTAGAGGCATTCTTAGCAATGCTTCTAACATAATGTGTCCAGCTCAAGTTAGTAGTTAATGTTACACCGAGAATGTCAATACTAAGGGAAGTGGGAATATTTACATCATTAAAAAATATATGGGAGTCAGTGAGATTCTGTCGGTTCGAAAATTGAATGTACTTGGTTTTCTGTGCATTAAAGGAAACTAGATTCTTTTGTCCCCATCCATTAATTCTAGAAAGGTCCTGGTTCAGAGAAATTGCAGTGTTTATTTTTGAATTTATAAGATCGGGTTGGGTGAAAGAATTGGTAAATGTAAAGGAACTGTGGAGTGTTGAGTCATCTGCGTAGGAATGTATTGGATTATGAGTGGTTAATATGAGATCATTGATATGAATGAGGAACAGAATTGGGGCCAAAACTGATCCCTGGGGAACACCAGCATTTATTGAGTGTAATTGAGAATAAAGGCCATCTACCATTACACATATTTTTCTGTTATGAAGATAAGAAGAAATTAGTGGAACTAATGATGCAAGGCCGTAGTGTGACATCTTCGACAATAAGGATTGATGCCAGACTCTATCAAATGCCTTTGATATATCCAGTGCTATTGTATGTGTTTCACCATGTTGGTCTGTAGCTTGGTTGATTTGATGCGTAATAAGGCAAAGAATGTCTGCAGTTGATCGACATCGTCTAAAACCATATTGCCTATCACTGATTAATTTATTATTCTCAAGATGCTTAATTTTGTGATTATTTAATATAATTTCAAAGACTTTACCAAGAGTGGAAGTTATAGCTATTGGTCTGTAGTTTGATGGATCTGAAGAGGCACCTTTTTTAGGAACTGGATGAATGTTTGCTTCTTTCCAGGGTACTGGGAAGCATGAGGTATGAGTACACAGACGGAAAAATTTGGCCAATACAGGAGCGAGCACCAAGGAGCAATTCTTAAGTACTATTGGAGGAATTTCATCTGGACCAGGAGTCTTATCTACTGAGAGATTCTGCAAAATAGTTTTGACATGTCTGGTGTGGATCTTAAGTGAGGGAATTTCAGGTGAATTAAAATTAAGTACAGGGACATCTTGATTTATTTCATCTAAGGTTGAGTTGGTGGAGAAAATATCCGCAAGAAGGTTAGCTTTACCTCTTGGGTCACTTACAAGATTGCCAGTCGGAGATTTTAATGGTGGAATGGATGAAGCAGTAGTGAAGTTGGATTTGAATGAGTTAAGAGTAGACCAAAATATATTGTTATCATTTGGATTTTTTAGAAGTTTATTTGCCTGCTTGTGGAGAAAGTTTGATTTAGTTAAGTTTAATACAGTTTTGGCATGATTTCTGATGTTTCTAAAGTAATTAAAGGCTTCATGTGTTTTTGATCTTGTGTATGCATTGTAGGCTATTGCTTTTTGTTCAGTTACTCTAGCACAATTATGGTCAAACCATTTAGGTGAATTAGATCTTTTACTGTACTTTTGATGAGGAATAAAAGTTTCCATTCCAATTTTTACAAAATCTTGTATGTGGCTCAAGGTGGAGTGTGCATCATTAGAAAAGAAAGAGGTCCAGGGAATATCAATAAAGAAACCGTGAAGACCCTCCCAGTCTGCCCTATCGTAATGCCATTTAGTCACCAAAACAGGTTCAGAGTGGGAAGGTGTGGTAGGTGATAGACAGGTGGCCTGTATCAGACAGTGATCAGAAGATCCAAGCGGGGACCTCACTGTAACATCATAATTTTCTGAATTGGTTGTTAAAAATAAGTCCAGTAGGTGGGAATTATGATTAGGATTATCTGGTACACGGGTGGGTTGGTTGACTACCGTGTATATTAATTTGTTTCCCTTTCTTCTCAAAGATACGGAACTTATAAAGTTTATCGTGGTAATGTGGGTCAGACTTTGCCCACAGGGCTGGGTAATTGTGGACCCATTCTGCCAGGTTGGTCTCCATCGAGGCAGTAATTACGCCGTAACCGGGCTCTTCGTCAGTGTCTGACGACGACTTGCCTTCTGGGGTAACACGGCTCACGTCGCTGTTGTCATCAGCCCTGTGGACCTTGTTACGTATCTTGATCCTCAAGTGGTTAACTTGATGAATCTAGATAGCACAGAGATATATATTAAGGTATCAGTCAGCTGAAGGCAAAACAAAAGTAAAATCTAATAACATTATTTCCTGTTGTTGATTCCTTTCCTTTTGGATCTTAGGACTTGGTATCCTTTATTGACTGATACTCTTTAATTATGAAAAATACTGAAACTAATTAAAGTCATGTAGTATTTATAAAGACTTATTATTTAACCGAAGCTTAGTAGGCTATGGTTATGAACCGAATAAGTTATATCTAAAGAAGGACTATTAATTCTATAAACAGTCTTGGAAGATAAATATTGAGGTAAGAATAATATCATCAGCCCTGTGGACCTTGTTACGTATCTTGATCCTCAAGTGGTTAACTTGATGAATCTAGATAGCACAGAGATATATATTAAGGTATCAGTCAGCTGAAGGCAAAACAAAAGTAAAATCTAATAACATTATTTCCTGTTGTTGATTCCTTTCCTTTTGGATCTTAGGACTTGGTATCCTTTATTGACTGATACTCTTTAATTATGAAAAATACTGAAACTAATTAAAGTCATGTAGTATTTATAAAGACTTATTATTTAACCGAAGCTTAGTAGGCTATGGTTATGAACCGAATAAGTTATATCTAAAGAAGGACTATTAATTCTATAAACAGTCTTGGAAGATAAATATTGAGGTAAGAATATTTCTGTCTCTTACCCTTTTTGAAATAAATAGCTAGTGTTCTTATATGTCCTTGTATTTATATTTAATGGAATTATTCTTGGTTCTTGTCTTACGTTAATAGTATTATATTATTATTATCATTCATCAGGATTAATATCAAAGTCACATAAAAAGTTAGATATATATATTTAATAATTAGTTAAATGTATTTCTTAACCACGTAACATTGAGGTTTGATTATGAGTAAATCAAGTTACAGGATCGCTTCATAGATTCGATTCAGGTCTCACTCAAATAATATGAAAAGCAAAATAATATTTTGAAGCTAAAAGAATTTTCTTCAGCTTAGGAAATCACTAGAAGTAACATTAAAACAGCCATGTTAGTCTAAGGCGATATTACTAATAAGAGACAATAGCATCACCGTACTAAGCACCGTTAAGCAATGTAAGCTTAATTAAAAGAAAATTAAAGAACTCGTAAGTATTAATATAAAACAATAGTATTACTTTCATCATAATCCAATTACTTAAAGAGTTGCTTTAGTCCACAAGTCAGTCAACTAAAATAGTTAAGTACATAATAGTAGCGTTAACGTTAATTCCCAATCAAATAGTTAAGTACATAATTGTAGCGTTAACGTTAATTCCCAATCAAATAGTTAAGTACATAATAGTAGCGTTAACGTTAATTCCCAATAACATATCTCACTAACCAACATAACGTAAGTGTTTACACCAAACACACGTAACACACACTTATATAATCTGACTGACAGTCACAATCCCATTATAATAATTCACCCCGTCTTCCTCCAGCTGCAAGTTCACCTTCCCAACTCCAAATGAGACTGATTTGAATGCCCACTACTCGGGTCTTATATACTAAACAATGATGGTGTAGGAACGAATCAGGAGGCGGGTGATGGTGCGCGCCCCAATCACAGCTCCTCTGGTTGCGTAAGAGGTGCGTGGTCCAATGGAGTCTCCTGGCGTCGAATCATCGTCATAGCGTCGGGTCCTCGAAGTAGTTTGCAGGGTCCCCTATGACGCACGCAGGTGTGAAGGCTTGTTTGCTGGTATGCGGACGAGCTGGTTTCCCCCTCGCTGGTTCGCTCGCTGGTCTGCTTCGCCGCCTGGGTAGTTTGGCACTCCTTCAACTCTTAATTCTAACTCTTAAATAAACATACAGGGCTCCGTATGTAAGACCTCCCCCCTAGAAAAGAGTTTAAGGAGTATATTACATAATATTAAACATAATACATAAATAGATTCACCACCAGATTGGCAACAGCAAGATTATAATGAGGATATAATAAGGATATCACCCAAAGTAGGCAACGTCTCCAGGTACCACATCAGAACATAGCCGGAACGTAGCTGGAGCGTTATTCGAACTGCAAGGCATCTCACAGCTGAAGGCTTGACAGCGCACTACTAAAGCATGATATTTACCTCGCTACAAGGGAGAGCTAATTGCCAAAATCCTCTCATTAAGTTAAACTTACTGCTGTATGAGGCCAACCTGGTATGGCTCCCGTCTGGCTTTGGCACAAGCATGACCGGACTACTCCACTGGCTTAAGGCCCTTGTGATCAGCTGGTTTGAAAACATGAAGTCAAGCTCGACCTGCAGTATACTCCTGCGTTGTGGTGAGACACGGTAGGGGGATAGTTTAATGGGAGTTGCATCCCCTACGTCGATGTCATGGAAGGCCAAAGAAGTGAGCCCTGGAGTATCACGGAACACACTGGGAGACTGAGATAAATCAGAGATTAGTTGGTTCGCTTGATCAGAGGGAAGATGACATAGTTTAGATGGTAATTCCCCCCAAGCTACTGAGTTATACTGAAAGTTGGATAGGCTACATGACAAGTCAAAGTCTGCATGGATACCTTCAGGCTCTGGAACAATCTGTTGCGGGTCAGTAAGCGAACTGAAGATTTCGTCTGCACCAGGCTGTCCACAGGTCCTGTCCTTCACTGCCACAGTGGGAGAATCTGGAGGAGAGGAATCAGGGACCTATGGTAGGGTTTCAACATATTTATATGGAATACTTGCGTGGGCTTTCTCCTGTCTGGGGTAGTCACTAGATAATCGGTGATGCTCACCCTCTGAATGATCTTATATGGGCCCCTGAACTTGGCAGATAAAGGTTGGCCAAAAAGGGGGAGCAGGACCAAAACCTCATCACCGGGCTGAAACTCCCTCTCACGGGCTTTTCTCTCATACCAGTTCTTCATGGAGCTTTTAGCCACTGTCAAGTTTTGAGCTGCAAACTCACATGAGGATCTCAGCCGGGTTTTGAAATCTGAAACATACTTGAGGAGGTTTTGGTTCCCCTCCTGGCCAATTAGGCTATCCTGCAATAGTTGCAAAGGACCTCTTCCCTGGTGACCGAAAACTAGCTCATTAGGGGAAAAACCCAGGGATTCAGTTGGAACCTCACGAGTAGCAAATAAAATAAAAGGTACCCCCTTATCCCACTCAACTCCGGTCTCTGTACAATATTTACGCAACATTCCTTTTAATGTCTGATGATATCGTTCGAGAACCCCTTGACTCTCTGGGTGGTAGGTGGGGGAAACCCATTCTGGTGAAGAATTTGAGCAGTTCCTTGATGACAGTTGGAGCAGAGGTAGTCCTTAACCCATAATTAGCGGCGAGCAACATAAGTCGAGTTAAATAAAGCTGGACTATGTGGCGGCGCTCGACATAACTCGAGTGGCAATTTCAGCACGTAATGTGGCTGAGAGAGAGAGACAAGTGGTGGCAGGAGACTAGCGAGCGTATGACTGCTCCAGACCACCGCGGCGAACCTACTGACACAAATCTCAGCTCCCTCCTCCCTCTCTCACTCGCTACATACTCAATTATGTACTGAAAGTACCGAATTACCTGCTTTTTGCACTCGCGTTGCACGGTTATTGCAAGAAAACTATCCATCATACAAGGATCGTTATGGTGTCATTCGAAAGCTCTGTTTATGCCCTTTCAGGGATAGGTACTTGTTTTACGTTCTGGGTCTTATTTAGGCATGAAAATGATCACGTAAACAGCCCTATTTTGGCTAAAAACACCCCGCTGTGCGGTACACATAAATAAACCGCATAGGCCGCTCGTAAGGTGTTGAGGGTATAGCCTCTTGGTAGCGAGTTGCCATGTCCATAATAGTTAATAAATAAATGTTACCTTGGGAAGTCTTAGGCAATGGGCCTACAATGTCCACTACCACCCGAGTAAAAGGAGTCTCGATGACGGGCAAGGGCACCAGAGGATGTACAGGCACCTTCTGATTGGGTTTTCCTGTCATCTGGCAAGTGTGACACTCTACAAAACTCCACTACATCTGCACGCATTCCTGGCCAGTAAAAGTGGGCTCTGATTCTGTCTAGAGTTTTTCTCACACCTAGGTGTCCTGCCAATGGTATACAATGTGCCATTTCCAAGATATCTCTACGACAAGGTTTGGGGACTACTACTTGATGGACGTCCCAGGTGCCGTCATCGATTGGTCTGTGTGGCTGTCTCCATCTACGCCACAATACTCCTCCTTTGAGGTAGAAACATTCACCACCCTCCTTCTCACATTCCTCGTCACTCACGGCCCTGGCAGCTAACTCCTTGCATTCACTATCATCTCTCTGTAGCTCTACCAGGCCACTAGGACAATTTGGAGGGGTTTCATGGTCATCGTTAGGGTCAAGATGAGCCATAAAGGTGTCAGATAAATCCACCTCAGTCACATCATCAGGCACAGTTGGAGCGTCATTCACACTCTCATCATTTCTTTCATCAACTCTTACATTCGGTACATTTCTGTCTGAGGGAACTGCTACTTGAGACATTGAACGTGTGACAGCACACACAGGGAAAACTGTTGGCATCTCCTTTTCGAGCTCACCGGTTAGTGGCTCGTTAACAGGGGAAAGTGACAAAAAGGGGTCTGGTCGGACCTGCTACATCATTCCCCAGAAGGAGTGTTACCCCGGGCACAGGGATATCTTGGGACCTACACAAAGCTATGGTGGCCTCACCCTGTAGTAACTCACATTCAATTTCGCCTTTTACCAAGTATGCATAAAATTGGCCTCCAGCACCTCTCATTACAACTGGTTCGCCAGGTGGGCACTCAGTGTAAGGATTCACCATGAGGGTGCTAGTAGGACCTGTGTCTCTCAGAATTTTTACCTCATGCATACAACCATTTAATCTCACATTGCCAGATGAAATAAAGGGACGGTAACTGTCCTGCACTGATGGTGAAATTATTATTGGCTTAACACTAGTGGGTTGCACCACGCATGCTACTACACCCCTGTCTAGATGATTTACGTTAGCTGCTAGGTACTCCTTCTGTCGGGAGTCCTGCATTAAGGGAACATATGGAGTTTGAGATATGGCGGCAACTGTCTGCCCCGATCTCTCTGTTCTCTCCTTGGCCCAGCACTGATAAGCTAGGTGGCCTCTCTTGCCACAAAAAGTACATACTTTAGGGGATACGGGAACGTTCCCTCTTCGAGCATTACTATTACTTTGGGCCCCACCTGTTACCATTGCCCTGAGTCGCATTTTTAGTTGGGGGAACAATTCTATTTTGGCTAGCTGGGGAAGACGTTACAGGCTTGTGACTGGGTCTGTCAGATTTGTGATTGGGATATTAAAATTAGAACTAGAATTATCGTAGGGCTTCTTTCCATGAAATTTGTTGTTGAGCACGTATGTGTCAGCCATGTCAGCGGCGTCGGCAAGACAATCTACCTTTTTCCCCCTTAAATGATAGGCTACAGAAGAATCAATTTTCCATAGGAAATTTTCTAACAGGACCAACTCCTTCAGATCGTTGTAGCTTGTGACTTTCTTACTCTTGACCCAATGATTGAAAGTTTTAGTCATGGTCCTGGCAAATACCTTATGGGTTTCTTCTACTTTCTTCTGGTTTTTACGGAAAGATTGCCTGTAAGCCTCAGGCTGCAATTGATAGGTTTTTAGGATAGCTTCTTTGAGATTGTCATAATCCTGCCTAACCTCTGCTACTTCTGACAAATACGTGGCTCGAGCCTGCCCTGTCAAAACGGTTTGTAACATAAAAGGCCATTGATCTCTTGTCCACTTCATACCTCCAGCAACTTCCTCAAACAAAACAAAGAAATCCTGCACATTATCCTCAGTGAAAGGTGGAATGACACTGGTCATAGTCAATCCCAGAGGGGGAGCAATTAAGGGAGCATTTGTATTGACATTTAGTTGAGCCGTACGATATTGATATTCACATTGTTCGGTCGTTGCTCTGGCTTTTAAGCTGGCTTCTTTGGTATTTATTCTGGCTAGTTCTATATTTAGTCCGGCTTGTTCAGTCTTTGCTCTTATTCTGGCTAGTTCTAGTTCGAATATTTGATCACCTGTCAAACCAGGTGGCAATTGTTCATCAAGTTGGCTAGGTTTACTCGGGATCCCACCAACTGCTCCGTCACCCTCCTCGCCTTCTACAGGGAACAGGTGGGTTTTTATGGTCTGAGCCACCTCTACTTTGGACATGTTTGAGACAGTTAACTTGAGATGCGAGGCAAGCACTTTCAGTTCGGATTTTGACAGACTGTCAATATCAGGGGCTGTGGGGTCTGATTCTATGAAAACTCGAGCATCTTCGTCATTAATTAGATGAGGCATGATTAATATTTGATTTTTAAGTAGTGAAACGGTAATGAAACTGAGTGAAACTGTATGAAACGAATCCTGGTGAGGTCGCCACTCTTCTGTTACGTATCTTGATCCTCAAGTGGTTAACTTGATGAATCTAGATAGCACAGAGATATATATTAAGGTATCAGTCAGCTGAAGGCAAAACAAAAGTAAAATATAATAACATTATTTCCTGTTGTTGCTTCCTTTCCTTTTGGATCTTAGGACTTGGTATCCTTTATAGACTGATACTCTTTAATTATGAAAAATACTGAAACTAATTAAAGTCATGTAGTATTTATAAAGACTTATTATTTAACCGAAGCTTAGTAGGCTATGGTTATGAACCGAATAAGTTATATCTAAAGAAGGACTATTAATTCTATAAAAAGTCTTGAAAGATAAATATTGAGGTAAGAATATTTCTGTCTCTTACCCTTTTTGAAATGAGTAGCTAGTTTTCTTATATGTCCTTGTATTTATATTTAATGTAATTATTCTTGGTTCTTGTTTTACGTTAATAGTATTATATTATTATTATCATCAGGATTAATATCAAAGTCACATAAAAAGTTAGATATATATTTAATAATTAGTTAAATGCATTTCTTAACCACGTAACATTGAGGTTTGATTATGAGTAAATTAAGTTACAGGATCGCTTCATAGATTCGATTCAGGTCTCACTCAAATAATATGAAAAGCAAAATAATATTTTGAAGCTAAAAGAATTTTCTTCAGCTTAGGAAATCACTAGAAGTAACATTAAAACAGCCATGTTAGTCTAAAGGGATATTACTAATAAGAGACAATAGCATCACCGTACTAAGCACCGTTAAGCAATGTAAGCTTAATTAAAAGAAAATTAAAGAACTCGTAAGTATTAATATAAAACAATAGTATTACTTTCATCATAACCCAATTACTTAAAGAGTTGCTTTAGTCCACAAGTCAGTCAACTAAAATAGTTAAGTACATAATAGTAGCGTTAACGTTAATTCCCAATCAAATAGTTAAGTACATAATAGTAGCGTTAACGTTAATTCCCAATCAAATAGTTAAGTACATAATAGTAGCGTTAACATTAATTCCCAATCACATATCTCACTAACCAACATAACGTAAGTGTTTACACCAAACACACTTAACACACACTTATATAATCTGACTGACAGTCACAATCCCATTATAATACTTCACCCCATCTTCCTCCAGCTGCAAGTTCACCTTCCCAACTCCAAATGAGACTGATTTGAATGCCCACTACTCGGGTCTTATATACTAAACAATGATGGTGTAGGAACGAATCAGGAGGCGGGTGATGGTGCGCGCCCCAATCACAGCTCCTCTGGTTGCGTAAGAGGTGCGTGGTCCAATGGAGTCTCCTGGCGTCGAATCATCGTCATAGCGTCGGGTCCTCGAAGTAGTTTGCAGGGTCCCCTATGACCCACGCAGGTGTGAAGGCTTGTTTGCTGGTATGCGGACGAGCTGGTTTCCCCCTCGCTGGTTCGCTCGCTGGTCTGCTTCGCCGCCTGGGTAGTTTGGCACTCCTTCAACTCTTAATTCTAACTCTTAAATAAACATACAGGGCTCCGTATGTAAGAACCTCCACGCTCACGTCCTCCTGGGTGATGAATAATTGCTGGCTTGCCTGGTTGTCCGGGGGGGCTTGCCACGTCCATTGACGTCTACTCTCCTTCAGGACCCTCCATGGCTTCCACAATCGCATCGGCTACGATGACGGGCATCTCATTCGGAACTTTTCTCGTGGTCGCCTTCTTCTTGTCCACCTTCTTCAGCGTTGGTTGTGCCTTGGGACCCATGTTGAGTTGGAGAGTGTTGGTAGTTTGGAGAGTGGTGTGTTGCTTGTTGGCTGGAAACTGTGGAATGACCTTTTCTGACCTGCACCGCGGTCTATATACCCCCTGACCTGACCTGACCTCTGACAGACGTACAATGGATACAATGGTGACCTGATCTGACCTGACCCCACCTCAAAACTAAAATTGAGAAACAGGATCATAATCCCTTTTTATTACACACCTCTCGCCGAACATCCTCTTTGGCCTCACCGAGGTGTGTCGTGAGCTTCGGCGGCGTAGCAAGGCCCTTCACATGCCTTCGCATGCCTCGTGCAGAGTGTACCCCTGGCGGGTACACCCTCGGCGAGTATTCGTCCGCACGGCGGCGAATAATCAACGAGGAAATCGCCGGTGATTATTGGGCATCTGCGATGTTCTCGGAACATCTGGGAGCATCGGCGAGCCATCGTGCGATGTTTTGGACAATTTCAACGTTTTTTTTCGTGCGACACCCTCGCCGACGTCGCCGATGATCTCCGAGGGCCTCGCAAATTTTTCTGCGATGTTCAACGATGCCTGCGAGGGCTACGAACCCTCGTGAGTCCTCGTCCAAAATTTTGAACAGTCCGAACATTTGCGACGACCCGCGAGGGCACATGCGAGGTCTTGCGAGGCATACGATTATTATGCGAGGGTATACGATTGTTGTCCGACATGTCATGAATGTGCCAATTTATGGGTGTCGGCGATGAAAATTGTATGAAATCGCAAATGTGGGAATGGGGCAATTTGCACCAGAGAGAAATTATCACCAGAATGCCCTCCACATTGTTGGTTAAACGTGTCTTCAAAATAATATTCACATTTCAAGTTTTGTTGTATTACATCATTAAAATAGTTCATATCGGGATGAACATCACAAAATGGCATATTATGTATATCATTAAGTTCTAATGGATCAAACACCACGTTATTAAGTGTTGATAATAATTATCTGTTACTGATTGCAACATTTTCTTCAGCAAATACTGTATCACCATCTAATACAGAGTTGAATGGGAAGGTATCCTGTCTACACATCGCACACATCCAACCAGAGCACCTCAGGTGTACAGCCTCTCCACAGATTGAACATACATATATTTTGTATGTGAATATTCCAATAGTGTGCAATCCACACATTTAATTAATAGGTTTCAGTTTGTCTTTTAACTTGATATTATAAAAAATGTGCCAAGGAGAGGTTGAAAAGAATGTATTTGTATGACAGATGGCGAAAGTAAAAAGAATGAAGGCGTGGGTGTGTGCTTTATTTTTCGCTCTCTATCATTCCCTTCTGTTCTGTCATTCTATCTGTCTCTCCATCGTGGTGGAATGGAAAGAGGGGAGGATGAGGGACTGGAAGCTTTGTGCCTCCTCGTTCTCTTCTATATATTCCCCCCCACCCCCCTGCCGTATCAACTGGCTGCCAGACATCCTCCCCCAACTAAATTTGTTCGTAACCAGCGTATCAGTCAGTCCGAGGTGGCGCTCAGAATGTCGAGTGATGTAGTTTCGAGCTTGGCGATTCACACGTACGAACACTTGTTTCCGGCAATTTTTGACAGATAGGTAACATTTTTAAGCTTTTCTGTATTAGTATTGGCAGTTAGAGTTAACGTAGACGAAATAAATGACAGATTTTTTGTAAAGTTAATTTTGTCATTGTTATAAAACGTTAATATTGACTTTATCAGCTTGTCAGAAAGTATATTAAAATTAACCCAATATGGCCAACAATATGGTATGTTATATGTAATATCATTAACTGCGGCCGACGTCCTGATATATTTTGATATTACCAGCTGATTTAGTATCACTGAGCATCTCCGCTTGTTGCCAGGTGCATGAACAGCTTCAAGGCTTAACACTTAACGAGTGGCTATCTTTGTAACGCTACTACCTGCCCAGCGGGTAGTTTTACCCTAAACAAGCTTCATTCCATGCTCTTTTTCATGCATAAAGAAGAGCCAGAGCGTAATACAATTATGTATCTGTGAAAGGGCGATAATTGAGCTTTCCAATGAACCCTGAAACTTGTACGACCAAGGGTTCTCTTGCAACGATCGTGCAACACGAAGGGAAAAATCCCTAAATTACAGTAATTTCGTCAGTTTTTACCCTGTATTGCGGGACCAGGGATATGGTGGGATGTGATGTAACTGTCAGTGGCGGGACTGGGTCCATGCCGAACAGTCAGAGCCCGCCCGCGCTCTTCCCACCGCTCGGACTCTCTCTCAGACCCGATTATGTGCTAAAAATCGCATACGACATAAGGCGGGCCCCACTTTTTAGGCCTTGGTTCTCTAACCGACTTAAGGCGGGCACCGCCAAAGAGGGGTTAACAATCCAAATTACCAAATAAATATCCTACACGCCTCAGTTGTGAGAGAGTATTTCCAAGTAAGAGGTGATATGGAAGCTAAAACTCAAGCATGAACAGGTCTACTTCCATGTGTATTTGTGAGAGTTACATACCAGATACAAATGCTTCTGGAAATGTTTATTTCATTAAGTTATCACGAGTGGAGAAAGACAAAAACTTATTAAATACAATGCTTGTTCCAGGACCCACAGCATGGGCTGAATGCAGAGACCTCTCAACAGCACTGTGAAAATCACTGAGTATATAAGTGAATGAACTAGATATTTATAGGATGAATTTTACCTGACATTTTCAATAAGAATAGTCTCCTTCTGCTCGCTCTCATACTTAATCATGCTAGGGTGAGTTATAGTGAGCAAAACTTAGCTAAAACACCCCACAGAGGGGCATGTAGCTGTATACCAAGAGTCGCAGGTTAACCATTTCACGCACTGCAGGACGCGATTGCGTCCTTACAGGGATACTTTAAACCTTTGTGACCATCAGGGGTGTTTATAAACATTTAGTTTAATTACTTCAACCTCTGCAGTTGTCTTTGAGCGAGTTGTGGGTAGAAAACTAATTTTGGAGAGATAATTATGAGATTAAGAGAATTATATTTATAAATACTAAACGGCAAACCCCGTAACTGAAAGGGTTAAGATCCTTGGGTCAAGCGGTCAACAGAGAGCTTGGACTGAAACAGGATGAAGTATGAAACCTGCATAACCCATACTATACCCAAGGAGTTTGCCATTTATGTATTGCTCAGTGCCTGCAATTTTTCGTAAAATATATATTTTTCCGTGGTGCAACTTGATGCATCACTCACGAAAGCTAGAGAGTAACTGACTAGTGATTATGGGGGACGGCTGGCTGGTGCACGGGCAGAGTTGCCAATACCTAGCAGTAAAGCCTTCAAGACATAATAGCGTTTACCGCTCGCTATAAGCAGAGAACACAGCTCAAGTACTAGTAATGAACTACGTTCGTCGCTAGTACTAGTGTATAACTTGTATACGGATAAATGCTGATCGGCGCTCTTACAGGATGGGTTAAGGGTACATAATGTGTGCATAACACAATTGTATAGCCATCCAGGTTGTGGATAGGTAAAGTTCATCAGCCATGCTAAAACAATATTAAGTTGTAGACAGATTAACCAGACACATGTGCCGAGTCGTATGGATTCTCTATTGGCGAGGGCTAACCATAGTAGCTAACTTTATATACTCCTAAATATATAACATGGGCTAGAGAGAGCTGTTTTATGGCAGAGAACAAAACTGCATGGAACCGTTAAATTTGTGGTCACCTCTTTTGGAAAATGAGGCAGTTTGCAATATTCTTATAACATTTTATTTAGTCAGCTACCAATCACAGGTTCTCATCGAAAACATTCAAAGGCTTACGTTTATCCATTAAGCCATTTAACCCTTTTGTGAGGTGGGAGTGTTTGTGGATCCTTGGTATGAACATATTTTGTCACTTGCTCTATAAAGGGTTAGAAATCTACCGAGGAGAACTGTAATGATTATGGACCCTCATAATGGACCCTGGCAAGATTATGAATGGTAACTATAATTATCACTTTAAAGCCATCAATCACAAGATTCGGACAGTACATATACTTTTTTATCAAATATAGTGAAGCGTTTGATAATACCGTACATCTTGGCTTCTGCAACATAGACTTTGACATAGACTTGGGAACTTTTTTTTTTTTTTTTTTTTTTTTAAGAGACAATGAACGGAGGAAGGAAAAACACAGATAAAACAAAAAGGTCCATGTGCCTAAAGGCATCCTCCATTCATAAAATGTTTGTAACAACTGGATTTAAACATTTGTAGATTGTAAGTTTGTGGAAAGCAATTCGAGGGAAATGACTTCCAAAGAGTAGTAGCTCTGGGGATAAATTAATTCTGATAAGCAGAAGTTCTGCATTGTGGAGGAGAAAGTGTAAATTCATGGGCGCTCTCAGCTGCCCTAGTTCTACGGGGAAAGATGTGGAGAGGCGGCACAATTGAAGCAAGTTCCTCGGAACAATTGCTGTGAAAATATCTGTAGAATAATGCAAGGGATGCAACGTTTCTTCGTATGGATAATGTAGGAAGGCCCTGTGTGATTGCAGGGTTATTGATTAATCTAATAGCTTTATTTTGAATTTTGTCCAACTGCCTCAATGCAACCACTCCTTCCACCCCACAGAGGTGAATAGTAATCCATCTGAGAACGCACATGGACTTTTATATATCACGGCCAACTGCTCGTCAGTGAAGAATTCTCAAACTCTGTACAGGAGTCCCAGTTTTTTAGAGGCATCCTTAGCAATGCTTCTAACATAATGTGTCCAGCTCAAGTTAGTAGTTAATGTTACACCGAGAATGTCAATACTAGGGGAAGTGGGAATATTTACATCATTAACAAATATATGGGAGTCAGTGAGATTCTGTCGGTTAGAAAATTGAATGTACTTGGTTTTCTGTGCATTAAAGGAAACTAGATTCTTTTGACCCCATCCATTAATTCTAGAAAGGTCCTGGTTCAGAGAAATTGCAGTGTTTATTTTTGAATTTATAAGATCGGGTTGGGTGAAAGAATTGGTAAATGTGAAGGAACGTGGAGTGTTGAGTCATCTGCGTAGGAATGTATTGGATTATGAGTGGTAGATATGAGATCATTGATATGAATGAGGAACAGAATTTGGGCCAAAACTGATCCCTGGGGAACACCAGCATTATTGAGTGAAATTGAGAATAAAGGCCATCTACCATTACACATATTTTTCTGTTATGAAGATAAGAAGAAATTAGTGGAACTAATGATGCAAGGCCGTAGTGTGACATCTTCGACAATAAGGATTGATGCCAGACTCTATCAAATGCCTTTGATATATCCAGTGCTATTGTATGTGTTTCACCATGTTGGTCTGTAGCTTGGTTGATTTGATGCGTAAGAAGGCAAAGCATGTCTGCAATTGATCGACATCGTCTAAAACCATATTGCCTATCACTGATTAATTATTATTCTCAAGATGCTTAATTATGTGATTATTTAATATAATTTCAAAGACTTTACCAAGAGTGGAAGTTATAGCTATTGGTCTGTAGTTTGATGGATCTGAAGAGGCACCTTTTTAGGAACTGGATGGATGTTTGCTTCTTTCCAGGGTACTGGGAAGCATGAGGTATGAGTACACAGACGGAAATTTTTTGCCAATACAGGAGCGAGCACCAAGGAGCAATTCTTAAGTACTATTGGAGGAATTTCATCTGGACCAGGAGCCTTATCTACCGAGAGATTCTGCAAAATAGTTTTGACATGTCTGGTGTGGATCTAAAGTGAGGGAATTTCAGGCGAATTAAAATTAAGTACAGGGACATCTTGATTGATTTCATCTATGGTTGAGTTGGTGGAGAAAATATCCGCAAGAAGGTTAGCTTTACCTCGTGGGTCACTTACAAGATTGCCAGTCGGAGATTTAATGGTGGAATGGATGAAGCAGTAGTGAAGTTGGATTTAAATGAGTTAAGAGTAGACCAAAATATTTTGTTATCATTTGGATTATTTAGAAGTTTATTTGCCTGCTTGTGGAGAAAGTTTGATTTAGGTAGGTTTAATACAGTTTTGGCATGATTTCTGATTTTTCTAAAGTAATTAAAGGCTTCATGTGTTTTTGATCTTGTGTATGCATTGTAGGCTATTGCTTTTTGTTCAGTTACTCTAGCACAATTATGGTCAAACCATTTAGGTGAATTAGATATTTTACTGTACTTTTGATGAGGAATAAAAGTTTCCATTCCAATTTTTACAAAATCTTGTATGTGGCTCAAGGTGGAGTGTGCATCATTAGAAAAGAAAGAGGTCCAGGGAATATCAATAAAGAAACCTTGAAGACCCTCCCAGTCTGCCCTATCGTAATGCCATTTAGTCACCAAAACAGGTTCAGAGTGGGAAGGTGTGGTAGGTGATAGACAGGTGGCCTGTATCAGACAGTGATCAGAAGATCCAAGCGGGGACCTCACTGTAACATCATAATTTTCTGAATTGGTTGTTAAAAATAAGTCCAGTAGGTGGGAATTATGATTAGGATTATCTGGTACACGGGTGGGTTGGTTGACTAGTTGAGTGAGATTAAATGAGTCTGCAAATAGCTCACATTCAAGACCAGCATCATCAGTCCTGGCTGAATGAGTGAGCCATTCAACATTATGGACATTAAAATCACCCAACACAGTGATTTCAGAAGAAGCATTTAAGTTGAGGACACTACAAAATCAAGAGTAAGCAAAATATATGAAAAAGGTGCATACAATTTGCTATGCTTATATTATTTAGGCATATATGGGGTCTTTAACAGGGAGAGAAACACAAATAGTCAAAACAGAATATAATGTATGGTACAATGATAACACACAAAGTTTAAATACATAAGCGAGGCTAGTAAGATTCTGAGCTAACGCTCCAGGTAGCTTCAGGGTAGACACAGCTGCCTCAAGGGTTAAGGTCTGCTGAGCTGCCTCAGGCTATCTTCTTTGGTGGGCTTCTCAGAGCTCGTAGCAACAGGGGAAACGGATCACATGGGGCGAGAGAGTCAACTATTCAGGAAAGGGGATGATGTAGGGCTAGCACCGTAATGGGATGCAACTGAGCTATTAATGTAGGATTGCATGGGAAGGCAGTGCGATGATCAGGTACGCCATGTTTTTTTTGTTTTTTTCTTTTCTATATTCCAACTTACTTCCTCTCGGGCATAGGCTGAGAGCCTTAAAATTCACCGCTTTACAATGAACAGTGAAGCCTGTGAGGTCTTGTTCCAGTCTAGGGAGTGAGACATGTGAAGCACGTAGCGTCCAATCCGGCTTCTGGGGTATGGAGTGGGAGGGCAGTACGATGATCAGGTACACCGTGGCGGCGTTCAATCCAGCTACTGACAAAGGGGCTGAAGCAAGGGGGAAACAGGCACAAAGAACGATGCTGGTGTCTCTCTCACGATTTCCTGTTGGTGCAGCTGCCAGGGGCATCATGCAAGTCATCCTCTCCACACGTATTTTTGGTCGTAAGGTGTCACTCTCCTGCAGGGTCTGGTTATGTCATCGGGGATCCTTGTCTCCACTCACAGAGTGTCCTGGGGAGTTCTTCCTGCCATTTTTTTTTTTTTTTTTTTTTTCTATGTGAGTGAGGGAGACAAAAGGCAGAACTGCCTGTAGCGAGTGCCTCCCCCATATTTGAAAGAGTGACAGGGCCAAAATCAAGGGACGTTCGAGCCAAAATGCCTGGACACATGGAGTTTGAAGCAAGTTAATCTATTTTTTATTAATTTTATCACAACACCAAACACCTCCAATGAAACTAATGAAAGCATAAATGTGATCCACCAGGATTCGAACCCGGGTTATCACACACAGATTTTTAGACACCTTAACCATTACACCACCAAGACGGTTAAAGGTTTATGCACACGCCTACAATATATTATTCATTCTGATAGGAGGAGGGAAAGACTGATTCTTGGAGAGAGTTCCAGAGCTCAGCTGTTGAATAGAAGAAAGACTGTGAGTAACGTTTCACTCTTGGGTTGGAGAGTTGCACAGAGTAGGGGTGGGATTGTGTTGCAAGTCGGGTACCCTTTGTGACGCATGTCCAGTGTGAGCATGCTGTACAGAACGCCTAGTCATGCCCCACTCTCGCTAGGATCGTCAGGGCAGGAACTTTGGCTGTAGTCTATGTAGAGTTTCCTAACTTAGTTCATGTGAGCCGTTGTACTATAAGTAATATGAATATGTATTTTGTTTTCATCTGAGTCAACGAGTTCTATTTTATATCATTAGTTATAAGTATTGTGTGTAAAACTTATTTGTAATGATGGGAGAAGCGGCAGCCACAGTTGGGGGTCAGTGGGTGCGCCATGCGGGAGGTGGGCCTAACTCACTAGCACTCCCCCCCTCTCCCCTCAGTGCTAGGAAAGCCTTTGTCTATCCCAGAGGAGAGAGAGAAATTACGTAATGATTGTCAGTGGGCGGTCCTTAGTAGTTCACGTTGGGCTCACTAGAGGGCCGAGTATAAAAAGGGAAGTCTAGCCATTTTTTGATCAGAACTCATTAGGCAGAGCGACTTCTCATTTCCCTTGCTAACTATATATATTCTTCTGACTGATGTGAACTTTCTCTACTACCTTACATTCTTATCTCCTCTCTTCCCTACCCTTTTTAACTTCCATGGTCCCGTTGGTGCAGAGCTAGTCAGCCAACGTATTATCGCTTGAGTTCTCACTAGATACATGCCTATTAGATAGCCTATTTTGGAAGGGTTAACTTAGAATAGGATTGATTTATGTTTGTTGCACTTGTATATGCATTTCCCTGTGTGTTATTATTATTATTCCTGTTTTCTGCTAGTCTAGGTAATGCTAGACTGGGGTAAGGCTTTTCTGTGTTACGAGTTGTTGTTTGATGCAGTGGTTAAGTGATAAACCTGCATGCTCGTTTCGGTTCAGTGAAGCCTAGGTTGTCTTCGCGGCTGACTGTGTTGAGTTAATAATTTACAGTGCGTGAGGGCAAGAGCCTAACCACCCTGTATTTTATTAACAGTTTGTTTTTACTTTGTCAAGGAGCCGGGAGAAAACCAGATACAAGGGATCTGGATTTCTCAAAGTGCACTTGTTAGTGTTAACGTAATACTTTAAACAGTTGTGAGGACTTCGCTAGGCTACGAGCCGTTTTTGCTCAGTCACTGCTACCTTTTGCCCACAGTACCCCAGCTAGACTATACTCGATTAGTAGATACAGAATAGTATTGAAGCTTTCCTTATGTATGATATTGTTTATGCACTATTGATTTCATGTGTTGCACGCTTGGCTACTTTAGTGATTAGTGGCCCACGAGCACAATCCGAGTAGGCTATTGCCGTTGCATTTGCGGAGTACTTCTTTTTAATGTTTGCCATTTACTATTGCATATTCCTTTAATTATTCTTATGCCAATTTAAACCTTTAATAGTATTTAATTGCCAGTGTTTTTGCTTATTGAATTGCTGTTCAAAATCCGATACGTACTTCTTACGAGCATCCGAGAAGCATCTAACTTTTATCAGAAGATTCCTTGCTCGATGCTTAAGGACTATTAATTAACGTAACGTAATAGTGCCGATCCGAAGTAGAGGGTGGAGGACTTCTTAAGTTCTTAGTCAAGGGTGGATTACTTCGGCTTCGGCCAACACTATTCTTTGGTGTTGTTGTTTCTTACTTCATTGTTTGATTGTTGACCAGACTAGATAATTCCTGTCTCTTTATTAGTCTGTTGTTGAACACTAGTACCGAGTTCTTGTATACCCCGTTATAGCAGATTGAACTCTGGAGGGTATTGGTGTTTTTTGTTCGGCTGGTAGTACTCAGGGGTTGGGATCGTGTGTTTCCGTTGTGGCAGCGAGCCGTATTCGAGTCCTGATTGAGAGCCCTTGTGTACCCGAGTGCCAGGTCGTAACACCTTACATAGAGGAGATGGTATGCACTGGGAGAGCTCTGAGGAGCACTGATTATTGTAGTAGTGATAGAATAGCGAGAGAGATGCAACATTGCGGCGAAGAGAGTGGGTTTGCAGAGAGTTGGCGAGTGGACGGGAATTAATTATACGAAAGGCCTTCCTTTCTACTTCTAGGAGTGCGGTGTGAGAGGATCCTACCCACACATGTGAACAGTACTCAATACAAGGACGCACTGTGCCCCTGTGCAGAGCAAGAAACTGTGCAGGGGTAAATAACCCCTTAAGGCAGTTGAGCACACCCAGCTTCTGGGAGGTTGCCTTAGCGAGACTGGTAATATGGTCCTTCCATGTGAGAGCAGAAGAAAAAGAGACACCAAGAATATTGAGAGAAGATGAAGGATTTATTTTTTTATTGTTGAAGAATAAGGGATAGTCCGCTGGGAGTTCCAAACGGGTAGTAAAATGGATAAATTCGGTTTTGGAAGCATTTAAGGCAACAAGGGTTTCTCTGCCCCAATTGGAAGTAGTAGTTAGATCAGAAGATAAGTGTTGTATGGCTTCATTACGTTTGTCTTTGAGGGATTGCTGGCTGGGGCGTTCTGGAAAACTAATTGAGTAGTGTAAGGTAGAGTTGTCTGCGTATGATGGATGGGACTGGAGGTACAGTTGAGAAGATCATTTATGAAAATTAGAAAGATAATAGGAGATAGGACAGAGCCCTGAGGAACACCGGAGTTGATAGGATGAGGAAATGAGCGATGGCTGTCCACAACCGCAACTCCTGTTAAGTAGGTCCATTAGCTCTTGTGTATCTATAGGCAGTTTGACCATAATATCCCTTGAATTTTGCTGTCACTCCTTTGACTCTGGGGGAGACACTCATTACAGGCAACCTGCCTTTTGTATCCTTCATACATATAGGAAAAACAAAAAAAGTTCCTCACAGTCAGCCAGGTCTTCCTCCTGCCTTTCAGAGTTGGGTGGCAGACTGAGGGTGTCTAAGATTTCTCATTCGCTTCGAGATTTGTCAGGCCTCAGTGGTGTAAGGGGGTCGATCAATATTTTTGCCTTCTTCTTCCTTCTCTCGCTCCTGTTAAGTGTTGCTGTCGCTGATATGCCTGCGGTTGAGTGGTAGGAACCTGGGAAGAGTTAGTCAAGGTTGGAAGGCGATCTAGTCGCAGCAACAGGAGGGGCACTGAGCTAGGAGTGGTGGCTGTCTGCTTGACTTTTCTCATTTATTCAGCAATTGTCTGGTGAAACTGGGATACTGAGGGGAAATGGGATTCGCTACTGATGTCTCGAGGGGCATTGGGGGTGATAATGCTGGGAGCATCTAGAATGCTGATGGGCTCTGCTGGACCTAATGCTGAGCTCGCCTTACACAGTCATTTGGATATATTGATGATAATTTACCTGGCATATATTGAGCAAATTATCACCAATATACATAACTATCTGTAGATTATTATGGACACTTAATTAACCTTTTCATATTCATTACATATTAAGGTGTATATTTGCGTAAGCCTAATATTACAGTGTATTAGAAAACAAAATCTTTAGACAATGCTCACTGTGTCATTTTGATCATAATTAAGTATTCAAGTATGGAAGGATGGAGTGAGGAAGTATATGAACGAAGGCGGTGCTGGTTGGGGGGAGGGGCGTCGACTGACTGGGGACAGAGGTGCATGGGGGAGGTTCGTTCGTGGCCACCCCTTCGGGGATCACGGCGTCAGGCAATAGATAGATAGAAGTATGCACAGCCGAACATTTTAATCTTTCTGTATCGAAGGTGTCTCCGCTTAGGTGTAAAGTAGTGTGGCTACTTTCGTTTGTCTGTGATGTATGAATTGTGCAGTATTCGTATGAGACTAGGCTCTACGTGTTTATAATCTATAGCTTATCGAAGTACATATCATAATTTCTCACACCAACTATTTGACTTACACAGTTCAATGCTCACACTTATGACACCCACTCCTAACCTCCACAGCCCGGATTTTGTTTTAACAAACCTCACCGGCAGTTAGCTGGGATCGAACCCGCGCTACCTGAACCAAACGGCTAGAATACAATGACCCAGTGTGCTTGGCCACTATGACCGTATGACCGTATGACCCGTATACCCATTTATGATATGATACTATAATAAGTGTATGCTCAAACTTGCAGGCTGGCAAGCAAGAAACCATTCAAAGCAAGTTATAAACAAACCCTTCCATTTACTCACTATCATAAAATATGCAAAGCAAAAATTATTCTTTGTGTTATTGTTATATCTTTGGAACTGCTAAAATAGTCAAACCAAATAGATTTCATATTAACTTTATTGCATTCATCATCTGTATCATGCATTGATATGTTATTCCCAATTGTAACTGAATTATTGTACTACATTTTTTTTTGTATCGAAATGTATAATTTTCTGCCTGCATAGGCCTTATATTTGGTCGACTAATAAAGGTTATCAAGCCAAGTCTCTCACACATACATTGACACATAACCAGGCATGAAACATTCGGTTAGATACATACCATATGGTGGAATAGTCTTGTAACTATATTGGTAACCCTAGGTTTCAATATCCAAATCTTGTGGTGTCAAGGGACGATATTTAGTGTGATAAAATGTGTGTTATACTTACCACATGGCCAACCGACACACTATAAAAAAACATACTTCCTGAATCCATTACATTTGCATGGTATTAATATTCCCATAACTATAATATGTGTGATGGAATGTTCAGTGAAGTTAATATACTGTATATAATCCAAATAACAGAAAAATATGTGTAATGGTAGATGGCCTTTATTCTCAATTTCACTCAATAAATGCTGGTGTTCCCCAGGGATCAGTTTTGGCCCCAATTCTGTTCCTCATTCATATCAATGATCTCATATCTACCACTCATAATCCAATACATTCCTACGCAGATGACTCAACACTCCACAGTTCCTTCACATTTACCAATTCTTTCACCCAACCCGATCTTATAAATTCAAAAATAAGCACTGCAATTTCTCTGAACCAGGACCTTTCTAGAATTGAAGAATGGGGACAAAAGAATCTAGTTTCCTTTAATGCACAGAAAACCAAGTACATTCAATTTTCTAACCGACAGAATCTCACTGACTCCCAAATATTTTTTAATGATGTAAATATTCCCACTTCCCATAGTATTGACATTCTCGGTGTAACATTAACTACTAACTTGAGCTGGACACATTATGTTAGAAGCATTGCTAAGAATGCCTCTAAAAAACTGGGACTCCTGTACAGAGTTCGAGAATTCTTCACTGACGAGCAGTTGGCCGTAATATATAAAAGTCATGTGCGTTCTCAGATGGATTACTGTTCACCTCTGCGGAGTGGAAGTGGAGTGGTTGCATTGAGGCAGTTGGACAAAATTCAAAATAAAGCTATTAGATTAATCAATAACCCTGCAATCACACAGGACCTTCCTACATTATCCATACGAAGAAACGTTGCATCCCTTGCATTATTCTACAGATATTTTCACAGCAATTGTTCCGAGGAACTTGCTTCGATTGTGCCGCCTCTCCACATCTTTCCCCGTAGAACTAGGGCAGCTGAGAGCGCCCATGAATTTACACTTTCTCCTCCACAATGCAGAACTTCTGCTTATCAAAATTCATTTATCCCTAGAACTACTACTCTTTGGAATTGACTTCCCTCGAATTGCTTTCCACAAACTTACAATCTACAAATGTTTAACCCGTATAGCCCCAGCGACGCGTCTGACGCGTTGGCGATGTATGTAACGCACAGCCCCAGAGACGCGCCTGGCGCGTCACCCTAATTGCGCCGACCGTAACCTCAGGTGTAGCCACTCAAGAGGGCTCAGATTTGTATGGGAACTGTGTACGTATCCCACACAACTGTGCCGATGGTTGAAAACTCTCAAAGTCCACGTGCGTGCGCGCGAGCGCGCAATAACCTGGTTTTTTGGGATAATTGCCTTCAATTTTTTACTCTTGTAAAATCCGTTTTCGGGGGCTCTGTAGGACCATTTTTTAAGCTTTTTGAGCGGTTTTTCATGGTTTTTCCTTCATTCCTAACCCATTCGCTATTGTTTCTGGAATAAAACCTTTTTTTGAAAACCGGCCGGGTTCTGGTGCGCAAACATTACAAAACTAGCCGGGGCTCCACGGGTTAAATCCAGTTGTTACAAACATTTTATGAATGGAGGATGCCTTTAGGCACATGGACCTTTTTGTTTTATCTGTGTTTTTCCTTCCTCCGTTCATTGTCTCTTAACAAAAAAAAAAAAAAAAAAAATCAAATCGAATCTACTTCAAACCAAATTGAATATAAATTTAATCTAAATTGAAACAAAATTGAATCTAAAGGACTCTTACATAAAAATATATTTGAATAATAATGATAGTGTTAATCAAATACCGGGCTTCAACTTACCAAATCCACACACAACAATGAGGCTGGGAATAGGCCGGTCAAGATGGCGGGTGGCGGGTAGTGAGTGGCACTATAGCACACTCCGAGGAAGTAAACCGAAATAATTATGTTAAATGTTTATGAGTATGAGAAACCAGTGCTTATCTGTCAGACATGGCGTCAATGAGAGCGTCTACGATGATGATGTGTGAAGAATCTGTCCATTTGCTGTATCTATAGGCACTATAGCACAATTAACGGAAACGAAAAAATAAAAGTTGACTGGATGAAGTCTATGAGTGCTTTGGCGTTCCCCGAAATGCCGTGTTGCAAGGCAGGGCACATATCGTACTGCATCTGAGTTGATAATACGATAATTTAATACATATGCTAATAGTCATATATACTGCAGAAGACCATATTAGGCCTTTTATGATCATAACTTACAACTTACAATCTTACTATTCACGATCTTAATTCCTATGCCTTAACCATAGAAACAACCGTTAACCAACTGGCCAACTAGATGAGTCATAAAGACGAATGTTAGCATATATTGCCATCTATCGTATTACACAATACACTCCCTCCGGCCCCCACAAGAATTCTGGCCATTTTCTGTATCTATAGGCACTATAGCACAATTAACGGAAAAGGAAAAATATAAGTTGACTGGATGAAGTCTATGAGTGCTCTGGTGTTCCCCGGAACGCCGTGTTGCTGCCTGGCTACCGTGAGGCAAGAAATATATCGTGCTGCATATGAGTTGGTAATACGATAATAATTTAATACATATGATAATAGTCATATATACTGCATAAGACCATATTAACACAATGACTGCGGCACTTGTCATATGACAATTGCTTGGTCACCACTGTACCATACGGGGATTTTGGACTAAATGTAACCTTCATTCCCTGCACATTTTCATGTATAAACAAGAGCTAGAACGTATTTAAATGATATATCCATGAAAGCAGATGAATAGACCTTTCCAATGAAACCTGGATCATGTCTGTATGACCACTGGTTGCCGTGCAACGATATTGCACAGGTGACGCTAAATTGGTAAAAAATAGCGAGTTTGAGCGGTTTTCGCTATCCTTGAGCCTGTAAGGCAGTTGGAGATGTCTCCCACTGCCACTAGTGATGGCTCAACAACAAGGGGCTATGAATGAGACCGTTCCGCTCTTCTTATACTCGATCTCCTGCCTTGTTCAAGGCAGAAATTCGGCAATTTCACTGGTAAAAGCATATTGCCCGAGTCTAAACCGCAGTACATGTTGAGACAAATCCGACACCAAGAACGGACCCGTCAGGAGTAATTTAGACTGGGCTGTGGACCTTGGTGGGCCGAGCAGTCATACACCACCCATATTGGTGTGGTGGCACTGTTCTTTTTCACTCCATGATGGGCTATGTAATGAACCCTACCCTTCCTAGTTGGTTACCCCAAATCAACTTGTTCTATGAAACCTCAGTCCAAGTAGTTCCGAAATACATCATCATACGCCTGGCACATGCTTGGTTCATGTGTTAATTTACGCTGTAATGTGTGCAAGCAACCCAACGCCAAACCATAATTGGTGGCCAGGCTTATCTCACTATATTTTCAGGGTAGCCTAACCTCGTACTGTTTCTCCGTGGCACAATAGCTCACCAAGTCTTCAAACCTACTTATCGCAATTTCCGAGTCATAATCAGTCTCCACAGGTTTACTGCCTATGTGATCTAATTTCCACAGTCTTTACAGGTCAAATTCGGCAGTCATTTTAGGGACACATGGTTGAGATTCATCACTTTACCAACTCCTCTGCCGCAGTTACATTCACCCTTAATATAGAAACCGTGTCAACCAGGATGTTTGACTGTGTGGAATGCACCTTTCCGTTCATGCAAAAGCCAAATTTAGTGGGGATTAAAATTACACCACCCATTTTTTTAAAGCCAGAGTATACTACATCATAATAGTGATCAACACCGAGTAGAATATGTACCCTCAGATTGATCTCCCATGGGATCTGACAGATGAACTCCTTTACTACGGAATGCGTGTTCCCACCTTCTTCACTCCCACATATAGATATTCTGGTAGAATGTCTACTACGATACAAGTCATAAAGTACCTTTGTTTATGGTAAAAATAGGAAACCTCCGCTATTTCGTAGTCTTGTTTGTCAGTAACCCCATAAAGCCCTACAATCGAAGAATCTCAGAGTCGTATTCTTAAACAATTCTTTCCCTTCGAAAATGAAAGGAAGGAATTTTCTTTCGATTTGGTATTCTTAAAAAATCCTTCCCTTTCCTTTCCCTTGGGAAGGGAAAATCTTTCCCTTAAACAGGGGAAAATATTGGAATTTAAAGGACTCTCACTAGGCAGGTCTTCAGTTTTCCCTTCGTCATTTTGTTCATAACATTCTTATATAATTGGAGTCAGTGTAACTAAATATTGGATTTGACCACTATGTAATTTTATTAACATGATATAATGCACGATATTGAAAATGATATTGAAAATAAAGTAATGTTATTAAAAGTTTTAGAAGACCACTGATCTCGGCGTGAATTCGCGTGCGGACGATTCGGGCAATTTTGGGCTGCCAGCTGATAGCCTATTCCTCATCTTATACATATTTTGATTATTATTGATTTTCATTGGTTTACTGATGTAAACCAAAGCATCAATTGTGTGCACGGTGTGACTATATTTTGGCACGTGTTAATGCAATAAGTGTCAACATTACCAGGTTTTGAGGCTTGACAGAGATACGCTATCAACAATTCCCAGTAATACCATACTTTTCATAACTAAAAATAGCTAGGCATATACTGTAATATTAATATAAATTTGTGGGCTAACAGTAATAGTGGTCAATCATCTTATATACTAATTTAGCCTACCTTACCAGTACCACATATTGGGTTAGGCTAGGCGGCTAGGCCTAGGCTTAGGCTTAGCCTACAGCAGGCTACATCATCATGTAAGCTAGCCTAGCCCAGGCTAATCTATTTTTCTTATGAATTTCATGACTCATACAGGATTGTAGGCCTAATTTTTTCTTTTTCTTAGGCTACATCGCCACTGAATAAACTAACCTAAGGCTAGTCTCTGTCCCTCTAGGCTAGCCCATCATAACGTTCAAGCCAACATTTGTTAGATTTTGTCAGAATTGGCTCACCTCAGATAGGCTATCTGGATTTTAAAATGTTGTGAATTTATTAGGTCTATGGGAAGGATGTAGTATTTGGACATACTACATGGCGCCTGCCTTGGTTTACACTACGCGGAACGGCGGAAGCAGTGAACGCTCGCGATCATGTTCCAGTCTATTTTGACTGCCGCAGGATTCAATAATAGGTTGACGGGGTCCTCACCCCACCCCCCCCATTACATGTTGTTATCATCATATATTATATTGCCAGCAGGGGGAAAATAACCGTTAAAATAGACGGGAACGTAACCACGAGCGCACTACCTATGTAAATATGACGACCGTACACCCGGATACATCCTTCACGATTCACGACTTTTGACTGCTTTTTTTTAAGTAATTTGCCCCCTGCTGGCAAAATGCCTATATATGATGATGACAATAAGTCATGGGGGAGTGAGGGGGGCCCTCAACCTAATGTTGTATCCTACGGCAGTCAATATAGACGGAAACGTGATCGCGAGCGTGCGAGTAGTGTAAACAAGGCAGGCGATAAGCTCGAAATTCCTCGAATACTACATCCTTACCTTTATTACTTTATGTTATAGAAAGTCTGAGTTACCTTTTCACTATAATATTTTCCCTGATTTTCATAGCCTTGTACACTATCAGGGAGCGTGTTTTTAGATTATTCGGTAGCTACCGGGTATCTTAACTACAGTTCAAGGAGACTACAGCAGCAGTTTGCACACTCTCTGTGTTTATTTTTTATTTGACAGTGTTTGGTGTTCAAACCCCCCCCCCCTGGACATAATTGTCATCATCATATTCATATATAATGCCAGCAGGAGGCAAATAACCACTCGCCGAGGGATGATTTCAGAAAAAAGTGGCACAATCTGACGCATAGAGCGTGCTAATATTGCCGCAGTGTCTGCTTGAATATTGTCATCATATTAGCCTAATCAAAACAAAATCCCTTGAAAAACATATTTGTAAACACTAGCCTATTCAATACTATTGGTTGTGAGTACAATTATAGGCTACCCTAATTTTTCATTACAGTATATCCTAGCCTAATCCCTCTACTTTCTTTAAATATCCAAACAATATAACTTAACCTGAGAACCTAAGAGAGGCCTAGACTATGCTAATATACAGCGTTTGATAATGCCGAGTGTATAGGCTAACTTACTAACATTGGTAGTAGCTAAAACTCTGGTAGGCTAAAAGAAAATTTATAAGATTAGAGCCCAAAATTGCTAATGAAAAAATGTGGCTACTTATTTTGGGCTGTATACAGTATGGTATGAGATTTTGTTGAAAACTTGGGATTGTTCTTGATCCCTGGCAAGCCTCAAAACCTGAATTTTCAAACTTATTACATTAACATGTATCAAAATGTAGTCACACTGTGCACAATATTAATGCATTGAAAGGACTGAATCAGCAAAGCAATAATAGTCAAATATAGCCTACTCAATGTTTGTAAGGAAAACCCCACTAGTCACCAGAGTCCCCCGCACACTGTTTCAAATAAAATTTGTGGATTTTCTGTCTGAATTTACTTTACATTCTTAGTATTCTCTAGTCTTCAAGGTTAGGAATAATTATGGTATTATTACATACAGTACATACAGTGTTGGAACATCAGTGCTTCCAGCAGCTGTGGTGCGTGGATCGGTATCAGTCATTATTATGATCAGTATGGCAGTGGTGGACAAGTCCCCGTCAGTTTTTAGTGTGTACGGGTCAGCGAAAGAACGTGACACCGGATCTAATTGCACATTATATTTGGCTGCACAAGGAAGGCCAGTTAGTGAAACAAATAGTGCAAGCCACTGGTGTATGTGAGTAATCGGTAAAAAATTGGGCGAGGCCTTACAAAGATATTTGCCTAACTACATGATAACCTAGCCTTTGCCAAACTATATGATAGCCTAGCCTTTGAGGGGAGAGTAAAGAACATAAGAATATCACCCAATCTTCAAAACTATACTAATGGATAGCTAATATGATGAATAACCTACTCATTGATGCCTAAATCATAACTATTGGTGATTCATCTTTTATTCAGATTACCCAAGAACAAAAATCAATTTAAAAATTGGAAGAATCTTATTTAAAGGTTCAGTATTATCCAAGCAACCTTCCGCGTCGATTTGCACGCTCTGGGCCTTGACCGTTAAGTTCACTTCTATTATGTCCGCTTCTTAGGTTGAGGGGGGCCTCACCTTCCCAGGAATTATTGTCATCAATATACAGTATATATTGTTTGCAGAAGGGCAAATAGGGCAAAGGGTCGGGCGCAAGTTGGACTAGATAATAGTCCATCAGGCTCCTGGCCCGGGGAGACGATTAATATGAAGGGTGCGCCTGGAAGTGTGGTGGGAGGGCTTGTGGCTTTGGCTCCGCTGCATGTCTGCCTGCCGAGATCGGAACCTCTCCGGGTGGTCAGGGGCCGGGGGAGTGCTGGAGCGACCTTGGTAACCCTGGTCTTGTAACCCTGGTAACCTGATGTGTGAGAGTTTGGGTATTATGTGTGACGTTTGTTTTCCCTGTTCTTGCTCTGTCTTGAGTCGGCTACCCCCAAAATGGGGATTGGGCCTGAGCATATAGATAGAATAGATAGAAATAACAAATAATGGTAAGGGTTGTGTTAGCGGGCGTACTGTCCACTTTGTTTACAGTCGCACGCTCGCAGTTACATTCGCGTCTAATTTCATTGCTGTTATTTGCCCCTGCTGGTAATATGTATGATAATGACAACAAGTCATGGGGATGATGGGGGGTGAGCCCCCCTCAAACCATTATTGTATCCCACGGCAAAACAATTTACCCAACACCTGGCCGTGGGATACAATAATGGTTTGAGGGGTGCTATGTCCCCTCACCGGGGAGTCACCCCCCATGACATTGTCATCATCATATACAGTATATTACCAGGGGCAAATAACAGCAGTCAAATTAGACGTGAATGTAACTGCGAGTGTGCTAATATGGAAACAAAGCAGGCGGTACACCCGCTAACACTACCCTTACCAAAATAGGGAAGGATGTCATGTTGTGCGCTCGCACTTACGTTCCCATCCATTTCGACGCTATATTTTCTGCTATTTGCCCCCTGTCATTTACTGCATGAATACTAGGTTAGGTTAGGTTGTTTGGTTAGGCTAATGTATTTTTATATCCAAAGGCATCCGCATAGTGTAAACGAGGTGGGCGGTACTGCCGGTACACCCGGTAACTACATTCTTGCCCCAAAATAATGTATAAAAATAAAAAAAAGTCAAATTAGATAATTAATAAATACATATCGGTAGCCTAAATATAAACATTGAAAAAAACTAGTTTCAATAGGCTAGCACAGTAAATCTACTATGGGCCATGAATTGCAATTTTTACCAAATTGGGCCAGATCAAATATAGCCTAGCTTTTATTTTTTGTTCGCTGAATAGAAAACAAATCTAGCCTATATAATATATAGGCTAGGCCTACAGAAGTTCAAGTTAGTATTTGAACTCAGCACACCAGAATATGTCAGGCTATAATGTGTATTGAACTTTGAAGGTAAATACATCTCAATAGTGGGTTATTGTACGATTCCTATAGCCTAGTTGTTAAGTTTTGGTCAGAAATGGAAGACTTGACCTTGTAATTGAAAAGTTCTCATGCTTGATATACGGTACACTAATTCGCACTACATTCGGCTAATTAGTAGAGTCATTTTCAGAGCTTCCGTGACCGTGTTTAGGATACCAAAGTTTCTCAGTGAATTTAACAAGGGCAACTGATGTTAAAAAAAATAAGCCCCCATACACCTCACCAAAATGACGGGAAAGTTGTTATTTTAGAACGTTTTTCAAAATGGCCGCCGCCGTCATCTTATTTTTTTTATAAAGTTCTATTTCTTGAAGTGAATGGCCAAAAATGACAATTTTGGTGTCTATTCCCACTAATTTTGGTGTCAGAAAACCAATGGGATGGCATAATTAAAAAATAATTAATAACTAATTACCAAATAATTAAGAAAATAAGAAAATAATTAAGAAAATCAATGGGATGGCATAATTCATGATTTAGAGTCCCATTAACCTCAACATCTAAGACAAATATGATGTTGTTAAATCCACTGAGAAACTTTGGTATCCTAAACACGGTCACGGATCCTCTGAAACTTACTCAAATAATATAATATATAATTGAAAATGTAAACCAAGAATGTTGACTGATCAATTCCTTCTTTTTCAGGTTTGTTGCATCGAATTTGGCGTGAAGAATCATAAGCATGGAACGTAGAGGAGTTCGTGATGTGCCTGACCCAGGACCTGGATTAAAATGCATATTATGTCAACATCCCTGTATAGCTGATGATAGTACGGACAAGACATCTGATACAAAGTGGGAGAATCTAAGGAGCAAGTGTTTTCGGTGGAAGGAACTTGATAAATTTCAGCATGCCTATGCAGCAGTGGAGTGGGACAAGGGGCCTAAAGGCCTGTACATGCATAGTAAATGTTACACCCAGATCAGTAGTAATCGCTATATTCAGCAAGCACAGAATCGTAAACGGAAATCTGAACAGGAAGAAGTTCAAGCATCAACTTCAAGTCAACAACTCCCAGGAAATGTGCCTAAAAAGCTTCGTTCTAGTACTGGAGTGGTTCATGATAAGAATCTCTGTGTGTGGTGTATGAAAGGACCACAAAAAACCAGTAATCCTGGCAAGTCCAAACTGTTGCTGCTGTCAACAGTAGACGCATGGAACCGGTTCAAGTTGCATACAGTTTGTCTGTCAGATGAGCCTATAAGAGAAAGATTGAATACCCTACTTGCATCTATCCCAGACAGTCGAACGGCGTTTGGATTGGAAATTCGTTATCATCGTGAATGTTGGCGCAATTATGTCAGCAACCCTCTGAAGGAGTCTTTTCCTGATGAAAAAACAGAGCATCTGCAACATGTTAATCTTCGAGAGGCCCAAAATATCTTCTTTCATAATGTCCGTCGTTATCTTTGAAGATCATGAAATCCGTACACTGCAAGGTCTTGTAAAGGATTACAAAGGCATTACTTCAAATTATGGTTACTATTCCACAGCAAAGTCCAGTTTCGTGAAGGAAATTCTGATCAAGGAATTTGGAGATGACATAGCATTTCATGAACGAGGTCAGAAGAATGTGAGTGAACTGGTATATGATGCAAGAGCTGCAGGTTCATATCTTGAGGCTGCAATATCCTCTCTAGGTGTAAGTGACGATCAGCTGGTGAAGAATGTAGCTGGGCGACTCAGAGATCAGATCATCAAAACAAAAACTGTTCCTTGGCCTCCATACATACATGAGCTAGAAGAATATGAAGACCTGAATGATCTCCTCTTGAAGCTCATCACTTGGTTAAAGCACCCCACAAAGTCTGAAGTCGATGACAAGCCCCAAGTCAGATCAATTGCATCTATTTTGACCAGCTACATCACTGGAAGATGTACTGCATTTGAGACAAACCTCGGTGTACTGCTACATGGTATGACAAAGAGCAGAGTAAGGGTAGACATATTACATAAGGATGGCCTGGGAATCAGTTACAATGATGTGCTTTTGCTTAGAGATTTCTGGGCAGTTACTGACCTGAAGCATTCAACTGAGTGTCCTTTTGAACTTTCTGAAGGAACACCGGCAATATGTATAGTCGACAACGATGACTTCAAAAGTGACACTTTGACTGGAAGTGGCCAATCACATCGTACAAATGTCATGTTTGTTCAGCCAGACCTACCTAAGCTAAATCTACCTACCCTAGATGATGATAGACCAGTTGCAAATAGCACCTTGCCTTCGTACCTCTCTGATAGCCTCAAAGAACTTGGGAGCCAGATGCAAAGAATTGAACCATACAAAACAGTCAAGCGTGGTGAACCACCCATCAGACCAAGGATAACGGATGAACAACATCTGGACACAGTTCCTCTAAAGAATGAGAAGCAACTCCTGTCAAACACACGGAATGTTAACAACGTCAACCGGATAAGAGGCTGTGTTCATCGTCACGCAAATCACAAGAGACGAGGTTCAAGAAAGCATGCAGATTGTGCCCCAAGTAAGATGAAGATAGATGAACAATCTGTGCAGGATATCAGTGCATGTCTCACCGAGTTCCATTGTGATCCATTTGACCAATCAGATCTGACACTAAGATCCCTACAATCTGGAATGGAATTCAAGCCTCTCCAGCTCTCTTTGCTGATCTGAAGTCTGCAAAGGCCGGTGGAGGAATTTGTAAATGAAAGTGGCTATTCCAAAACAAAGTCCCTCAATGCTCGAATACCACGTAGTAAAAGAGGCAATTTTGCAACTCAAGAAATCGAGAAGACAGCAAGTGAAAACATGAAACAGACAACTGAAGAAATGGAGAGTAAGGCATTTACCTCGGTCATCAAACTTGTTGAGGCAAGTGACGGCTTAAAGATGGAAGACTTAATGCAGCATCGAGTAACAGATGAGTGCCTTTCAATTTTCAATGCAAATGGTACTATGCGCAAAACGCAGAAGAGTAAGCTACAGGAAAAACTGACAATGACATCCATACCGTACCCTGATATTTACACATCAATAGTAGACATGGGACTAATCTGGCGTCTAACAACGCCTACTACTGAAGACAGAGAAAAAGCAGATGGAACCAAGTTAACGTGGGGAGACTATGGTGAGAAACTTGTGAACTTTGTCCTGAATAGACATTCGAATGCAGAATGTGTTATCTTGGTTAATGACTCGTACGAGCAAGACTTCTCCATCAAAGATAGTGAACGACAACACCGTCAAAAAATCAGTCCATTTGCAATGTGTTTATGAAGTCAGAGGACAAATTTCCTTCTAATAGAGACTTTCATGCTCTTCTTGGTAAGCCAGAGAATAAAGTTCGCCTTCAAGCATTTATCAAGGCTGCTTTCAAAAGAAAGGCATCTACAACCACTATTCAGCTCATACACTGTGTTGTTGGCAAACCAGCAAGGAATCTCACCACAGATGAAGTTTTGTAGAATCTCACATACGCCCATGCAGAAGCAGACACAGCTCTGTTCACTCTTTATGGTAAGCTGCGGTCAGAAGGGTATACAGAAGCAGTTGTCATAGACACTGAAGATACTGATAACTACGGTCAGGCAGCCTATGTGGCTCGGCAAATATCAGGACTCTTGTGCTTGAAACGCAAATCTCAGCTGATAAATGCTCGGTGTTGGTGTAGTGAGGCAATGGCGGAGTCTTTTATCCCACTTTATGTTCTTACCGGATGCGACCATAACTCCGGCTTTTATGGAATAGGCAAGAAAACTATTGTTGAGAAAACTATTGTTGACCGTGTAGAAAAATCATCAGAAGCTCGCAACCTCCTTAAAAGTTGTGGCACAATCATCCCAGTCACACAGGAAATCATCAATGACTTACAGAAATTTGTTATCCGGTACATCTATTGTGACACCAAACACAAGACCCTAGCAGAGGTGAGGCAGCAAAGTGGTCAGTACTCAAGAAAAAGAAGATCATCAGACTGGTACCTGATTCTGACAGTCTACGACCACACTTAGAGCGCACCAATTACCTCACATATCTGCAGAAGAATTTCCAGCTTCAGAATCATCCATCACCAATTGGCCATGGATGGCACCTTGTAAATGGCTTATGCCTCCCAGTACGCTATACCCAACCTGCACTTCCAAGTCATCCACAAATGGAGAGCAGCGATGATGACAGCGGAAGTGATTCTGACAGTTGTGCATCATATTTGTCCTGCAGTGATAGTGCATCTTAATGCAGTAGGTCTCATGTTTTATTAATTTAGGATACCAAAGTTTCGCAGTGGATTTAACAACATCATATTTGTCTTAGATGTTGAGGTTAATGGGACTCTAAATCATGAATTATGCCATCCCATTGATTTTCTTAATTATTTTCTTATTTACTTAATTATTTGGTAATTATTTATTAATTATTTTTTAATTGTGCCATGCCATTGATCTTCTGACACCAAAATTAGTGGGAATAGACACCAAAATTGTCATTTTTGGCCATTCAGTTCAAGAAATAGAACTTTATCAATTTGACGGCGGCAGCCATTTTGAAAAACGTCTAAAATAACAACTTTCCCGTCATTTTGGTGAGGTGTATGGGGGTTTATTTTGTTTAGTTTCAGTTGCCCTTGTTAAATTCACTGAGAAACTTTGGTATCCTAAACACGGTCACGGAAGCTCTGAAAATGACTACTAAATCTAATTTATCTCCATCCCTGTTTCTTATCATATCAGTTTATATGTAATTAGGCTATATTCTTTGATAATAGCCAGGTCTAGGTCTAAATACTACAACAGAATATGGCTTGTTGGTGTACATGCGCGATTTAGAGCTAGGATTCTGTATTTATTAATATCATGTTGACAATTCATTCTTGTGTTTGTGCAAGTCAACATAATATGCTTTGAAGACAATATTTGTGGTCTAAATCATGTTTTGGGCAACAATAATGCAAGTCAACCCTTGGAAACGTTTGTTTGACAAGGTTTGTTTACTACTTCAGGGAGTTCAGGCATACCGACTGGTGCGCGCCTAGCTTCGCCTGTGGAACAGAGCTACCAACACTTCCGAAAACATTTCCTTCCAAGGAATTCTTTAAAAATACCGAAGGGAAAGAAAATTCCTTGGAAGGGAAAGGAAAGTTAAGGGAAGGTATGGGTTTTTAAGAATACGACTCTCAGCCCCTACGATTCGCTGCTTAAGCCCCATTAGCATGGACCTCTTTAGAAAGGACCGTTGAGACCCATGGTCGAGAAGCACCTGTCAAAAAAAATTCTCTGTCACTCTGTCACTACCTTCCATGGGAATCTTTATGGTGGGCAATATAGTAGTGTCCTTTCTACTACCTAATGTCAAAGTTGTAGTACCCTCTGGTTTATCATCTTTGCCTTTGCCAAATGTAGGACACAACTTATCAAAGTGATGTCCTTTACAGTGACGACAGGGCCTTCAGTACATGGCAGTACATTGCCCTTGTTTACCATGTTCTTTACTCAGACAACCTACACATAGAATTAACCTTTTTGCTTGTGCGATTTTTAACTCGCACAAGCAATTTGTTTGGTATTTCACACAGAAACTCCATTTATGTTTGTTGTTATCGTGTAAATACGATAGGCTATGACTCTTTTGTGATCCCGTATGTCTCTGTGACGTCACGGTCATTCCCGCTGTACGGCGTAGGACGAGTAGATCGTATATTATAAGATTGTAAGTAAGTTAAGATTGTAAAGGCCTAATATGCTATTAACCTCTCCGCTGCATACCCCCTATAGTATACAGCCACTCCTGTGCGGAGATATTTAGACTGTTTACTTCACTCAAATCGTCATCGTATCATAAATATCATTAATACTTATCCATATGCGCCTATTTTTACGTTGAGTATAAAGGTATTAACCTGTTAGAGCAATAAAACAAGTGGAAACAGCGTTTGGATGGTCAAAATCGGCGATAGAGGCAGGGAGTTACATAACTTATGGCTGAGGCAGCCAGCCAGCCGTCACGACGGCTGGAGAGACACTGTTGCATGGTAGTCTCTCTCTCGCTCTTTCCCACGCTTGGTAACACAGATGACCACGCCCTGCTAGCAAATCGCTAATGTTAGCACGAAAATATACCTAAGAATAAGGGAATAACAGGGAGAATAGGTGATAATTGAAGGAGGGGGGGAAGGGTTGAAGGAGGGGATGTGGAGGAGTGATATTTGGCATGGCCAAGGGGCAAAAATAAAAAATAAATAAAAAATAAACAAAATTGATACTGGGCTGATTTTAATGTTTTTTTTTAGGCCTTGGATTACATAAGGCCTCCCGCAGCACTGGGTTAAGCAATATTGACATGGTCAATGAATTTATCGTATATATTAATATAATTTATCGTATAGAGCAACCTAGATGCGGTACGATAATTTGGGCTCCTGGCGTTTGCCAAGGCAGCAAGGTGTGCCTCTGAGGAAGACAGCTCAGAGCCTCCACTAGCACCGACCAGTTAACCCTTTCACGCACATATGACGCAGAGGTTGCCAGATTAGCAATAAGAAATAGAGTTTTCTCACTCTTATAATTACCTCTCCAAAATTAGTTTTCTGCCCACAGCTAACTCAAAGACAACTGCAGAGGTTGAAGTAACTAAACTAAAGGTTTCTAAAAAAAACTGATGGTAACAAAGGCTTTAAAGTATCCCTAATAGGCTCAAAATCGCGTCATATGTCGGAGAGGGTTAACATCTAATTTCCGCCCTCAGTTGATCGAGCTTTTGTGCCTCTAATCACAATACACTGACAGCAATAAATACAGCTACACCATCACGATGCTCTCATCGACGCCATGACTGACTGACAGATAAGCATAGTATTCATGTCCATTCCCATATAATCATTTGTTCCCTTTCACTTGACTCGTGCCTCAGGGCCGGGCCGGTGTCTTGCCTCCCCATTGTCCGCCATATTGGGTAAAACGTTCTCCTTTGCCTCATTGCCACGTGGAACTACTGGTGAGTTAATTCCTGGAATAATATTAACCCTATAACCTTACCATCTCCATTTATTATGTGAGACCTTTGGATATAAATTAGCTTGTTTCAGATCCAATTCAATTTAGATATGGAGTAATTCGATTTAGATTGATTTTATTTGGATTATAGCTTATAGATATTTAACTTCCATTGATAGTATACCACATTGGTGCCCAGACCCGGGAATTAGCTACCAGTAAGGGATTTTTTTATGGCAATGAGCAAGGGGACATATAACAGGATGCAGGAACAAATCTATGATAAACTGGTAAGGCTAGCCAAGCGATGGTTAGAGCCGGAATGCAGGGTCACATCGTTGCACCTGCCTAAGTCCTGCATCCCACCCATCATCTTCCCCCAATAATTTTCTCTTTCATTTCAGACTTCCTGTGACTCATGACCTGACCTAACATTTTTTCTTGTTCAATATGACCCTTTAGTGTGGGTATAGCTATTTTGTGTGCTATTTTTTCTCCATAACATAGAAGTCTGCCGGTCGGCGTCTCTTAACTAGACTACTATTTTGCCCTTGTATTTGTAAAATTTTAGATAAATAGCCTACAGGCTTACATGCAAAATGAATAAACAGGAAGAGACACTGTCTAGTGGGGTGCTGAGCAAAGCCCCTAAAAATCAGAGGGCGGGACTTCGGGGAGTATTAAATAGGCTAATTGTAGATGTCAACACTTTCATCACTACTGCTGACCTCGAGGAATTAGAAGCTAGATTAGACAATGTCCAGGCTACCCACGGTCGTATTGTGGCTCTGAGTGAGGTGATTGTGGCAGGCATGACAGAGGAGGAAGAGGTAGTTGCAGAGTGTGATAATTGCGCCCTCTATGATGAACCTGTCTTTAGAGCGAAGCACCAATTACAGAGCGCTGTCGCAAATAAGAAGGGAGGCGAGAACGAAGCCCATAGAAGGGTTGACCCGAAACACACTGTGCACCTCCCAAAGCTCAATCTTCCTACATTTGGGGGCAAATTGACTGAGTGGTTGGCTTTTTGGGATGTATTTCGGTCTACAGTTCATGAATTCTCTTTAGATAATGTCCGTAAGTTTCACTACCTGAAAGGACAAATGGAAGGAGAAGCCTTACACTTGATAAAGGGTTTTGCGGTAGGTGATAGCTATCTGGAGGCAGTAAAATTATTAAAGTCCACATACGGGGATCAAGAGCAGTTAAAGATGGCCCATGTCGTTGCCTTGTTAAAGCTTGCAGAACCACAGTATAAGGTTGAGGAATTAGCAAATTTTAGGGCAAATATGGAGTGCCATACTCGATCGCTAGACACCCTAGGGCTCTACACACAGGAAATGATAGTCATTATCTTACGTCAGAAGCTTCCTATGGCAATACTTGACAAGGTTAGATCATTTGTTCTGGGGGAGTTCAAAACTCAGTTCAGTAAAGAAATTAGTAATCTACAGTTGAACAATGGGAGAATGAATGTGTCGGGAGGGAGTGGGAATGTGGAGATGAGGGGAACTGTAAGCATGACGGTGGGGACTAAAGGAAAGAAAGAGGGTACATATAAGAAACCTGCTCAGATTCTATGCAAGCTATGTAACAACAAACATAAATGGGAGTTTCTGTGTAAAATACCCAACAAATCAGACAAAACTAGCGCAGGCAAAGAAGTTGAAGCTATGTGTAGGTTGTCTAAGTAAGGAACATGGTAAGCAGGGACAATGTACTGCTACATATTTAAGGCCCTGTCGCCACTGCAAAGGACATCACTTTGACGAGTTGTGTCCCACAGCAGATAATGTCAAAGACGTCAAAGCAGAGGTGTTACGACCGGGACTACGAATAAAACAAGGGCCCTTAATGATTGGACTAGTAATAGGGCACTATGCAACAATGGTACGCTAGATCCAAACCCTCGAACTTATATGCCGGCGAACAAAACACTTATACCCTTCAGAGTTAATCTGCGATAGAGGGGTATCCTTAACTGGGCATAAACGTACTCTACTTCAGGCTAACCCACACTGGTATAGCCTGATAACAAACAAGATGCAAGTTACGTTAAAATGCATAAAAAGGAATCTATGGAAAGATCAATTAAATCACTGCAAGATTTAATACAATAAAAAGATGCTTCAATACAGTTACTCTAAACAACAATAAACTCTTCACTCCTATCTGAAAGAAAGCGAAGTATAGTCCTACAGCATAGACCTGGAAACTTCTGAAGAAAGTCTGATGCTCATAAGATGCTCGTATCTTAAACTATATAAAGGCAGGAGGCAGGACACCACACGTGTAAATCGAAAAAAGATAGGACATATAATGTTAACCGACACGAGAATACTATAAATGCGCAGCGATAGCAATGCTTGACACTAAAAGAAGTACTTCCTCATCAACGAAACAGTCTGCTATGGTTGTGCGACTCAACAAGAACCTAAACTAATAAATGCTGTGAATAATAATGCGTACATATCAAAGAGCTTATATTAAATACTAACAAGAGTCTACTCGATTAATAATGTCTAACTGGGATACTCTAGGTAAGGAACTGGGGTTGAGCAAGACAGGCTCGTAGCCTAACGATGTCCTTAAGACTGCATCCTTTAAGTTACATTAATTGACTAGGGTGCTCTCTTGATAGATCCAGATCACAAGTATCTGGTTCTATCCTGGCGACCCTCTAAAGACAAGCAAAGAGGCAGCAAAGTGTGGAACTGGAACAGGCCAAAACCCTCAGTCAACACAATGCTGCACTCGCAAAGGACGCAACCGAAAAGACAACCCAGGCTACCACAGGACCGGTCGAAGTCGTGTAGGTATAAGCAAACCGTACACACATCGGAGACAACGACTACAGTTACCTTATCCCAGTCTAGCATTAAATAAAAGAGCAGAAACACTAAATCAATAATGGAGACACACTAAGTTCTTAACCTATACTAACTAAGATCCCTCAAAACCTATTCTAAGTACATGTAAATATCTCTGAGGACGGCGCATGCAATACAATGGGCCGGCTATGAAAACCGTATGCAGAACCCAAGGGGATAAGTAATTGAATAAAGGCGAGAAGTAATGGAAAAGAAGAAGTTCAGAGAGAGAAACAGTGGTAAAGGAGGTGATCGGGGGAGAGTATGCAAAGGGATGTTAGAAGCACGCGCGCCAAGCCTGTCCTGATGAGGACAGCTCCTGGGGAGCCTCATGGAGGAGGCAAGTTACACAGGAGCCCGCAAAGGCGCGATGGTCGGCCAATCACGGGCCGATACGTCACAAGACAGCAGGTGTCACGTGACACAGCCAGCCACGCCAGCCAATGACGAGCGAGAGTCAGGAATACACCCGTGACTCAGACACTCACTACCTTCTCGCTCTGAAAGTCTTTCTCCTTCCCACGCTGGTACTATTATCACTACTGTTGATATAAAATATAACCCGTTGTCACAGACGAAAACAAAGACCACCACTGGACTGTCTGTGACAATGCGATTACTAGGAAAGAAAGAACAATATTCTCGGATAACTGTAGCCCATTTCGATGTCCCTGGCGAGCGCTAGTGGCTAACGAGAGGCGATTCTGCCAACGCTGGTAGACGTCACACCCCGGCCAAGATATGGGACGCTCAACATTAGGCGAGCACCATATCTGACAAGGCAGAATGCCGACAAGACCCGCCACCCCACCAGAAATGAAATGCAAAGCTCAATCTTAAATCAAAACAACATATTAGCATAAAGAAAATCTTACAACCCCTCCCAAAAAACAATAGTAAAATTCAGCCTTCTATGCTCTCTGAGCGAGCTTCACAGAGCCCAGCCTACTAAGTGAAAGACAGGTTCGATTTAGGACTTTAGTTATAACATTGGCAACTTCAATTAACTATCAAAAAGAAAGAGTTTTTATGTGATTTTTTTTATTTAATTTTAATGTTGTTTTTTTGGCGGCTGCTCTATAGGGGCAAGCCTGGTTTTTCTCCACTCACGAACACACACTCACTGAACGGCGAGGGTGCTCCTTAAGACATTCCCTCCCGTGACAAACAATCAGCCACAACATTATCAGTGCCCTTAACATGCCACATATCCAACTTGTGTTCCGACAGCAAAACAACACCTGACACTGATAAACTGCCCAGTTCATCACAAGACTGGCACTTCTCTTCGCTCTCTCCGGCAACGGGGCCTGCCAATAACTTTTCACTAGTTCTACCTTCGTGATGAGTGAGGCAGCCCCGATGCGGTCTATGGTGTCGTCAACTCTGGGTAATGGAGAGGCGTCTGTCAGGGATAATGCACCCACACTCTTTCAGTCAACATACACACGGATCTTGCCACTTAACACAGGTTGCAAAGTTACTGGCAACGACCACTCACGATATCCATTATCCCTCAGACCCTTTTCCACACGTAGTCTAGCTCTGCTTTCACGACAGACTGTTGAGCAGGATTTATACGGTAGGGAACTAACTTGAGCCTTGCACTGTCTCCAGCCACCATCTCGGATTCTACCCCGTACATCGGGTCTGGAGAAGCAACAAACATGCAGATGTACTGCCACAGCCTAGTAAACAACTTCTCTTGGCGTTCAGGAACAAGAGGTTGCAACTTATCTCGAAGAACAACATGCTAGTGCCCTCCCACAACCCAGCCGAGACCGCAGCTTCTAAACTATAGTCTCTCTCCTTCTCCACCTTCGTCCCTAGGACAGCCAGGTCATGAGAGGGACAATCAGTACCACCTGTGCAGTCACATACCTAGTTCATCATTGCTAAGGCTTCCCCGCCGATACCGTACATGCGCACCCCCGCATTCCTTGCGACTACATCTGCCTGCGCAGCATCACCACCTTCAGCGACATGGCCAGATACAGTCGGTCTATGGTAGGGCTGTTGCATATTACTAGAACAGCATTGGGAGGCTATGCGACGACCGGGCGCATCCACTCCACAGCCAACCTCACCAATCTGCTCAATGTCCTTATTCTGACCACCACCCTTGGCAGCCATGGGTCGACCCTGACCTGACAACCATGCCAAAGCCTCGTCGCCCACCTTGAACCACTGAAACAACGAGGCCAACGGCTGACTAACACTCAAGTGACCTGCCAGCGGAACCTCGTGCACTGCATGAGTTGTGAGGCCTGGGTGCTCGGCACAAACAGTGGGGTATGAACCGAACAGGTGCTGGAGCGCTGCTCACTGCTGCTCAGGCAGGTGCTCTAGCGCTTCCACAGCTACCTGACTCGTGTCCCCCGCCCACTGCTCCGCCGAGACATGACAATCCCAAATCTCCTCCACCTGTGCCCCACTGCCCCCCTCTCCTTCTCCACCTTGGCCGCTGCAGACCAACACAGGGACAGTAGGCTGCTCAGGTGGTTGCCTCACAAATTCCTTCGCCAGGTTCACATGAAATGCTTCCCCGTCCTCGAGTTCAATAGCTCCGTTCCCACAACTCTCCTCCACCTGGGAACTACTCTGTCGCGGAGTGCCATCACGCCCTACCATGTCACTAGGGGGGACAGATTCTGGGGCCACTCCGGACCTCATCTTTGGTGCTAATACTGAGTCGCCAAGAAGAGCCGCTGGATCAAAACTCACAAAACTTCTCCCAACTTTAGCTTTCTCATTCCGACCATTCCTCCGCTGGTCTAGAGACTGAGGAATAGGCTGTGACACCTTAGATGCACGAGATCGGGTGACAACACACGCCATCTGCTGTAATTGACACCTCTCGACCAACTCCTGCCCCTCCCTACTCACGTCGGCCGCCCTCTCGGCAACGACTAAGGGTGGAACCTCAGAAGTAGGCACCGCAAAGTCATTGCCGAGAAGAAGGTCGACGCCCTCTACTGGCAGTTTCTCTACGATTCCAACATCTATTTCTCGTGTCACACCATTAACTTCCAGCTCCACTCGAACCAACGGGTATGACCGTGTAGCATTAATACCCTGCACCACAACTACCTGTGCCGCGTTTATAGGTTGGCCTGTAAAGTTTTTCATCAGAGTCTGGGATGCACCTGTATCATGCAACAACTCCAACCCATGCTTGCAACCAGCCCAACTCACGCAGCCACGCCCTCTATGGTCGCAAAAAGCATCGCGGACAGGTTTCGAGCCTTCCGGACACTCCTTCACTGGCTGTGCCCCCGCATCTGACATATCACCCCGGGTAAATGCAGAAGACCTCAGAGACACCCCAATGTTGCTAGCCAAAGACACGACTGCTGTAGGTTGGTTACTAGGGCAGGAACGTGCAAAATGCCCCTTATTATGACACTTAAAACACTCTACTTCAACCTTGGACTTCCCCTGAGGTGGGGAAGGCCCCCGACCTTTCTTAAACGGGGCGGTTTTTGGTTTGTGATCAAAATTAGTATCATTGCTCTCACTTTTGTTATTAAATGTTGCATCACTGACTCGGGGGAGTGGAGTGTTGCGCCCCTTGTTAACTGCATCGGTCCGTTGTGCAGACCCGCACCCACGAATCAGCGATACTCTCAGGTCAGCCCACTCAGCTGCCTTTTGTAGAGTTTTAGATTGTTTCTCTTTGAGGTTCAAAGTTAGGTCGCCGCCTGTGCATTTAAAAAATTGCTCTAGAAGGACTAACTGCTCAAGCTCTTCGAACGTCGTCACCTTCTCTGACCTCAGCCAATTTCTCAAAGCATCAGACAGTTCCCGGGCATGTTCTAGAAAAGTGCACTCACGACCCTTCGTAACACCCCGAAACTTCAACCTATATGTCTCTGGTTGTAACTTGTACGCCCGCAGAACAGCTTCCTTCAATACCTCATAATCGATGCAAGACTCCAAGGGCAACGCATCATATGCCTCGAGTCCTTTGCCAACCAACCTAGAGGAAACAAGGGCTGCCCACTTAACCTCGAGCCATTGGTGCTCCCGGCACTTCTTCTCAAAACGCAGGAAAAACTCGGTGACACCCGACTCGTCAAATGCAGGGACTAACTTAAGAAGGTGCGATAAAGACTGATCAAGACCTCGATTCCCAGAACCGAGACGCTGCCCTGTCGACTCCACCCGAGACTTCTCAAGCTCTATGTCTGCACAGTACTTCGTAGCCTCAACCTGAAGCTCAGCTTCTCTCTGCTTGAGCTCATTCTCACACCTATACTTGAGCTCAGCCTCTCGCTTCCGCTGCTCGAGCTGAAACAACATCTCAGCAGACAAACCCTGAGGAGGGGGTGCTATTATTGGGACCCACCCCGTGAATCACCTAGAGGCATACCCAACCGCCAGCGGGCATCAGCCTGCGGGAACGTACCCGGCTCCGGAGCCCGAGGGGGCGCCATGGTAGGAGTCGAGTGGAATGGGAGCTGGGCCGAAGGTGTCCCAGCTCCCGCTCCACCCAAAGCCCCACGCACCCCACCGAGCACACAGGTAACCAGCTCACTTCTCGACAAACCGCTAGTACCGGGAAACCCTAAGACCGTGGCTACACACTGCAGTCCGTACCGGTCTAGCCCCGACACACGATCCGCTGACACAGGCTCCTCCAAAAATATCCGAGCATCCTCCTCAATGTTCACCACCCGAACGTCTCTTAACAACTCCACCTTCTCCACCTCCTCGCCTGCTTCCCGTACTGTGTCCTCACTGTACACTGATCCGTCGTTCGACATAGTGTCCACCGGAAATCCTCAACGTTTATAAAAAAAAAAAAAGTACCTAAACTCTCATGTAGCACTATTCACTCAAAAAATGCTTGAAGACAACTCAAGTGCTATACTATGTTGCCAAAAAAAAATCCAACGTGTCCAAAATATTCCTCAAAAAACAAATGTCCAAGAATCCTGCAATTATTTCTTAGTTCACTAAATCCTAGACTAAGGTCGCCATTTGGTATGACGACTAAGATAAGATACTAGGCAAGGTCGCCATTTGTTACGACCGGGACTACGAATAAAACAAGGGCACTTAATGATTGGACTAGTAATAGGGCACTATGCAACAACGGTACGCTAGATCCAAACCCTCGAACTTATATGCCGACGAACAAAACACTTATACCCTCCAGAGTTAATCTGCGATAGCAGGGTATCCTTAACTGGGCATAAACGTACTCTACTTCAGGCTAACCCACACTGGTATAGCCTGATAACAAACAAGATGCAAGTTACGTTAAAATGCATAAAAAGGAATCTATGGAAAAATCAATTAAATCACTGCAAGGTTTAATACAATAAAAAGATGCTTCAATACTGTTACTCTAAACAACAATAAACTCTTCACTCCTATCTGAAAGAAAGTGAAGTATAGTCCTACAGCATAGACCTGGGAACTTCTGAAGAAAGTCTGATGCTCATAAGATGCTCGTATCTTAAACTATATAAAGGCAGGAGGCAGGACACCACACGTGTAAATCGAATACACCAAAAGATAGGACATATAATGTTAACTGACACGAGAATACTATAAATGCGCAGCGATAGCAATGTTCGACACTAAAAGAATTACTTCCTCATCAACGAAACAGTCTGCTATGGTTGTGTGACTCAACAACAACCTAGACTAATAAATGCTGTGAATAATAATGCGTACATATCAAAGAGCTTATATTAAATACTAACAAGTGTTTACTCGATTAATAATGTCTAGCTGGGATACTCTAGGTAAGGAACTGGGGTTGAGCAAGACAGGCTCGTAGCCTAGCGATGTCCTTAAGACTGCATCCTTTAAGTTACGTTAATTGACTAGGGTGCTCTCTTGATAGATCCAGATCACAAGTATCTGGTTCTATCCTGGCGACCCTCTAAAGACAAGCAAAGAGGCAGCAAAGTGTGGAACTGGAACAGGCCAAAACCCTCAGTCAACACAATGCTGCACTCGCAAAGGACGCAACCGAAAAGACAACCCAGGCTACCACAGGACCGGTCGAAGTCGTGTAGGTATAAGCAAACCGTACACACATCGGAGACAACGACTACAGTTACCTTATCCCAGTCTAGCATTAAATAAAAGAGCAGAAACACTAAATCAATAATGGAGACACACTAAGTTCTTAACCTATACTAACTAAGAACCCTCAAAACCTATTCTAAGTACATGTAAATATCTCTGAGGACGGCGCATGCAATACAATGGGCCGGCTATGAAAACCGTATGCAGAACCCAAGGGGATAAGTAATTGAATAAAGGCGAGAAGTAATGGAAAAGAAGAAGTTCAGAGAGAGAAACAGTGGTAAAGGTGGTGATCGGGGGAGAGTATGCAAAGGGATGCTAGAAGCACGCGCGCCAAGCCTGTCCTGACGAGGACAGCTCCTGGGGAGCCTCATGGAGGAGGCAAGTTACACAGGAGCCTGCAAAGGCGCGATGGTCGGCCAATCACGGGCCGATACGTCACAAGACAGCAGGTGTCACGTGACACAGCCAGCCATGCCGGCCAATGGCGAGCGAGGAGCTGGAATGCACCCGTGACTCAGACACTCACTACCTTCTCGCTCTCAAAGTCTTTCTCCTTCCCACGCTGGTACTATTATCACTACTGTTGATATAAAATATAACCCGTTGTCACAGACGAAAACAAAGACCACCACTGGACTGTCTGTGACAATGCGATTAGTAGGAAAGAAAGAACAACATTCTCGGATAACTGTAGCCCATTTCGATGTCCCTGGCGAGCGCTAGTGGCTAACGAGAGGCGATTCTGCCAACGCTGGTATACGTCACAGAGGGTACTACAACTTTGACACTAGGTAGCACGCAAGACACCACTATATTGCCCACAATACAGATTCCCATGGAAGGTAATGACAGTAACAAGGTTTGTCGGGAACTTCTAGATCAAGGGTCTCAACGTTCCTTTATAAAGAGGTCCGTATTAGTGGGACTGAAGCACCGAATCGTAGGGGCTGAGACTCTTCGATTGCAGGGCATCACAGGGGTTACTGACAAACAAGACTACGAGATAGCGGATATTTCATATTTCTACTGTAAAAACCGGTACTTTATGACATGTATCGTAGTAGACACCCTACCAGAATATGTATCTGTAGGAGTGAAGAAAGTGGAACACGCATTACGTAGCAAAGGGGTTAACTTGTCAGATCCCATGGGAGATCAGAGTGAGGTGCATGTTCTACTTGGTGTGGATCATTATTATGATGTAGTATACCCTGGATTTAAAAGAATGTGTGGTGTAATTTTAATCCCCACTAAATTTGGTTATTGCATGAGCGGAAAGGTGCATACTACACAGTCAAATGTCCTGGTCGACACGGTCTCGATATTAAGAGTGAATGTAACCGTGGCAGAGGAGTTGGGAAGGGAGGATTCCCAACCTAGTGACCCTAAAAAGACTGCCGAGTTCGACCTGGAACGACTGTGGAGATTGGATCACATAAGCATTAATCCTATGGAGACTGATTATCACTCGGAAGTTGCGCTGAAAAGGTTTGACGAGTCTGTGAGCTACTGTGCCTCAGACAAGCAATATAAGGTTAGTTTACCCTGGAAGAACAGTGAGATAAGCCTGCCTACCAACTATGGTTTGGCATTAGGTCGCTTGCGCGCATTACAGCGTAAATTAACTAATGAACCGAGCACGCGCCAGGCGTACGACGATGTTTTTCGGAGTTATGAAGATAGGGGCTTCATTGAGAGAGTCGAGGTAAAAGACCGATTAAGAAGGGAAGGGTTCACTATCTGGCCCATCATGGGGTGAGAAAAGACAGCGTCACCACACCAATACGGGTGGTGTATGACTGCTCTGCCCACCAAGGTCAACAACCTAGTCTAAATGACTGCCTGCTGACAGGTCCGTCCCTGGTGTAGGACCTGTCCCAACATCTATTGCAGTTTAGGCTGGGGCAGTACGCATTTACTAGTGACATCGAGAAAGCATTCTTGATGGTCAAACTAAAAGAGGACGATAGAGATGTTACCCGCTTTCTTTGGTTCAACGACATTAGCGACTCTGAAAGTCCGGTCATAATCTATCGTATTCGGGTTGTACTCTTTGGGGCTGCATGTTCACAGTTTTTGTTAAATTCCACAATAAAAAAACATCAACTAGATACTCTTGAAGACACAAGTAAACTATCTCGTGGGTTGTATATAGACAATTTGCAGGGTTCTAGCGATAGTCAGGATGATTTGTTACATACCTACTGGCAAGCACGCAGATTGTTTACAGAAGCACATTTATTTCTCCGCGAGTGGGTTACTAATAGTGAAGATCTTCAGAGTTTGATACAGGTGGACCGTACGGCATCTCATAACCAGGAAAAGTCCAGAAATTTGGGGATGATCTGGCAACCTAAACATGACATACTAACTTTTCAAACAAGGTCTTTTGCTCAGTAGACAGGAGCGCACACAAAAAGAAGTCTGTTGAGCAAAGTTGCGCAATTTTTTGATCCTTTGGGTCTAGCATTACCCCTTACCATAAGAGCTAGGATTCTAATGCAGGAAGTTTGGAGACGTAAAATAGGATGGGATGACAGTTTGCCCGCGGATTTGAATGACCAAGGGACATTGACGTTAAATGAGTATGATATCCATGTACTAAACCTTTACCTCGTAAAGTGGCAGCGTTCGGTGACGGTACGTTACACACGTTTTGCGATGCTAGCACCACGGCATACGGGGTAGCCATATATGTCGTTACTTCATTTGGGGCACATTTAGTTACCGCCCGGGCTAAAGTAGCCCCGGTTAAAAAGGTGACAATCCCTAAAATGGAATTGACTGCCATGCTGCTATTAGCACGTCTGGTGCAACATGTACGCGCAGCATACGAGATCGAGTTAAACATTGAAATAGTTCACGTATGGTGCGATAGTCAGGTCGCACTCAACTGGATACATAGCAAGAAGTCTCTGCCAGTTTATGTGAGGAATAGGGTAGATGAGATTATTGCCAGACGTTGCTTATCATTATGTAAATACAAAAAACAACCCTAGTGATCTCATAACTAGGGGTATAACGGCTAGCCAGTTAGTGAAGTCCGAATTGTGGTGGCATGGTCCAAAGTGGCTGCTCCATGAAAATGAATGGACGATTTGGCATGCTGTTGGTGAGGGACTTCTGCCACTGGAAACAGTGGCAGTTACAGCCCAACCAAATGAGCCACCGGGTCCAGTTATAGAGTGGGCAAGATTTGGTGACTATAATAAACTAGTCAAGAGTTGTCGCTTGGGTGTTGAGATATATATCCATTATCAAGCTTAAAGTAACGGGCCAGCTCTGCAACAGGGGTCACAACATTGATGCTCGTGAATATAAAGCAGCTGAAGTAACTTTGATCAAGTGGGTTCAAGCAGAAACCTTTTCCAATGAATTAGAATCTTTGCAAAGCTCGAATAGGACTATAATGCCTAATTTAGTGCGTCAACTAAGGTTGCACCTAGATAATGACCTCATCAGGTGTGAGGGTCTCCTGAAGTGGTCGGGTGTAACGGACGGCACAAACCGTCCTATACTTATGCCAACAAGACATCACGTTACTGATCTATTGATCATACGTGCACATAGGGAAGTAAAGCACTACGGGGTATGTCGTATTATATCAAATTTGCGTCTCACATGGTGGATACCCAGAGTTCGACAAGTAGCTCGACGCGTAGTAAGAAAGTGTGTAATATGCCAGAGACTAAAGGGTAAACCATATGCAACTGGATCAGCTCCACCTCTACCTGAATGCCGTGTAAAGCAAATAGAACCTTTCCAAGCTGTAGGGTTAGATTACACAGGTGCATTGAAAACGAGAGAGCATGAGAAAGTTTATATATTATTGTTTACCTGTGCTACGTCTCGAGCGGTGCACCTAGAACTATGCGATAATATGTCTAGTGAAGAATTTATGCTGTCGCTTAGACGGTTATGTGCCCGTTGTTCATTCCCTCAACTCATTCTTAGCGACAATGCTCCCACTTATGTCCAGGCATCAAAATATCTAAACGATATGAGCAGTGATCCTACAATCATCACTTTTTGGGGAGAGAGGAAGTGCGAATGGAGGTTCATCCCAGTTAAGGCACCTTGGTTTGGTGGAATGTGGGAACGGTGTGTCGGCATAGTAAAGTCAGGACTCAGAGCGGTAGTAGGACGTGCTCTATTAAAGAAGAGTGAGTTGACGACAGTCCTCACTGAGATAGAGGCAGTCATGAATGATCGTCCGCTTACATATGTGTACACCGACCTGCAAGAACCACTACCATTAACGCCAGCTCACTTGCTATATGGTAAACCATTGACTGTGTTTCCATCTGATTTCCAATCCATAGTAGAGTTAGAGGATCCCTCGTTGTACTCTGAGGCAGCGGTGTCTAAGAGGTACCAGTATATATCGAGGGTAATTGAAGATTTTAGAAAACGGTGGATTAATGAATATCTGCTAGCATTGAGGGAAAGGAGTGTTAGACCCTCGGGTAGACCGACGGCACCTACTGTTGGTGAAGTAGTTTTAATTAAAGAAGATAGTCCTCGTTTATACTGGAAATTGGGCCGCGTGTTGGAGGTATACAAGGGGGAAAACTCTGTAGAGCGGGTGGCACTATTGAGGACGGCCACTGGAACTACTGTTTGTCCTATCGCACGTTTGTACGCTTTGGAGCTCAATTCCGCATTGCAATCTGATGCTCCACCTGTTATTGCTGGGTCCGAGGATTCTCAAGGTAACGACTCACCTCTTACTGATGGTGATCAATCTCGGACCGGGACGTGTCCCAGACGCGCTGCTGCTGGCGCCGTCGACACGTGGCATCAGAAGATAGCCTCTGGGCAACTTTAAGTTTAAGGTGGGGTTCAGGTATTTTTTTGTGGGGGTAGTATATCGTGTAAATACGATAGGCTATGACTCTTTTGTCATCCCGTATGTCTCTGTGACGTCACGGTCGTTCCCGCTGTACAGCGTAGGACGAGTAGATCGTATAACTGTCTACGTGGTGCGATGCATAAGGTGTTGATTTTCGGTGTGAGCATCCTGGATTCGAATCCACGGACTGCCACATGTGTTTGTAAATTTCATTAATCGATTTTAGGAGTATAGTTGGTTGTTGGAAGGAACATAATAATTATAAGATTGTAAGTAAGTTAAGATTGTAAAGGTCTAATATGCTATTACACAATATTGACATGGTCTTATGTAGTATATATGAATTTATCGTAATATAATTTATCGTAATATAATTTATCGTATAGAGCAACCTAGATGCGGTACGATAATTTGAGCTCCTGGCGTTTGCCAAGGCAGCAAGGTGTGCCTCTGAGGAAGACAGCTCAGAGCCTCCACTAACGTCTAACACTGACCAGTTAACATCTTATTTCAGCCCTCACTTGATCGAGCTTTTGTGCCTCTAATCACAATACACTGACAGCAATAAATACAGCTACACCATCAGACGCCCTCATCGACGCCATGACTGACTGACAGATAAGCATAGTATTCATGTCCATTCCCATATAATCATTTGTTCCCTTTCACTTGACTCGTGCCTAAGGGCCGGGCGGGTGTCGTGCCTCCCCATTGTCCGCCATATTGGGTAAAACGATCTCCTTTGCCTCATTGCCATGTGGAACTATTGGTGAGTTAATTCCTGGAATAATATTAACCCTATAACCTTACCCTATATATCATTTATTATGTGAGACTTTTGGATATAAATTAGCTTGTTTCAGATCCAATTCAATTTAGATATGGAGTAATTCGATTTAGATTGATTTTATTTGGATTATAGCTTATAGATATTTAACTTCCATTGATAGTATACCACAGTTGTTATTATAAAGTTTACATAAAGTCTGTGCAAGTTTTCTTGCGTGTTCCCTCTTTTTTCCCTTTGGTCTCCACCGTCATACTTACAGTCCCCCTCATTTCTACATTCCCACCCCCTCCTGACACACTCAATCTTCCATGTTCAACTGCATATTACTAATTTCCTTACTGAACGAGGTTTTAAACTCACCCAGATTAAATGACCTTACCTTGTCTAGTATTGCCAAAGGAAGCTTCTGTCTTAGTATAATATCTATAATTTCTAGTGAGGTCAGTCCTAGTGTATCCAGTGATCGAGTGTGGCATTCCATGTCTGCTCGAAATTTAGTTAACTCATCTACCCTGTGTTTTGGTTCTGTTAAATTTAACAAGGCGACGACATGAGCCACTATATATAAGTTGTTCCCAATCCCCGTATGTTGACTGCAATAATTGTACTGCCTCATTATAACTATATCCCACCACTGCAAAACCCTCAATTAGATGTAAGGCCTCTCCTTCCATTTGCCCTTTCAGGTAATGGAATATCCGGACATTATCCAAATTGGATTAATGTACGGTGGAACTAAACACATCCCAAAAGGCTAACCATTCTGTCAAGGTACCCCCAAATGTAGGTAGATTGAGCTTTGGGAGGTGTACAGTGTGTCGCGGCTCTGCATGTATGGCAGCGTCGTCTTTGCCTCCACTCATAGATGTGATAGCGCGTTGCAATATGTGCTTCACTTTGAAGACTCTTTTTGTCATATAAAGCACAATTTTCACACTCTGCCATTCTCTTCCTCCTCCATCATACTCGCTACTATCACCTCACTTAAAGTAACAATACCACCATGTGTAGCTTGTACATTATCTAGCCTAGCTTCCAAGTCATCGAGGGCAGCAGTAGTGATAAATGTGTTTACATCAGCTATCAATTTATTCAAAACTAATCAGAAGTCCAGCTCTCTGATTTTTCGGAGCTTTACTTGTCACCCCTCCAGAATGCATTTCCTCTGATTTATCCATCTATATGTTAACCTATAGGCTATCTATGCATGAAGTTACTACAGTGTTATATTGTTAATACAGCAATTTATTAGCCCAGTTTAACCCTTTCAGACTCATATGACGTAGAGGTTGCCAGATTAGCAATAAGAAATAGAGTTCTTTCACTCTTATAATTTTACCTCTCCAAAATTAGTTTTCTGCCCACAGCTAACTCAAAGACAACTGCAGAGGTTGAAGTAACTAAACTAAAGGTTTCTAAATACCCCTGATGGTAACAAAGGCTTTAAAGTATCCCTAATAGGCTCAAAATCGCGTCATATGTCGGAAGGGGTTAAGAGGCGCAGGCGACGCAGATTTAATTAATTGTGAAGAAAAACAGTACAATAGATTTTCCGGCAATACATCAAATGGCCACAGTATGAACAAAAGAAATCTTATGTCAGTCAGGTGTCATAGAAAGTCTTAAAATGAAAGAAAAAAAAAAAACAGTGATGGGTTGGCTGCAGGATTTCGGCATTTGCAATGACATGACCCTGCATTTCGGCTGTAACTCCTTGCTCATTGATTATAAATAAATCCCTAATCAGCAGTTAAATCCCGGGTCTGGGCACCAATGTGATGGAATGTTCAGTGAAGTTAATATATATAGTCCAAATCCAAATAAAATCCAAGTCAAATCTACTTCAAACCAATTTGAATTTAATTTGAATTTAAATTGAATCTAAATTGAAACTAAATTGAATCTAAAGGTCTCTTACATAAAAATATATTTGAATGATCATGATAGTGTTAATCAAATACCGGGCTTTATCTTACCAACATCCATACAGAACAATGAGGCTGGGAATAGGCCGGTAAAGATGGCGGGTGGCGGGTAGTGAGTGGCACTATAGCACACTCAGAGGAAGCAAACCAAAATAATTATGTTAAAATGTTAAATGTTTATGAATATGAGAAACCAGTGCTTATCTGTCAGTCATGGCGTCGATGAGAGCGTCTACGATGATGATGTGTGAAGAATTCTGGCCATTTTCTGTAACTATAGGCTCTATAGCACAATTAACGGAAATGCAAAAATATAAGTTGACTGGATGTGAAGTCTGGGAGTGCTTTGGCGTTTCCCGGAATGCCATGTAGCTGCCTGGCTACCGCAATGCAGGAAAAATATCGTACTGCATCTGAGTTGATAATAGGATAATTTAATACATATGATAATAGTCATATATACTGCATAAGACCATATTAACCCCCTCAGACAGGATATATTAACTTACTGACGGGTTGGCAGACCGCCCGGTATTTCCCCTACAACTGTCATTCTCACACTGAGGGACCGTTAAAAGTCGGAGGAATTTGGTGTTGCCACCAATCGACAGATTCTGATCTAACTTACCTAACTTACTGAGCTCAAAATGACGCAAAAGCGTCATATAACTTATTATTGAGCTATCTCACTAGGCTCATATGACGCGATCGCGTCATATGATACATTTGGGCGGAACTGCCATATGACGCGATCGCGTAATATGAGACAGAGAGGGTTAATATTACATAATAGCATATTAGGCCTTTTATAATCTTAACTTACAACTTACAATCTTACTATTCAATCTTAATTCCTATGCCTTAACCATAGAAACAACCGTTAACCAATTGCCCAACTAGATGCGTCATAGACACGAATGTTAGCATATATTGCCTATCAATCGTATTAAACGATAATATGCAATGGGACAGTAACTAGTGAGTGAGAAGCTCCAATAGGTGGCGTGAATATACGTCAAGTCCAAGATGACGGTTTGAGATAGTTGCGAGACAGTGACAATATAGGATGTAGAAGTCTGCAACCTAGCAAGCACTGAGAGATAGCCAAGGATGTTCGAGAGCATCACACCGGTTGCTAAACTCGTCGTCTGCCACATAATCTTGATTAGATTTTATTGTGTTAAGTGAAAGGGTACTGGAGTTCCCGAAAAAGAGAATTTACTATCTTTCTAACTTATGCTGGCTTAATAATCTTGAAGGGTTGCTAGCCTTAAATTCCCATTTTAATAATAATAATAATAATAATAATAATAATAATGATAATAATCATAATAATAATTATTATAATAATAGCAAATTATTGAGTGCTCGAATCTACATGTAGTCTGAAAGGACAGTTGGAACATACACAAAGGAAAACAAAATGCACTCACGAATTCCTACACACAATTGCACACACACCAGCACATGCATAGAGGGTGACATAAACAAGTTAAAACAAATTTTTTTTTTTTTTTTAAAGACAATGAACGGAGGAAGGAAAAACACAGATAAAACAAAAAGGTACATGTGCCTAAAGGCATCCTCCATTCATAAAATGTTTGTAACAACTGGATTTAAACATTTGTAGATTGTAAGTTTGTGGAAAGCAATTCGAGGGAAGTGAATTCCAAAGAGTAGTAGCTCTGGGGATAAATGAATTCTGATAAGCAGAAGTTCTGCATTGTGGAGGAGAAAGTGTAAATTCATGGGCGCTCTCAGCTGCCCTAGTTCTACGGGGAAAGATGTGTAGAGGCGGCACAATTGAAGCAAGTTCCTCGGAACAATTGCTGTGAAAATATCTGTAGAATAATGCAAGGGATGCAACGTTTCTTCGTATGGATAATGTAGGAAGGTCCTGTGTGATTGCAGGGTTATTGATTAATCTAATAGCTTTATTTTGAATTTTGTCCAACTGCCTCAATGCAACCACTCCACTTCCACCCCACAGAGGTGAACAGTAATCCATCTGAGAACGCACATGACTTTTATATGTCACGGCCAACTGCTCGTCAGTGAAGAATTCTCGAACTCTGTACAGAAGTCCCAGTTTTTTAGAGGCATTCTTAGCAATGCTTCTAACATAATGTGTCCAGCTCAAGTTAGTAGTTAATGTTACACCGAGAATGTCAATACTAGGGGAAGTGGGAATATTTACATCATTAAAAAATATATGGGAGTCAGTGAGATTCTGTCGGTTCGAAAATTGAATGTACTTGGTTTTCTGTGCATTAAAGGAAACTAGATTCTTTTGTCCCCATCCATTAACACCTTACGAGCGGCCTAGGCGGTTTATTTATATGTACCGCCCACCGGGGTGTTTTTACCCAAAATAGGGCTGTTTACGTGATCATTTTCATGCCTAAATAAGACCCAGAGTGTAAAACAAGTATCTATCCCTGAAAGGGCATAAACAGAGCTTTCCAATGACACCACAACGATCCTTTTATGATGGCTAGTTTTCTTGCAACAATCGTGCAACGCGAGTGCAAAAAGCATGTAATTCGGCACTTTCCCCATACAATTCCGTATATAGCGAGTGAGAGAGGGAGGGAGGAGGTGGGATTCGTGTCAGTAGGTTCGCCGCGGTGGTCTGGAGCAGTCATACGCTCGCTACTCTCCTGCCACCACTTGTCTCTCTCTCTCAGCAACATTACGTGCTGAAATTGCCACACGACCTATGTCGAGCGCCGCCAGATAGTCCAGATTTATTATACTCGACTTATGTTGCGCCCCGACATTTATGGGTTAATTCTAGAAAGGTCCTGGTTCAGAGAAATTGCAGTTTATTTTTGAATATATAAGATCGGGTTGGGTGAAAGAATTGGTAAATGTGAAGGAACTGTGGAGTGTTGAGTCATCTGCGTAGGAATGTATTGGATTATGAGTGGTAGATATGAGATCATTGATATGAATGAGGAACAGAATTGGGGCCAAAACTGATCCCTGGGGAACACCAGCATTTATTGAGTGAAATTGAGAATAAAGGCCATCTACCATTACACGTATTTTTCTGTTATGAAGATAAGAAGAAATTAGTGGAACTAATGATGCAAGGCCGTAGTGTGACATCTTCGACAATAAGGATTGATGCCAGACTCTATCAAATGCCTTTGATATATCCAGTGCTATTGTATGTGTTTCACCATGTTGGTCTGTAGCTTGGTTGATTTGATGCGTAAGAAGGCTGCTTTCAGGAGCAGTGACCGAGAGGAGCAAAACAGTTATCCGTAAACACACACACACACACAATAATAATAATAATAATAATAATAATAATAATAATAATAATAATAATACCCCACAGAGACACATCCTGCGCATGCACAAATACTTTCACAAGTATCGAAGTAATCCTTCACACGTTTAGCCCCATTAGTTTGGCGATTTTAAGTCTTTTGTTGCCAGTAATTTAATTAGTATAATTACAAACAACAGTAAACCTTGCAGATCAATAAGTTTTGAATGTTATTCCATATATACGAAAGTGCTAGTTCATGATTTACTAGGATTTCTTAAATATTGATTCGCTGAATTTAGATTTGCCAATGAAGAATTATGTTTTCATGAAACTAATTGAATTGTGTGTCCTCAACACTTACTCTACTGTAAATTATTTATTTATTTATTTTTTCGGCAAAAATGTTGTTGCACAATGGGAAATCCGTTCTATCCGAATATTTCTGACCTGTTCCTGGAGTATTTTGAGACTATTTTTTGTACTTAAGATTTGTAACTTTAGACTGCCTTGTGTGTCTTTAACCTACTAATCATAATCCCCATTCATTCTTAGATAAACTTAACGATCTTGTCCCCTCGATTTCATTACAAATTGTATAAGTAAACAGCAAACTACCTTTCTTTGACACAAAAATAAATAATAAAGTGACCTCAACAGTACATTGGCAACAATTGCAAAGTGATCTTAAAATTTTAGTTAACTGGGCAGAAGAACGGCAAATGAAGTTCAACATTAAAACAAATGTAAAGTATTACACATCGGTAGTAACGACGTTCACCAAGACTACTCAATGAATAACATTCAGCTTACAATCAAGCGACCTAAAGCCGAGTAAACAATGTAGAGGCAGTAAACATTGCAAATACGTTGGTGGGATTCATTGGTAGAACGTTTAAATTCAAATCAGAAAAAGTCATACTAATGCTATTCATAGAGTGGCCGTGACGTCAGGTCACGTGACAATAATAAACAAACAAAGCCTTGGCCCTATGGTAGGGGTCTGCCGCGCGCTTGTACACAAAGAGACTGGTCAAGTTTGTGTTGTATCAGGCTGTTTTAGCACACACGGACAAGACAACGTGCTTTTGTATTGATTTCAAACAATCAAAGATGTAAGGAAAATATATTAAGGAAACAATAACAAGCTTCAAAGCAGTAACATAAAACAATATGATGAATAGATGATAAAACTGAATATTGAGCTCTCTCCTTTAATATGTGTGGATGTTAGGATTATTATGAACATATCTTAAGTAATTTTACCCAAATATATATAGGCCTAGTTCATTCATAAAACTACAGATGTATACAGTACCTATCAGACGGCAACGGTCAATAAGAGTAAAGTTTTGTTATTATTTTGTATATAAAGCGCATAGCTCATTATCATCCATCGCCGTCTGGAAACTGTCTAATATCTTCTTGTATAAGGACTAGGCTTAACAATTATCTGTACTGATATTTATTGTCTCATTTTACACAATATATTTGTATACACATTTATGTTTATCGATATATTAGGGAGGTAACCGCAATTCACGGCAAAGCGTATACCATTAGTCTACACTAGATTACCGTATCCTATGCAAAGCCAACTGAAAACAAAAGATTAATAGGACACAAACAATCTATTAACCACATTAATGATGTATATGAAATGTCTGTTAAGGTGGATGGGTGAGGGTAGGGGAGATTTTTCGTGTGTTTTCGACCATTCCATTCTTACACAAGATATGTTTATATCAATCTATTTTACCTTCCATAATGAGAGACAATACGATTCATCACGAAGTGTAGCCTACCGGCAGATATATAACAAACGTATATATTATATACTAAATGAAGAGACCAGGAATAATCGTGTGTCTTTAGACCTCTTCATATAGATTAAAATGTAGGTTAAGGTACATATACGGTACAAGTATATCGTTTGCTTCAACAGACAAATTCCATGATAAATAGCATAAGGAACAAAGCACAATGTAAGGCATTGATCTTGGTACAATGGCAAAGCTGCTAGATGTAAAGTAAGTAGGCTGTGATGGCTGTTGTTGATGAGTCTGCTGTCTCCTCCCATACTCTCCAGCTTTGTCTTGCTTTGCAAGAAAGACTGGAGAGTGTGGAGCAGGAGATTCAGTGTCTCAAAGATGAAAATTTGGCCTTGAGACTAGCTATGGCGGAAAAGAAGTGTGAGGCTACCGGAAGTGTTCCCAGGGATCGTGAAACCCCTTGGAAAGTGGTGTCAACCAGTGCAACGGCCTGCAAGCTGAAAAGGCAGCCACTCAAGACCCACAACAACTTCAGCACCTTGGCTGATGAGAGTGATGGCGAGGAAGTGGCGATCATCGAGGCAGTGAGAGGGGAGGGGGGGAAGTCTGCTGCTGTTGCTGCTACAACTCCTGCTACACGCCGACAACGGAAAAAAGCTAAGTCTATTTTAATTGTAGGGGATTCAATGATTAAATACCTTGGTAGGGCTACTAACACACATGTTGGTAAAGTTGTCTGTCTGCCTGGTGCCGGAGTCGAGAAGGTGTCAGAAAAGCTAGATGGTGTCATGGAAGCGAGTGGAGAGGACCCCATCATCTTCCTCAACGCAGGGAGCAACGACATTTGGAAATGCAGGACTGAGGAGTTGCTCACCACGTACCAGGAAATGTTGGAGAGGATCAAGGAGAAGGGTGGAGTTCCTGTGGTACACAGTATCCTACCAAGAAGAGGGGTAAGGAAGGAATGGTCCTCCAGGGCTATTGGTGTAAATAGCCGGCTGGAGAAGTATTGCAAGGCAAATACTATTCCATTCCTGGATAACTGGACCCTCTTCTACGGTAAGGATGAACTGTATGCCCAGGATGGAGTACATCTCTCTCGACTAGGAGTTTCGACCTTAGCCAGCTCACTCGACAAGTTTGTTGCGGGGTTTTGTTAATAAACCATAGGTGTGTAAGTAAAATAGAATCCCAGCCACATCAAATTGATAGTAATAACGAACATTCTGATAGCGTAGATGTTCCGTCTAGGTCCAGTAGTTCAACAGGTAAAAATAAATTAGTTAAAAACAATAGAAAAATAGTTGCAAATACAAGTAATAGTTTGAGTGTTTATTATACAAATTGCAGGAGTTTATGTAACAAAATGAACGAACTTAGAGCACTGGTTAGCAAAGAAAATATAGACATAATAGCGCTAACTGAAACATGGATTAATACAGAAACCAGGCATTTTTTAGCAGAGTTTGATATACCGGGATATAGTTTGTTTAAATATGACCGAACAAGTAAGAGGGGTGGCGGTATAGCAGTGTTTGTCAGGAGTTCATTAAAAAGCTGTACTAAATCAGGTATTAGAGTAAATAATGAAAATGAAAGTGTTTGGGTAGAAGTTAACGAAGGTAGTGAGACTTTAGTTATTGGAGTTATGTATAGACCGCCAAATATGAGTAGAAATGACGGAACATCATTATGGGAGGAAATTAAAATAGCATCAAGGCTTAGCAACGTGTGCATTATGGGGGATTTTAATTTCCCTAATATAGATTGGCAGCAACAAATAGGCGACTCTGATTCAAAGGAGTTTATTGAGGTAGTACAAGATAGTTTTTTATCTCAATTCATAGATACGCCAACTAGAGGTGATAATATTCTCGATTTAGTTTTCAGTAACAATGAACATATGATAAATAGTGTAGAAATCGGGGACCACCTAGGAAATAGTGATCACAATTCTGTGTATTTTAATATACAATGGAAAGGTAATACCAGTGAGAATACAACATTAATACCTGACTTCAGAAAAGCCAATTATGGTGGGTTAAGAGAAGCCCTGTTAGCGGACCCTATGGTCAAAAAATTAAGTCGATCCAGGTGTCCAAATGAGTGTATGACTCAGGCACCTGTCATCTTAAGTCAGGAGGAGACGTCAAACTTGGTAGATACATACGATAATTTTATCAAGTCAGTATTCAATGCGCAAAATAAATATATCCCCAAAAGAAAATTTAGATCAACACAGAACCAACCCAAATGGATGAATAATAGACTATTAGATCTTCTAGGACAAAAGAGAGGAATATATAGAAAAATTAGAAAAGGCGAAATTCACCTACTTGCTTACTATCAGAATCTATCAAGACAGGTAAAAAAGGATATTAGGAAAGAAAAAAGAAATTATGAAATTAAGGTTGCCAATGACTCAAAAAATAATCCTAAAGCTTTTTACCAACTATATAAATCCAAGGTTAGAGATGTAATTGGTCCCCTTAAAAATTCTATAGGAAAATTGACAGAAAGTGATTTAGAAATGTGCAGTACATTAAATAGTCAATTTCTTTCCGTTTTCACTAATGAAAATTTGGCACAGTTTCCAGAAGTCCGTAAGGTATACAGCGATAGTATAGAAAATAGGTTAAGTACGGTTACTATAAGTAGAAATGATGTGGTTAAGGAAATTGACAGACTGAAACCTCATAAATCGCCTGGTCCTGATGAGGTATATGCTAGAGTATTAAAAGAATGCAGAGATGAGTTAAGTTATCCATTAACATTTCTATTTAACAAGTCATTAGAAACAGGTATAGTTCCAGAAGCTTGGAAGCTTGCAAATGTAGTTCCGATCTTCAAAAAAGGTGATAAATCAATAGCATCCAATTACCGTCCCATTAGTCTCACTTCAATCATAGGAAAACTACTAGAGTCAATTATTGCTAGGAAAATGAGAAACCACTTAGAAACATTTAACTTAATCAATTCTTCTCAGCATGGATTCACTCAGGGACGGTCTTGCCTTACTAATTTGCTTAGTTTTTTCTCAGAGGTATATGAAGCAGTAGATAATGACAAGTCATATGATATTATATATTTAGATTTCAGTAAAGCTTTCGACAGAGTCCCTCATGAGAGATTGATGAGAAAGGTTGAGGCACATGGAATAGGTGGGGCGTTGTTAGGATGGATTAGGTCATGGCTAATTGGTAGGAAGCAGAGAGTCAGCATAAATGGTACCAAGTCAGAATGGGGAGCAGTCAAAAGTGGTGTCCCCCAGGGATCGGTATTAGGTCCCCTGTTGTTTCTTATATACATAAATGACCTAGATTTAGGTATAACTAGTAGGATAAGTAAATTCGCAGACGATACTAAAATAGGGAGATCAATTGATTCAGATAGCGATATAGAGTGCCTCCAAAGGGATCTAGATACCTTACATGAATGGTCAGTAAATTGGCAGATGAAGTTTAACATTGACAAATGCAAGGTATTAAAGATAGGGAAGATGCAAACAATGTTAAATATAAACTAGCTAATTTAGAATTAGAAAATTCAGACTGCGAGAAAGATCTAGGTGTGTTTGTTAGCAATGATTTGAAGCCTAGAAAACAGTGTATAAGCGTTCGTAATAAGGCAAACAGGATTCTCGGGTTCATCTCTAGGAGTGTGAGTAACAGAACTGCTGATGTTATCTTAAAACTTTACTTGTCATTAGTGAGACCCCACATGGATTATGCTGTCCAATTTTGGTGTCCTTATTACAGAATGGACATAGATTCATTGGAGAGAGTACAGCGTAGAATGACAAAAATGATCCATAATATTAGAAATCTTTCGTATGAAGAAAGGTTGAAGAAATTAGGTTTACATTCGTTAGAGAGACGCAGAGTTAGAGGGGATATGATAGAGGTGTTCAAGTGGGTTAGTGGGATTAACAAAGGGGACATGGCAAATGTACTAAAGCTCAGTGATAGCGAAAGAACTCGTACCAATGGTTTCAAATTAGATAAATTTCGTTTCAGAAAAGATATAGGCAAGTATTGGTTTGGTAACAGAGTTGTAGATGGGTGGAATGGACTACCAAGTGCTATAGTGGGATCTAAAACTGTAGGGAGCTTTAAGATAAAATTAGATAAGCATATGGACGAGAAGGGTTGGGTGTGAAGGGGGATCAGCCGGGTTGGGCCAATCAGCGCTCTGCAGACCTCCATAATCCTGCGTTAATCTCTAACCGTTTTGGTAAAATGATCCTCAGGGTATTAGAGTGTGAAGCCTATAATTGGGCTTTGTAATTGAATTGGGGTTGTGTGGGACAGGGATCTGCCTTGCTTAGGCCAATCGGCTTTCTGCAGACTCCCATTTTCTTATGTTCTTATGTTCTTAAGTACCGGTAATACAACGAAACATATGAAAAGAGTTGATTAGGCTATGCCCAACATTACCGGTATCTATCAACTGAAAATATACATATTTTATAATCTACATTTTATTAATTTCACCCCAACATATGCCAATTTTGTGAATAGATCATTTATACAATATGCTTAAGTGTCGGATAAATTTCGTCTATATATGCTGGGAAATTTAGACTAAATTAAGTAGTCTCGTTGGCAATATAAGCAAAATAGATCATAGTTTTACCATTTTAATGCAGCAAAATTATATAAATCTGAACTTGGCTCTTTTACCAACCATTGTCCTTACCTACATTATGATCCATGTGAATTGGTCTAAAATTCTGGTCTTCTCATATAGTTTATGATATATAAGTGTGTTTCATCTCCGCAGGTAGGCTACACTTCGTGATGAATCATATGTTATCTAACAGTGGAAGGTAAATGAATAAATGGATTGTGAAAAGGATCGATATAAACAGCTTTGTAAGGATGGAATGGTCGAAAACACAGGAACAATTTCCTTTATTTAAACTCATCCACCCACACAAACACTACCTTGTGTAAAATTCATCAATTTACAGTTAGTATTTTTAAGTCTAGCCCATATATAAGGTGATATTTGGTGTAGGTTTCAACTTTTGAACTTGTTTGACATCAAATGTTGATTAAAATCCAAACTCGATCGGTTATATTTTGTCAACTCGGGTATTTCTATGGTTGCGGGATTTTTGCGGGTAGAGGGTATTACAATAAGCTAAATACATCGGAGATTTGACCATATTAATTAACTAAACCTGTATTATGCATCACTGAAATTATAAGTAGGCCTAGCCTATGTACCGGTAGATTGTGTTACGTGCCTTTAACCCCTTCTGTACTGGTGATGTACTTTTCATTATATTCTGGCCACTATTAAACGACTTTGTACAGCTTAGGAAGGACGTCTACTCATTACAAGGCTACAGCCTATCTCAATTATTCCTTTTATATATCATATATCCATCCCAAGCTTAAACAAAATCGTCTAAATGTAGCTGAAATCAAATTTAATACATAAAGGCGTCACCGGTAAAGAAGGAGTTAATATTCTGTTCTCAAAGATTTCTGTACGGTATTCATGCGCAGTTCTGCTGTTGTAACAAGGCTTATAATCTTTATAGTATATCTAATTTCCAAAATGTAGACATTATTTGATATCTCTCTCTCTCTCTATATATATATATATTGTTACGTCCTGGGATATATAAACACTGGGCTCTTTCTATTGGACTAGGTATGCGGCAACAAGCAACAACGGAAAACCCTAGATCCCACCCTTATCTATAAACCCAGGCAACAAACCACCCTAAACCGTCAAGAGTCCTGCCTGGACAACAAGGTATCCTATGACTCGGTTACAGGGTGCACGCACTATAGACTGCTGATAGTCAAGCAGGCTATATAAAAGATCACACAATTAAGTTGACTTAAAGCTTCAAGGAAAAGATAGATAACGGAATTAAATTGCAGAAACAATTTAATAACAAACTAGAAGAAATTACATTTAACGTTACGTTAATTAATACAACTAATCACCCCTGCGTGAAAGAAGGTGAAAGAAGGTGAAAGCAAACAGTCCTCAAAACATCGTACAGGTAGGCAAGATGCAGGTTTCTAAACTGCATGCGGCTACTGTAGGATCTGATGCTTAGCAAAGAAAGTAAGTTACGGATTTAGAGAACTCTTATCTCATAAGCAGGAATAAATACTAGTGATAGGCCATACAGTGTATAATGGCATAGGTATAATTAAATAAAGGCAGTAACTCGCAACATAACCACATACAGGTGTGCTTCTCACTCTTAGTCAGGCAAGCCTGCTCGGACAGAGTCTCTAAGCCACACCCTGACTCACAATGCTCACAAAAACGGTAAACTGTGGCACAATAACAAGCATACAGATATAATAAACCGCTAGCTGTTAATCTGCCAGGTGGCAGAGGTCTAGCTGGAAGGATATAGGCTTCGGATACCAGGGCTGAGCCACCTGCTCTAGCCTAGGGACGTTCCCAAGTCTGTGCGCCAAATTACTCTAATTGAAAGGGTGCTCTCTTGAGAGACTCAGATCCCAAGTATCTGACTCTCTCCTGGCGACCCTAAAACAAACGCAAGACGTGCTAGCGCAGTTCTGAATGGACTAGGCAAGGGCCCTCACACAACACAACACTAGACACACAGGCACACAGACAAGAAAATGCCCCCAGACTCCCACGGGTATCCTAGTAAAGTCGTGCAGGTCCACAGGACTTGCACCAGCAGACTTTACTTAAAGAATCGCAAAAAGCCCCCCCTCCGGTCTAGCCCCTGCTCACCTGCCACAAGAACACACTAGCAAACATGAAACCACCAAATATGAGACAACAAAAAAGCTTCCTAGGTCTCATTAACAATTATATCTCTGCATAAGGCCCAAAATCCTATCTAGTTATCTGAGAGCTCGTCGTTAATACAATGATAGATATAAGGTCTATCAAGGGGATGGGATAATTAAATAGATTGGTGAAGTAGTGGAAAGAAGGTATACGTAAGAGAGAATGTTTCTAAGTGGGGTTGAGAGGGATAGATATCAAGGGGGTCCGAAGGGTACGACAGTGAGGTGAGCTCTGAGGAGAATAGCTCCTCTGGACCCCTCCAGGATCCCACACAAAGGCACGGTGGTCAGCCAATCACAGGCCGCTACATCACCCGGCAGCAGGCCTGCAGAAGGCGCCAGGAACCACCAGCCAATCAAAACCGAGAGAAAAGACCACGGGGCGACCAACTCCTCCGGGAGGGAGGAGGGAGGAGGAAAAGCAACCTCACCTCCCCCACCCTGCTCGCTCGCTCTCTCTCTCTCTCTCTCGTCTCCTCCCACTCTCACTAGACTTACATCTTATATATTATAATGAAACAATCAACTATCGAGAATAAAATATACTAAGATGTGTTGGTTAAGAATAAGGGCAGCTTCAAGCTATGAAACAACATAAGAATATCCCAGACATTAGTTACATTGTCGTAGGATATATACTAAGGAAAAGCCGGCCAGCCGGCTGCCGCCAGCCGGTTTCTAAATGGCTGGGCAGTCGACGGGCGCGCCTGCCCGCACGTGGCTACTATGCAGGAGCGTCACAATATATTTATATATATATATATATATATATATATATATATATATATATATAAACAATAAAAAAACATATTACAGAAAGGAAGTGAGTAATGGAATGTTGGTGTCTTATAACAAACGTTTGTTTTCTGCTTCGCCTTCGCTCGCATAGTAGGCCTAATCATTAAAAATATATACGGAAACCAGATAAATCTCAAAATACTATGGTGTAAAATTATAAAATCGACATGTAAATAATGATAATACAGTATTTAAGTTAGCCCAGTACGGTATATAAGGAGATATAGTCGGTGTTGTTCACTCTTCATACACCCTGTTTTTATCACAAGGCAGTAATAAATCTTCATTGTCCTAATTTCCCTCTATTTTACCCTAGGGACACTAAGAATGTATGGCGATAACTCAATTTCCAGTGTTCATGTTAGACACGGCATTACGAGCATATAAAGTAGAAACTGATTCAATCGCATAGAGTTCAACATGTTTATTTACTTTATTTACGCGTGAGAAGGGCCAATGATGCCCCACGCCGTCTGGTGGAGAAATCGGAACTATACCCCGTGCACATTATGAATACAACTCACTTGTGCGTCCTCATCTTGAATACTGCGTGCAGTTCTAGTCACCATACTACAGCAAGAATATAGATAACCTGGAAAAAGTGCAACGCAGAGTCACAAAAATTATACCTAGGTTGCGAAACAAACCATACGAGGAGCGTTTATAACTAAATTTGTTTAGCCTAACCAAACATTGATTGAGAGGTGATCTAATAGAGGTTTTCAAGATTTGTAAGGGATTCTGCAACCTAAATGTATGTGATTACTTCACGATCGGCCAATCAAACTTCACTAGAAACAATGGTTGTAAGATTATATGAAAGCGATTTAACCCATAACTGTCGGGGCGCAACATAAGTCGAGTATAATAAATCTGGACTATCTGGCGGCGCTCGACATAGGTCGTGTGGCAATTTCAGCACGTAATGTTGCTGAGAGAGAGAGACAAGTGGTGGCAGGAGAGTAGCGAGCGTATGACTGCTCCAGACCACCGCGGCGAACCTACTGACACGAATCCCACCTCCTCCCTCCCTCTCTCACTCGCTATATACGGAATTGTATGGGGAAAGTGCCGAATTACATGCTTTTTGCACTCGCGTTGCGCGGTTGTTGCAAGAAAACTAGCCATCATAAAAGGATCATTATGGTGTCATTGGAAAGCTCTGTTTATGCTCTTTCAGGGATAGATACTTGTTTTACGCTCTGGGTCTTATTTAGGCATGAAAATGATCACGTAAACAGCCCTATTTTGGCTAAAAACACCCCGCTGGTGGCTACATATTATATACCGCCTAGGCCGCTCGTAAGGTGTTAATTCTATTGAAGCAAACACTTCTTCTTCAATCGTGTTGTGAACATTTGCAACAGACTACCTTCAATCATTGTGAACTGCGATACAGTTGCGACTTTCAAGAACCGTCTTGATAAATACTTGGCCACTAACCCAAAATTAACACCGATTCTTTCAGAATAACTCCCTGTCTTAATGAAGAATTAAAATACCACAGGTTGCAATATAAATATAATATTTATATATATATATATATATTTTCTTTAATACATACAAGGTTGAAAGAAATGGTAATTTCTGCGTTGGAAATTTTATTATTCAAAGTTTCCAGGTCTCTGATGAGTTTTCGCTGGGTGGCAGGAAGTAGATGAAGGAGATGAGCAAAATTCATGGTGGTACAGGGTTACATAAATGTACATGAAGATACAGGATATACGACGCGTTTCACTGGACAACCAGCATTATCAAGTAAGGATGGAATGATAGAAAAGGTAAACAGGGAGAGTATTTATAGAGGGTGGAGGATCAGAGGAGGCGAAAATCAGGGGGCAAAAGTCTGCTATTGGTGGAGGGGTATTCTAGGAGAGAGAAAGGGAGAACCGCTTCACGCATGCGCACTGGATGCGGGATGGTGGTCGGTTGGTGGGGTCGAAGCTGATTGGCTGCGTGTCGAGGGGCGTGCCCTAAGTTGTGTGGCGCCTGCGGAAGATGAAGCTGAAGGAGGTAGCGCGGGGGGCTGCGTCAAGGGCACCGGGGGGCGAGGGGGGTGTTAGGTCCTGTAGGAAAGTGCCTTTTGGCAGAAGGAAGGATCTGAAGGTCCAGAGTTTGGTTGTTGATGTTGGGATGTAAGGCTTGGATATATAAAGCTTCGAGTATAGGTAATCTCCTTGGGTCACTTTCTTTATCGAGTATGGTGGTGTGTTTCTCTAACTCGTTGCGTGTGAGGTGAGGGTGGTTAGGGGTGAGATAGTGGTCTTTGATGGCTCCAGCCTGAAGGTGAAGAGTTAACCGACGTGAAAGACGAGTCTGCGTCATACCAATATAGGAATGAGGTCCACAGTCCTCATAATTACAGGTATGTTGGTAAATGACGTGATCGTCGGTCATCGGGCTCTTTATCTTGGTGGAGGCTGGTTTGTTGCGGAGAACGAGGTTGGAGGTCTTGGGGGATTTGTAATAAATTATTAATTTGATTTTGTTTTCCGGGTTGGTTGGGTGGACATGCTTGGAGATTATTTCTTTTAAGACGGCCTCGTCATTTTTGTGTTCAGAGGACATGTAATTGCGGTAGAAGATCTTAATTTCATTGGGGGGGTCAATGTTGGGAGGGCTTTGGGTGTACCATTTTTCAAGATGGTGGTTGATGGTGCTGGAGATGTCGGAGTTGGAGTATCCGTTATTTACTAAAACTTGGGATAGTCTTTCAAGTTCCTGGTGGGTGTCGGCCCAGGTAGAGCAGTGCGTGAGGGCTCTCCTAACATAGGCGGAGATGGAGGATAGAAGATAACGGCGGGGGCATTCACTATCGCCGTTGAGGCATTGTCCTGTGTTAGTTGGTTTAATGTAGACGGTGGTTTTGAACCCATGGTCGTTCAGAGCTACGAGGATGTCGAGGAAGGGGAGTTGTCCATTGTTAGATTTTTCAAAGGTGAAGCTAAGTCCGGAGGAGGTCATGAAGCGACGCTGGAGTTCCTGTAGTTCGTGGAGGTCCTTGATTTGCACGAAGATGTCATCCACGTATCTACAGTAGACGGCGGGTCGTTGGGCAGCTAGGAGCTTTTCCTCGATGGTACCCATGAACATTTTCGCATTACCCATTTTCGCCTCCTCTGATCCTCCACCCTCTATATATGCCCTCCCTGTTTACCTTTTATATCATTCCATCCTTACTTGATAATGCTGGTTGTCCAGTGAAACGCGTCGTATATCCTGTATCTTCATGTACATTTATGTAACCCTGTACCACCATGAATTTTGCTCATCTCCTTCATCTACTTCCTGCCACCCAGCGAAAACTCATCAGAGACCTGGAAACTTTGAATAATAAAATTTCCAACGCAGAAATTGCCATTTCTTTCAACCTCGTATGTATTAAAGAAAATTTATTACCTGGCTTTACTAACATATATATATATATATATATATATATATATATATATATATATATATATATATATATATATATATATATATATACCCTCTCACTATTATCTCTCAATCTTTAATTATCATTCTCAATTAATTACCCTGACAGCTCACGGTTGCTAAGGGTAGCATGTGACCTTGTAGTTATGGCAGAATAAATATTATATTGTACCTAGGTTAAGACATAATTATGTAAATGTTCAGGTCTAGGGCTAGAAAATGAACAACATGCCAACAATTATTATTATAATCATTATTATTATTATTATTATTATTATTATTATTGTAAACCAACACACACACACACACACACACACACACACACACTCCAACCCACTCTTGCAGTAACCCAACTTAATTCCTCTTATAATCCTTGAATTCGTATCCCCTCCCCAATCTCTCTCTCTCTCTCTCTCTCTCTCTCTCTCTCTCTCTCTCTCTCTCTCTCTCCTTTATTGCAAATTTCCACGGGCACTCTTTACTAATTAAAAGGCCACAGAGAGTTTAGGTCTGTAGATTCTAACCTTTTATGGGTGCAGTGTATCTTATATAACTGGAGGATGAAAGCTAGGACAGAGTACACGGTCACAGAATATAAGGATTTATTTGTAAGTTACAAAATAAGTGCAAATCGGTATGTTGGAGGTGACTTGTCTAAATGCTTGTAATTAATACAATGGAGTTAATACATATATCTACAATTCGGTAACAAAGTAGAACCTGAAAAAGGCAAGATATATAATTATATGAAAGGGAGAGTGGGGAGTATGGGAGGGACGATAATATATATTATAATGGTATTGTAAATAAGACCTGACAATAAGGTAGGAATTATCTTTAATATTAGAGATCGAGAGATCTATTGTATCTATTGGTTACATAGACTGTATATTTGTATCATTATAGGTAAGGGGACAGTTTTTTGTTTGTTTCTGTTCCCCAGGCTGCCTGGCCGAACAGCCCCAAGGCCCCGAGCAAGGCCAAGGCCATAACCGAGCACCCCCACAGAACCGTCCCTGCCTACCACAATAAAGCCTGGGTGACCGAAGCCACTCCATGGCAGGGAGCTGAGAAGGGTGCGGAAACGCCCGGGAAACCAAAGCCCCACCCAGGGCCCTGTGCCCCTCAGCAATTATGAAGAGAAAGTTGAGGGGCAAAGGAAAAATATGACGCTTTGGCTTCCAATCTGCCAACCTCTAGGTTGGCAGATTGGAAGGTCAATCCACGGAGGAGATGCCGTCAATTGAGATCTAGAAAATTTATAAGTAAAAGGAACAGTCTGAGTAAGCTATGGGTATGGCAGACATCGCTCAGCTCTCACTCTGATAGACCAACCCATCACCACGGTCAGGTAAGGGGACAGTTGTGTGTATTGGTGAAGTTCAATCTTTAGTAGCAGTCTCAAACATAGAGAACAGCATGTAAAAGGTACAATGCTCCGCTATCTCAGTAGGCCCTGGTCCTCTCCCCTCCTTACTCTTCGCTGCTTCTCGCAAGGCATCAGGGTTGGTAGCTGTGCTTGGTTCTCGCTTTCTTTCTGCTGGGCTGGTGGCTAACTTGGTGAAGGTGTTGTGTATTGCAGTAACCAGGTAGGCGTTACTGCGCCAGTGCCCTGGGTAAGCGACAATGGTTGTTCCACCTGGATAAGCGTAGAACAATGTAGACCCTGGGTAAGCATTCTCCTTCTAGCTTGGGTAAGCGCTGGAGGTACTGTCGAAAAATGTCTGCATCCTGGCCTCTACCCTTTTTCGCTGCTGGTCAGTAGGGGTTGGCTTATGGGGAACAAGGTAAGGGGTTGTATGTTAATATTATAGGGTCAAAGGTGAGCCTCTCTATCATGGAGGTGTTAATCGTAGGTTTAGACTCTATTGGGGTGTGGGGCAGATAGTGGAGACTCTTGTTTTCTGTTGGCTGGCTGTGAAGGGGAGACTGCTTCTGTTTGCTTTGATGAGAGCTGATGGGGGAGACTTATATTATTGGCATGACATAAGTGATTCTCTCTTGGTGTCTCTGGCAGAGGGGATATTAGGGGCGGAGTATCCATGAAGGGCGTAAAAAATGGCAAGGGCGCCGGCATTACTGATAGTGGTGGGACGGGTTGTTTGATGGCGATCGTTGCAATCCTGCATTCGGACCTCAATGCAACCAGGCATTCTGGCATATCAGTAATCCTGCACACACATACACACACACACGCTCACACACACACATGATATACTCATTAGAATTTACCGTTTTATCATGTGAAGCATTAAACTTATATCACTGTTGTTCTATAGCCAATGGGCAGATGGTCGTTTTCATCACAAGTAGTTTTTCAAGTATGCATGTATGTACAGTTGTGATCATGTAAACAATGGCTTGAGAATCAGGCAAATTGTGCAGCCGTCCGGCTGGCTCAGTTGATAGCGTGCCTGATTCCCATCTTGAAGGTCTCGCTCAGATTGAAAAGTTTTTCTGGGATACAGCTGGCGGTTACCATCTCCCCATGAGCAAGGGGGATGGGTAATGGTCTCTGGTAGACTAAAGAAAGCCAAGCGCTTGTGAATCCTCGAAGGAGGAGATACGGGCGCTATATAAGTAACCAGAAGATTATTATTATTATTATTATTATTATTATTATGTCTAGGATCGAACATTGGTTACATAAATGCAAATCCTAGCTTATACCCACTACACCAACACCCTATTATGCATAACCATCACTTATGACAGAGCTATTTTTGTGCTTAGGGCGAGGGCATCTGGGTGCAGTAGCTTGGTTGGATGGTAGTGTAGTGAGTAAAAGATGGGATTTGCATTTATGTATCACAGGTTCGATCCCAAGCATAAATACAATGTTTGCTGAACATTTTGTTCAGCTTCTCAAGCCATTGCTTACAGTCTGTATGCACATTGTTATCACATTATGTACTAGTGAGACTTATACCCCTAATGCCGTTGGTCTAAGCACAATAATATATATATATATATATATATATATATTGAGTATATATCACAAATACACGTGAGCCACTAAATGTTTCTAATCTCTCAGTGGGGTTCGAACCGCCGACCGTCAGGACGACAGCCGACGCTTTAATCAACTACACCACGGCAGTCTAAAAGACACTCAACCCTCTATCCTATTTATGTTAAGGAGAAGGGAAACCCACTAGGCGAATATATTTCAATTCATACCATTCATTCCCTCCTCCTATGACTTATATTGCTTCAAACTCTGTGTGTCTAAACATTTTGGCTCGAACATTAATTGATTTTGGCCCTATCACTCTTTCAACTCTGGGGAGGCACTCGTCACGGACAGATTTGCATTTTGTCTCCATCATCCACATAGAAAAAAAAAAATTGGGCCGGGTGATTAGTCAAATTGGTCCGGATGGCTACAGTCAAATTGGGTCGAATGGTCAACCTGAGTTTAAGGAGGAGCGCTAGGTAGTTGTTTTTTCTGGACCCCCTTCTTCCTCATGCATAGCCCCATTAGTTTTGATATGTTAAGACCTTCGCCCCATTATTTTGTTGATTTTAAGACCATTCGTCTCATTTATTTATCAATATCAAGGCCTTTTGTGCCAAATAGGTGTCAATTTATTCCTGGGGAATGATAGTGAGCTTTATTTTGTTTTAGAAATTTTGCTAGCGAAGCATATGAATTTATCTCGAAAGGCGATCTTGACGAAATTGTTAGTAAGCTTGATGGAGGTCTAGAGAGGAAACTAATATAATACTAACCCACTGAACCCCAGCTAGTTTAGATTAAATGTACACTGAGAGACCAGCAGATTTAGCCTTTTTGTTTTTTTGTTTTTTTAAATAGCTTACATAGGTGAGAAATGAAGAATAACACACACAAAAACTCACCTCGGTCATTCTGGGCTCCTATGGGGGAGGGGCGGGGCAACCTCAGCCATCAGCTGATGCCGGGCGGCCTTCAAGCTTCCCGCCCTTCAAGACACAGCTGAGCGTGGCAGCATGGCAGATGTACGATGCGTCCAGTTTTCGAGTGACTGTTATTTACACCACCCGAGCATCATGTGTGCCTTCATAGTTCAGATATTAGCTACATGTATCACATATTGTCATTGTAAGTGAAGTTACAGTGTGATAAGTGCATAGATTCAAGTTTTATAAGTGTTGAGGGTGTGGCAAGCCTCGCACGCGTCCATGGTTACCATGACGACTGGCGGGCTGGCGGCCACCTTGTTCATGGACTCACGCACGTACACACTGCCAGCTGAATGACACCCGACTTCCCCTTCTCTCACTTTTATTATGCCTATCTCACGTACTCTGTTTATTGATTTTATACTTTACCGTATATTTTATAGTTAGAATATGAGTGTTACACATTGTTTTAGGCACTTTTGACTTAGAAATATGGGTTTTGACGTATTCTTAGTGGGGAGACAGGGGAGGTGGTGGTGAAAGCAGAGGGAGTGAGGGAGGACCAGTGTACACAAAAGCCTAATCTTGCTGTGTACGTAGCAACATCACACACTATCTCGTCTCTTCTTACCCCTACCATGACCTGGCGGAATTTTGAGGAATGCCGTGGGGTCTGGGTCATCCTCCTCCTCCTGTTCCCCACTTGGTGGGGAGTCAACTATGTTATGCGAAGCGTTAGGGGACGAGGTAAACAAGGCAACTGGGCCGGGAGGGAGGTGGGAGGCCGCCCAGTCCTTCCACTCCCGCGCACTCTCTCCCCACTCCCCACCGCGGCGGGACTTGGGTATTGCAAATTGATAAGTATTGCCACCGTTGGGCAACATCATAAGGTATATCCCATTTGAATTTGAACCCTCTAGCTACCATAGGATAAGAATAAATAAGCACAAAATTGGCGGTGTGAAAAGTGGGTAAACTGGCTTTCCCCATCCCCTCTTACTCACCCGCGCAGATGGGCTAGGGGGTTGCCGCGTACTGCCACTGTTTGGCAACATCATAAGGTAGTTTCCCATACCATCCTCAAGCCTCTAGCTACCATAGGACAAGAATAAATCATTTTGAATTAGCGGACGCAAAGTATGTGGCGCTGGGATTTAGCGTTACATACATTGCCGACGTATATGCTGTGGCGCTGGGGTCCCGCGGGTTAAATGCATTCATAAATAAACTAATACATATACCATACCCCATAATCAATTGAATTGGGCTGAACACTTCGGTTGAATTGGTTCAAGGTCGTAGGCAGTCAAAATTATCGTAGGCAGTCAAAATGGTTGTAGGCAGTCAAAATGGTCGTAGGCAGTCAAAATGGTCGTAGGCAGTCAAAATGGTTGTAGGCAGTCAAAATAGTCGTAGACAGTCAAAATGGTTGTAGACAGTCAAAATGGTCGTAGGCAGTCAAAATAGTTGTAGGCAGTCAAAATAGTTGTAGGCAGTCAAAATGGTCGTAGGCAGTCAAAATGGTAGTAGGCAGTCAAAATGGTTGTGGGCAGTCAAAATGGTTGTAGACAGTCAAAATGATTGTAGGCAATCAAAATGGTCGTAGGCAATCAAAATGGTAGTAGGCAGTCAAAATGGTTGTAGGAAGTCAAAAGTATCGGAGGCAGTCAAAAGGGGACTGATGATGTCAATATGGGTTTAGGATGTCGTATTAAGCAAATTGGTCACATTGGCTTATCAGTAAAATTGGGCCGAGCCTCGACTTGGAACGAGAGGACGGTTTGGCCTCTATTATGCTATTCCCTGTTCCAAATAGGTAGTCCAGAAATCGTGATTCCTAACCTCTTTAACTCAAAATGAGCTAGAGCAAAATGAGCTGTAAATTCCACGCTTATTCCATGGCTGACCCTTCCAAAATGGTAGAAATCTTAGTGTGCTTACCCTAGTAATTTGTGAATTTTAGAGGTTGAAGAGTATTGGTCTGCTAACTTGGAACAGGGTATATTATCCACTGAGTTCAGTCACCAACTTCGATTAGATATTTTTCTTTAAATTAAAAAAATATTTATAATCTTCATGAACAAAAAATATATATATAGAGCGGGTGCCCAACCCCGAAAGGAGTTGAAATAGGGGAGCTATCCCCCCGCCAAAGGCGGCTTTCTAGGGCCTTTCCTAGCTGATGCTGAGAGGATTGGGTTCTAGTCATGTGGTGATGGGCTGGTCTATCAGAGTGAGAGCTGAGCGATCTCTGCCATACCCATAGCTTACTCTGACTGTTCCTTTTACTTATATATCTTCTAGATGTCAAGTGACGGCATCTTTTCCGTGGATTGACCTCCCTACTGCCAACCTAGAAGTTGGCAGGTTGGGAGCCAAAGTGTCACATTTTTCCCTTGCCCCTCAACTTTCCCTTCAAAATTGCTGAGGGGCACACGGCCTTGGGTGGGGCACCCTCCTCAGCTCCCTACCTTGGAGTGGCTTCGGTCACCCGGGCGTTGTTAGTGGTAAGCAGGGAGGGTTTTGTGGGGGCGCTCGTTTATGGCCTTGGCCTTGCTCAAGACATTGGGGCTGTTCGGCCAGACAGCCTGGGGAACAACAACAACAACAAATATATAAATAATAAAACTTAAGCCTATTATTGGAGTAATTTAATCGTCCCCTATTCTTTATGTGGAGTCTACATGTAACAAGTACCGTATGTCTCCAAGTAAATATCAGGAAAATCAATACAATTATTCTTAACCCCTCCAACCCCAGAGCCGCACGTTATGCGTCGTCTATGCGTCTATGCCCACAGTACCAGCGACGCGCAACGTATGTAACCGCCTTAATTATTACTCTTGTCATATAGCAGCTACAGGGTTCTGATTTGTGTGGGAAATACTTTAGGATCCCACGGAACAATACTGATGGCCAGTATATTGACTACCCATCACCCAATGATAATGGTGACTTCCCCCGCCCTCAGGATTCCCAAATTACCTAGGTGAGCGGTTTTATGTTGTTTTTCCTTCATTACTAACCCATCCTATGTGTTTTCAGGACAAAAAATGAAAAGTGGCTGGTCTTGGAGTGTCATGTATTATTATATCGTTTGTGGTCCAGAAGGTTATGTTTTTTTGTGTTTATTTGTCTTTCTTAGGGAGGGGGGGGGTATTTCGTGGGGTGAGGGGATTGGTATGTAATCGGTTGTTGTTCAAAAGGTTATTATTTCCCATTAGAGTACCAATAGTAAGTACTGACAATGTTTCTTCGAATTCTGCTCATTAGAGTTTGAGAATTCTGTTGACAAAAAGACAGACAAACAGTCAACAAACAGCCATCGACGATCATAGTAATATTCACAAACGTCGCCTGGCGGAAGTAACAAACAAAAACGTCTCAACCAGACAGTGATTAGCGAGGCAAGTTAACTGTTAAGGGGAGATGGGTGTATTTATTTGCTCATTTACTTATCTTTATATTATATGTTTTACGCTCCCTCCCTAGACCTCCATCAAGCTTAAGAAACACACATCAAGAATCCCCTTCAAGATAAATGTCTACATTATACGATAGAAAAATGGCACTTAAATGGCACAAAAGGTCTTAGTATTAATAAAGAAATGGGTCGAAAAGTCTTAAAATTGCCAAACAAATGGGCCAAAAGTCTTAAAATCTGACAATTAATGGGGCTAAGCATGAGGTAGAAAAAGGGCCACATAAACCAACCATCACCCCTTAACCCGTTGAGCCCCGGCTAGTTATAATATTTTGTTCACCCCAGTCCCAAGCCATTTTCACTTATTTTTTTTGTTTGCTAAAATGGAAGACAAGGATGAGAAATGAAAAAAAAACAAAAAAAAATCACCTCTGACATTTTTTTTTGGGGGGGGGGGGGCCGGTGGGGGGTGGGGGGGGGGGGGAGCTTCAAAAAAATTTGTTGAGCCAAAATGGAAGAGAATGGTGAGAAATGAACACACAAATAAAAAAAAAATCATTTCGGTCATTTGGGGGGGGGGGGGGGGGGGGGTTCAATAGTTCGTCTCCCCCGCATGACCACCCACCCGGGAGCACTAGGGTAAAAACTGAGTATGGCATTGTACGGCATACATCCTAAGGAGTATCTCACATAAATCTCAAGCCTCTAGCTCCCATACGACCGGAGTAATGAAGGTTCAAAGTGGCGGTAAACTAGGGGTGTAAACTATCCCCACTAAGCCCACCACCACCAGCCGCGCGGCTGTCTGGGCCCGCTCACACCTACTGGCCCGGCTCCCCCACACACTACGGTACCTCCCCCTCCTATTCTCCCGCCATTTCCTACCTTACGAGCCACGTAAGTGTTTTTTATATGTCGGACGCACGTGATGCGTCGCTGGGAGTTGGTGATCAAAGACTGCCGACGCAACGCGTGCGACGCTGGGTCTCAACGGGTTAAGCTGTCTCAGAATCAGGAACTGTGAGGAGTAAAACAGTTATATTGGACACACGCGCGCATTATCGACGGTGTGTTTATTGGTAAAATAGTAATTTTGCATGCTTACGACTACATTTTCCGTGTTTTAAATTTAACCCTTAATTAGCGGCTCACCACATAAGTCGTATTTAATAAAGCTGGACTATGTGGCGGCGCTCGACATAGGTCGAGTGGCAATTTCAGCACGTAATGTTGCTGAGAGAGAGAGACAAGTGGTGGCAGGAGAGTAGCGAGCGTATGACTGCTCCAGACCACCGCGGCGAACATACTGACACGAATCCCAGCTCCCTCCTCCCTCTCTCACTCGCTATATAAGGAATTGTATCGGGAAAGTGGCTAATTACATGCTTTTTGCACTCGCGTTGCACGGTTATTGCAAGAAAACTAGCCATCATAAAAGGATCGTTATGGTGTCATTCGAAAGCTCTGTTTATGCCCTTTCAGGGATAGGTACTTGTTTTACGTTCTGGGTCTTATTTAGGCATGAAAATGATCACGTAAACAGCCCTATTTTGGCTAAAAACACCCCGCTGGGCGGTACATATAAATAAACCGCATAGGCCGCTCGTAAGGTGTTAAATAAAGTAGGTGTGCAGTTTTCGCATTACCCCCAAAAAAAAATGCATACTTAACTCTGCGGCCTATAATTCTGCAAGTAGTATAGAATCTCTTAAAGGTAAACAGGAAGGGTATATATAGAGGGTGGAGGATCAGAGGAGGCGAAAATCAGGGGGCAAAAGTCTGCTATTGGTGGAGGGGTATTCTAGGAGTGAAAAAGAGAGAACCGCTTCACTCATGCGCACTGGATGCGGGAAGGTGGTGGTCGGTTGGCGGGGTCGAAGCTGATTGGCTGCGTGTCGAGGGGCGTTGCCTAAGTTGTGTAGTACGTGTGGCGCCGGCAGAAGACGAAGCTGAAGGAGGTAGCGCGGGGGGCTGCGTCAAGGGCACCAGGGGGCGAGGGGGGGCGTTAGGTCCTGTAGGAAAGTGCCTTTTGGCAGAAGGAAGGATCTGAAGGTCCAGAGTTTGGTTGTTGATGTTGGGATGTAAGGCTTGGATATATAATGCTTCGAGTTTAGGTAATCTCCTTGGGTCACTTTCTTTATCGAGTATGGTGGTGTGTTTCTCTAACTCGTTGCGTGTGAGGTGGGGGTGGTTAGGGGTGAGATAGTGGTCTTTGATGGCTCCAGCCTGAAGGTGGAGAGTTAACCGACGTGAAAGACGAGTCTGCGTCATACCAGTATAGGAATGAGGTCCACAGTCCTCATAATTACAGGTATGTTGGTAAATGACGTGATCGTCGGTCATCGGGCTCTTTATCTTGGTGGAAGCTGGTTTGTTGTGGAGAACGAGGTTGGAGGTCTTGGGGGATTTGTAATAAATTATTAATTTGATTTTGTTTTCCGGGTTGGTTGGGTGGACATGCTTGGAGATTATTTCTTTTAAGACGGCCTCGTCATTTTTGTGTTCAGATGACATAAAATTGCGGTAGAAGATCTTAATTTCATTGGGGGGGTCAATGTTGGGAGGGCTTTGGGTGTACCATTTTTCAAGATGGTGGTTGATGGTATACCACCCTCTATATATACCCTTCCTGTTTACCTTTTATATCATTCTATCCTTACTTGATAATGCTGGTTGTCCAGTGAAACGTGTCGTATATCCTGTATCATCATGTACATTAATGTAACCCTGTACCACCATGAATTTTGCTAATCTCATTCATCTACTTCCTGCCACCCAGCGAAAACTCATCAGAGACCTGGAAACTTTGAATAATAAAATTTCCAACGCAGAAATTGCCATTTCTTTCAACCTCGTATGTATTAAAGAATATATATATATATATACATATATCACAATATATAAAATATAAATAGAATATATTATTATGTTCCTTCCAACAACCAACTATACTCCTAAAATCGATTAATGAAATTTACAAACACATGTGGCAGTCCGTGGATTCGAATCCAGGATGCTCACACCGAAAATCAACACCTTATGCATCGCACCACGTAGACAGTTAAAGAATGGTGGACACTGCCTACGATTTATTATGCAACTTCGAATCCTGCATATCAATCTAAGCACGTCGACAGTTAAAGAATGGTGGACACTGCCTACGATTTATTATGCAACTTCGAATCCTGCATATCAATCTAAGCATGTACACACATCCCAACTGCAACTCACGTAGGCTATGCATATGTGAATGGAAAGAGCAATTAATGGGGCCTTAACCACTAGGGAAGTCCTCTCGATAAATTACCCCTGAACCAATATCAATTATTATGTTCCTTCCAACAACCAACTATACTCCTAAAATCGATTAATAAAATTTACAAACACATGTGGCAGTCCGTGGATTCGAATCCAGGATGCTCACACCGAAAATCAACACCTTATGCATCGCACCACGTAGACAGTTAAAGAATGGTGGACACTGCCTACGATTTATTATGCAACTTCGAATCCTGCATATCAATCTAAGCATGTACACACATCCCAACTGCAACTCACGTAGGCTATGCATATGTGAATGGAAAGAGCAATTAATGGAGCCTTAACCACTAGGGAAGTCCTCTCGATAAATTACCCCTGAACCAATATCAATTATTATGTTCCTTCCAACAACCAACTATACTCCTAAAATCGATTAATGAAATTTACAAACACATGTGGCAGTCCGTGGATTCGAATCCAGGATGCTCACACCGAAAATCAACACCTTATGCATCGCACCACGTAGACAGTTAAAGAATGGTGGACACTGCCTACGATTTATTATGCAACTTCGAATCCTGCATATCAATCTAAGCATGTACACACATCCCAACTGCAACTCACGTAGGCTATGCATATGTGAATGGAAAGAGCAATTAATGGGGCCTTAACCACTAGGGAAGTCCTCTCGATAAATTACCCCAGAACCAATATCAATTATTATGTTCCTTCCAACAACCAACTATACTCCTAAAATCGATTAATGAAATTTACAAACACATGTGGCAGTCCGTGGATTCGAATCCAGGATGCTCACACCGAAAATCAACACCTTATGCATCGCACCACGTAGACAGTTAAAGAATGGTGGACACTGCCTACGATTTATTATGCAACTTCGAATCCTGCATATCAATCTAAGCATGTACACACATCCCAACTGCAACTCACGTAGGCTATGCATATGTGAATGGAAAGAGCAATTAATGGGGCCTTAACCACTAGGGAAGTCCTCTCGATAAATTACCCCTGAACCAATATCAATTATTATGTTCCTTCCAACAACCAACTATACTCCTAAAATCGATTAATGAAATTTACAAACACATGTGGCAGTCCGTGGATTCGAATCCAGGATGCTCACACCGAAAATCAACACCTTATGCATCGCACCACGTAGACAGTTAAAGAATGGTGGACACTGCCTACGATTTATTATGCAACTTCGAATCCTGCATATCAATCTAAGCATGTACACACATCCCAACTGCAACTCACGTAGGCTATGCATATGTGAATGGAAAGAGCAATTAATGGGGCCTTAACCACTAGGGAAGTCCTCTCGATAAATTACCCCTGAATAATTGATAAATATTGATAAATAATTGATAAATATTGATATATAAGAAAGAAATAGTTACCATAATCTGTGACCTTTACCATTCACCTTGACCTTTGAATAACAAAAATTTAACATTTGAATTTTCCCCTAATTCACAACTGTCTCAATGCATTTTGTGAAGTTTACATGAATAGTAAAGAAATTAGCATATTGACCTTATATTTGACATTGACCTGTGAACTTGACCTATAACATGGAATTATGTTTATTCTTGTATGACCTTACTCTAGGCATTCCGAATATGCATGATATGCCTAATGAGAATCTTAAATTAAATAAGAAATACTAGTAAAAATAATATCGACCTTTAACCTTGACCTTTGACCTTGACCTTCGACCTTAGAATTTATTATCAAGGATTTAGTTAGCTTAACAGCAATGTTGGTATTAACTAGTATTATGAATATGGTGTAGCCTAATTCGTATAAAAGCTGTGTGTGTTAAATTTCATTAATCGATTTTAGGAGTAGAGTTGGTTGTTGGATAGAACATAATAATTGATATTGGTTCAGGATTAATTTATCGAGAGGACTTCCCTAGTGGTTAAGGCCCCATTAATTGCTCTTTCCATTCACATATGCATAGCCTACGTGAGTTGCAGTTGGGATGTGTGTACATGCTTAGATTGATATGCAGGATTCGAAGTTGCATAATAAATCGTAGGCACTGTCCACCATTCTTTAACTGTCTTCATGGCGCAATGCACAAGGTTTTGATTTTCGGTGTGAGCGTCCTGGGTTCGAATCCACGGACTGCCACATGTGTGTGTTAAATTTCATTAATCGATTTTAGGAGTAGAGTTGGTTGTTCGATAGAACATAATAATTGACATTGGTTCAGGAGTAATTTATCGAGAGGACTTCCCTAGTGGTTAAGGCCCCATTAATTGCTCTTTCCATTCACATATGCATAGCCTACGTGAGTTGCAGTTGGGATGTGTGTACATGCTTAGATTGATATGCAGGATTCGAAGTTGCATAATAAATCGTAGGCAGTGTCCACCATTCTTTAACTGTCTTGGTGGCGCAATGCATAAGGTGTTGATTTTCGGTGTGAGCGTCCTGGGTTCGAATCCACGGACTGCCACATGTGTGTGTTAAATTTCATTAATCGATTTTAGGAGTAGAGTTGGTTGTTGGATAGAACATAATAATTGATATTGGTTCAGGAGTAATTTATCGAGAGGACTTCCCTAGTGGTTAAGGCCCCCATTAATTGCTCTTTCCATTCACATATGCATAGCCTACGTGAGTTGCAGTTGGGATGTGCGTACATGCTTAAATTGATATGTAGGATTCGAAGTTGCATAATAAATCGTAGGCAGTGTCCACCATTCTTTAACTGTCTTCGTGGCGCAATGCATAAGATGTTGATTTTCGGTGTGAGCGTCCTGAGTGCGAATCCACGGACTGCCACATGTGTGTGTTAAATTTCATTAATCGATTTTAGGAGTAGAGTTGGTTGTTGGATAGAACATAATAATTGATATTGGTTCAGGAGTAATTTATCAAGAGGACTTCCCTACTGGTTAAGGCTCCATTAATTGCGCTTTCCATTAAAATATGCATAGCCTACGTGAGTTGCAGTTGGGATGTGTGTACATGCTTAGATTGATATGCAGGATTCGAAGTTGCATAATACATCGTAGGCAGTGTCCACCATTCTTTAACTGTCTTCGTGGCGCAATGCATAAGGTTTTTGATTTTTGGTGTGAGCGTCCTGGGTTCGAATCCACGGACTGCCACATGTGTGTGTTAAATTTCATTAATCGATTTTAGGAGTAGAGTTGATTGTTGGATAGAACATAATAATTAATTACAAATAGTGATCATATACTGTGACCTTGCCCTTTGACCTTTGACTAAAAGTAAAATACATATATTGGGATGGTCGTCGCATTGACCAACTGAATTTGCCTGTATAATTTTATGACAATACATTAAACATTCAAGGAGGAGTTTAGGAAAAATTACAATACTCTTATTTTGACCTTGACCTCTGACCTTAACTATTACAATATTTATGTGAAATTTGATATATATTAGGGTATATTTAACCCTTATTTAGCGGCGAGCAACATAAGTCGAGTTAAATAAAGCTGGACTATGTGGCGGCGCTCGACTTAACTCGAGTGGCAATTTCAGCACGTAATGTGGCTGAGAGAGAGAGACAAGTGGTGGCAGGAGACTAGCGAGCGTATGACTGCTCCAGACCACCGCGGCGAACCTACTGACACAAATCTCAGCTCCTCCTCCCTCTCTCACTCGCTACATACTCAATTATGTACTGAAAGTACCGAATAACCTGCTTTTTGCACTCGCGTTGCACGGTTATTGCAAGAAAACTATCCATCATACAAGGATCGTTATGGTGTCATTCGAAAGCTCTGTTTATGCCCTTTCAGGGATAGGTACTTGTTTTACGTTCTGGGTCTTATTTAGGCATGAAAATGATCACGTAAACAGCCCTATTTTGGCTAAAAACACCCCGCTGTGCGGTACACATAAATAAACCGCATAGGCCGCTCGTAAGGTGTTAACTAATAAGCCATAACAGCCAGTTTTCTAAAATTTGAGTAATCTTTTTCAATAAATAAAAGTTGACCTTTGACCTTGACCTGTGACCTTTATGTAAGAGTACATTTTGTTGCATTGACATTGCCCATGAACATCAAATATGCATGCCTAATTTCATTAAAACACATCAGTTGGATTCATATATATTAATAGAATAGTTGACCTTGACCTTTGACCTTTATCTTGACAGTTATAAGTCTCAACATTTATGATTTTCCTTTTCACTTAAAGTGCAGCTATCTCACCAAATTTTGTAAAGTTTGCAAGAAAAGTAAAGAAAATAGCATATTGACCTTTTATTTGACCTTGACCTTTCATATGGAATATAATAGTTTATTGTATGACCTTGGCCTAGGTATTCCGAATATACATGGTAAACCTAATGAGAATAACAGTTTGTTTGAGAAATACTAGTAAAAATACTATTTTAACCTTTGACCTTGAACTTTGACCTTACCCTTTAGAATATTTATCTAAAATTTGTGCAATACAATATCAATGTTACCAGTAACTTGTAAATATAGTGAAAATAAAGACATTTGAATAAAAACTAAAAATAAATAGTATAAGTTGACCTTTCACCATGACCTGTGACCTTGACCTGTATCTAAGAGTAAAACATTGTTTTCATTGACATTTTCCAAGAAAATCAAATAAGCATGACTAATTTAATTTAAACCCATCAGTTAGTTTCATATGTATATATAGAATAGTTGACCTTGACCTTCATGATATGTGTCTCAAAATTAATTTTCCTTTTCATTTAAAGTGCCACTATATCGCCAAATTTTGTGAAGTTTGCATGAACAGTAATGAAATTATCATATTGACCTTTCATTTGACCTTGACCTGTGAACTTGACCTTTCATATGTAATTGTTTAGTTTCTTGTATGCCCTTGCCCTAAGTATTCTGAATATACATGGTCAGTTTAGTGAGAATCTAACAGTTAATATAAGAAATACTAGTAAAACAAATATTGACCTTTGACCTTTGACCTTACCCTTCAGAATATTTATCTAAAATTTGGTCAATAGAATATCGAGGTTACCAGTAACTTGTATAGTGAAAATTAAGACATTTGAGTAAAAACTAAGTAACATGAAATATTGACCTTATTTTTAACCTTGACCTTTGTCCTTAACCTATAAGGTGATGGGCTGGTCTATCAGAGTGAGAGCTGAGCGATCTTTGCCATACCCATAGCTTACTCTGACTGTTCCTTTTACTTATATATTTTCTAGATCTCAAGTGACGGCGTCTCTTCCGTGGATTGACCTCCCAATCTACCAAGATTGGAAGCCAAAGCGTCACATTTTTCCCTTGCCCCTCAACTTTCTCTTCATAATTGTTGATGGGCACAGGGCCCTGGGTGGGGCTTTGGTTTCCCGGGCGTTTCCGCACCCTTCTCAGCTCCCCGCCATGGAGTGGCTTCGGTCACCCAGGCTTTATTGTGGTCGGTGGGGGCGCTCGGTTATGGCCTTGGCCTTGCTCGGGGCCTTGGGGCTGTTCGGCCAGGCAGGTTGGGGAACAACAACAACATCAACCTTAACCTATAAGTTAAATTGAAAATGTATTTTTTTAGTTTATTGTATGACCTTGGCCTAGGTATTCCGAATATACATGGTAAGCGTAGTGAGAATCTAACAGTTAGTATGAGAAATACTAGTAAAAATACTATTTTGACCTTTGACCTTGAACTTTGACCTTACCCTTTCGAATATTTATCTAAAATTTGTGCAATACAATATCAATGTTACCAGTAACTTGTAAATGTAAAGTGAAAATAAAGGCATTTGAATAAAAACTAAAAATAAATAGTATAAGTTGACCTTTCACCATGACCTGTGACCTTGACCTTTATCTAAGAGTAAAACATTGTTGTCATTGACATTGCCCAAGAAAATCAAATAAGCATGACTAATTTAATTAAAATCCATCAGTTAGTTTCATATGTATTTATAGAATAGTTGACCATGACCTTGACCTTCATGATATGTCTCAACATTTATTGTTTTCCTTTTTATTTAAAGTGCAACTATATCGCCAAATTTTGTGCAGTTTTCATGAAAAGTAATGAAATTATCATATTGACCGTTCATTTGACCTTGAACTGTGAACTTGACCTTTCATATGGAATTGTTTAGTATCTTGTATCGCACACACAGGTCCCGCCCGTACACTGTGCACCACAATTCAGCTTGTCCGTCGTCTCCGTTGTCGTCGTCCGTCATCGTCGTCCGTCTTCCGTCCGGAAACTCCTCCTAGTCCGTTCGATGGATTTTCACCAAATTTCACAGGTATATTCATTTGGTGAATGCGAAGGTCTGTCAAAAAGAAATGTTCTATTTAACTTATAGGTTAAGGTCAAAGGTCAAGGTTAAAAATAAGGTAAATATTTCATGTTACTTAGTTTTTACTCAAATGTCTTCATTTTCACTAAACAAGTTACTGGTAACGTCGATATCCTATTGACCAAATTTTAGATAACTATTCTGAAGGGTAAGGTCAAAGGTGAAGGTCAAAGGTCAATATTTGTTTTACTAGTATTTCTTATATTAACTGTTAGATTCTCACTAAACTTACCATGTATATTCAGAATACTTAGGGCAAGAGCATACAAGAAACTAAACAATTCCATATGAAAGGTCAAGTTCACAGGTCAAGGTCAATATGATAATTTCATTACTTTTCATGCAAACTTCACAACATTTGGCGATATAGTTGCACTATAAATGAAAAGGAAAACAATAAACTTTGACACATATCATGAAGGTCAAGGTCAACTATTCTATAAATACATATGAAACTAACTGATGGGGTTTTATTAAATTAATCATGCTTATTTGATTTTCTTGGGCAATGTCAATGAAAACAATGTTTTACTCTTAGATACAGGTCAAGGTCACAGGTCATGGTGAAAGGTCAACTTATACTTTATTTTTAGTTTGTATTCAAATGCCTTTATTTTCACTACATTTACAAGTTACTGGTAACATTGATATTGTATTGCACACATTTTAGATAGATATTCTAAAGGGTAAGGTCAAAGTTCAAGGTCAAAGGTCAAAATAGTATTTTTACTAGTATTTCTCATACTAACTGTTAGATTCTCACTAGGCTTACCATGTATATTCGGAATACCTAGGCCAAGGTCATACAATAAACTATTTTATTCCATATGAAAGGTCAAGGTCAAATAAAAGGTCAATATGCAATTTTCTTTACTTTTCATGCAAACTTCACAACATTTGGTGAGATAGCTGCACTTTAAGTGAAAAGGAAAATAATAAATGTTGAGACATAAATGTCAAGATAAAGGTCAAAGGTCAAGGTCAACTCTTCTATTAATATATATGAAACCAACTGAGGTGTTTTAATTAAATTAGGCGTGCATATTTGATGTTCATGGGCAATGTCAATGCAACAAAATGTACTCTTACATAAAGGTCACAGGTCAAGGTCAAAGGTCAACTTTTATTATTTATTGAAAAATATTACTCAAATTTTAGAAAACTGGCTGTGTTATGGCTTATTACTTCAATATACCATAATATATATCAAATTTCACATAAATATTGTAATAGTTAAGGTCAGAGGTCAAGGTCAAAATGAGAGTATTGTCATTTTCCCTAAACTCCACCTTGACTGTTGTATTGTCATAAAATTATACAGGCAAATTAAGTTGGTCAATGCGACGACCATCCAAATATATGTATTTAATTTTAGTCAAGGGTCAAAGGTCAAGGTCACAGTATATGATCACTATTTGTAATCAATAAGTTTTTATACGAATTAGGCTACACCATATTCATAATGCTAGTTAATACGAACATTGCTGTTAAGCTAACTAAATCCTTGATAATAAATTCTAAGGTCGAAGGTCAAGGTTAAAGGTCGATACAATTTTTACTAGTATTTCTTATTTAATGTATGATTCTCATTAGGCATATCATGCATATTCGGAATGCCTAGAGTAAGGTCATACAAGAATAAACATAATTCCATTTTATAGGTCAAGTTCACAGGTCAACGTCAAATGTAAGGTCAATATGCTAATTTCTGTACTATTCATGTAAACTTCACAAAATTCATTGAGACAGTTGTGAATTAAGGGAAAATTCAAATGTTTTAATTTGTGTTATTCAAAGGTCAAGGTGAATGGTAAAGGTCACAGATTATGGTCACTATTTCTTTCTTATATATATTCTATATATATTTTATAAATTGTGATATATATATATACTGTATATACCCGTATATATGTATATATATATATATATATATATATATATATATATATATATATATATCAAATTATACTGTATATACCCGTATATATGTATATATATATATATATATATATATATATATATATATATATATATCAAATTATATATATATACCCGGTATATATACTGTATATAAACCTATTTTACCTAAGAGATTCTATACTACTTGCAGAATTATAGGTCGCAGAGTTGAGTATGCATATTTTTTTTTTTTTTTTTGGTAATGCGAAAACTGCACACCTACTTTATTTTTAATCTTGAGCTTTGATCTTAACCTATAAGTTAAATTGAAAATTTCTTTTTGACTGACCTTCGCATTGACCAAATGAATATACCTATGAAATTTGGTGAAAATCCATCGAAAGGTCTAGGAGGAGTTTCCGGACGGAAGACGGACGACGACGACGACGACGACGACGAACATGCTGAATAGTGGTGCACAGCATATGGGCGGGACCTGTGTGTGCGATACCACTCTGCTTCGCAGAGTTGATAAAACTATCCAGACCACTCCTAACATAGCCTAGCCTACCTGTCGTAACCTAGCCTACAGTAATCAATTTAGCCAAACATAAAACACTGTGATTTCAAGTATGTGTATGTGTATACTTAAGTTATCTGCTCCATCAAGTTTCACACATAAACATACACATATTATTTGAACCCATGAACCCATGAACATACATGCAAGTGGTTTGGATAATGAACTTGCATGTGTGTTAAACAGAGAAAAACCAGGCTAAACATTTTGACATATTTCATATTGTCTCTTTTGTTTCCTTATGGTATGGGCTATACATGTTTGACTGTACCTCCAGTATGTTATTCCTGAAGAAGCCTTCACCGGCGAAACGTAGCATAAACTTTGGTTCTCTACTCTGCCTATGTGTCTTTCCCCACATCTGTCTCAGCCAACGCTGTATATTTACCAACTCTCAAATGCTTATACACATATACATGCACACATACAACTCTCATTTAGGGAAAGTGGTAGGTGACAGATTAAAACTTTGTGGCGGAATCAGTGTCCGTGAAGAGGAAACACTGATCGCACGGACGCACCCACACACTCTCTGTCTCTCTCTCTCACTCACACACACACACAGACACACACACACTTCAACCAAATTAGACTATGTGGCAGAATCAGTGATCGTAGGAGGAGAATTATCCTTCACATACATACTCACTAACACACATATACATACATATAGTCCTTCATTTACGTACATTGATAGCACACAAAGTAACTCCGATTTATTTGAACAAACACACATACCCCTTCACTCCATACATCCTTTTCAATCCACGCAATTCATCCATTCATCATCCCATTCTTAATTGCTTACACGTTCTTTGATGCCTTCTCACTCTCTCTCTCTGCAGCAGCAGGTTGTCACATTCTTAACTATACATCCCTCCTCGTCCACACCTCATACTGCCATCCACCCTCAGGATCTCTTGGTTTCATTCTCCATACAGGCAACACCTCTCCTACTCTATTGTTCCCAGACCTATTATATACCAATTCAGGACCGGTGGCATCCTTTTCATTATATTCTCTCAAATATTAGACTCTTCCATTCATGGTATGAAGGATGTCTACCCGTTAGAAGATTACAAAATATTTCAATGAATAGTTTTAGCTACCATATATCCTTCTGAAGCTTCATAAAGTCGTCTAAATGCAGCTGAAATAGAAACACAAAGACGTCGCCGGTACTGTAAGGGTTAAACACAATTTTATCGGGATTCATGCGGATACTTCTTGACACTAGCCTTCTTGATAATGTCGGTAGAATGAAAGCCGTTAGGAATAATAGGTAGATAAATAAATAGTTATATTATAGATATGCACTTAAGTTATAGTAGGTGAAATAAATAGTCGGTATTTATACTCAGTTTTACACTAACTTGTCTTATTCTCACTATCTTACTGGCACTCACATTCAATCACACTAAGACATTGACATATTATTCCTTTAGGCACACATGTAGTTACCACGCACACGCACACCCACACAACCATTTAGGAACAGTGGAGGGTGGCATAATATAATTTAAAATGAGTGCCAAAATCAATGACTGCACCCACGCATTTGCATACCTGAATGATACCCACCCACACATTAACACAATCATTCTTACACACGCAAGCATTTCTTCATACCCATACCATTTTCCCAGAAAATCACACCTGAGGCATTAACGCCCACAGAGGATCACACATGCACAAAAGGCAACATGAACAAGTTAAACGGTTTAACTGATTATATTACTGTATGTAAGAAATTGTTTATTCTACATTCACCTATATAACACAACACGCACGCATTCACACACCTAACACACACACACTGGTCAACCTTTAGGACAAGTTTCAACGACATAAATACATTAAACAGTGTAGCAGAATCAGTGGCTGTTATTACGATTATTTTGTAATACACACTTCCACACACACTTCCATACCTAAGAACACACACACACACATGTCAACCATTTAGGCGTGGCGGGTGCCATTAACAACTTTAACTGTATGTCAGAATCAGTAGCCGTTTAGGACGAGTTGATCAGACATTGCCCTTCCTAAAGTTGTCCGGATAGTAATTGTGTGTGTGTGTGTGTGTGTGTGTGTGTGTGTGTGTGTGCGCTATATATATATATATATATATATATATATATATATATATACAGTAAAACTCCTGTAATCCGAATAGCAGGGGACTGGGCCTCGTTCCGATTACCGGATTTTTCGGATTATTGGAATTTACCCCTATGAACCTGTGTATTGATGGCCTGACGACAACCTGAACACAATATAGGCTATGCATATGCACAATATAACGCTATACATCTAATATGAAACATAATGGTACACTTTTAAAGTGATTTCATGAACATAATATGATATGTGTGTGTACCATTATGTGTTATTTGGGTGGGTTTTGGGTGGCCTAATGTCTCAAAAAGGGGACTTTAGGACTTTTTTGAAATTCGCACTATCGGGTGAATTCAGATTTGGCTTCATTTTCAAAAATTCGGACTATTGGGAGAATCCAATTTTCGGTCGTCGGATTATCGGACTTTTACTATATACAATACATATATATATAATTATATATACAATATATATATATATATATATATATATATATATATATAATTATATATACATATATAATTATATATACATATATAATTATATATACATATATAATTATATATACCGTATATATATATATATATATATATATATATATATATATATATATATATATATATATATATATATAGATAGATCAGCTATACTCTTGTCCTTAGGGAAGCGGAGCCGTATAAGGAATAGTAAGGCCAACGTAAAGAACAACATCTTTATTGGATAACGTTTCGGCTTCTCTTCACGAGCCATCATCACATCTGAAAATTACATTAACGTACTGTAGAGTACATGTACCTAATTTGTTGTGTAAAATGTTATTATCAATAAATGATGTACATTTAAAATTGCCAAAGAATGGGAAACTAAGACGAAAAGTAGTGAAACTTTTGAGTATCATTGTGTTTTGTGAAAAGTGACGTAACTAAGTTTACATTGCAAAACAGTGAATACAAAGAGATTAGTATATGGTTAAAGAATAAGTAATGGTGAATCGTAATTTTAGTCATAACAATAGGAAAGCGTGGTAATCACTTTGATCAATCAAAGGGAAGTTAACATAATTGAACTAGAGAATATAGTGTATAAGTAAGATTAAAATGGGGATATTTGAATATTATGAGTTAAGATTTTGATATAATTTGAATCATATAAAATTTGAGCTGTAACAGTAGTATGGGTGAACAAATACCGTAAGTATAGAAAGAGTTCGCGATAAATTTAAGTTGAATTTGTAAACGTGTGTGGAAAAAACTTAGAATTTAACAAATTTTGCCTACAATTAAAACATATTCTAAAAGATATATGTATAAATAACATACCAGATAATTTAAAAATATAGTAGCGGAGTAGATGTCTCGTGCGCACTGAGGGATGGTTTGAGGTCCTGGGGAAGAAGGGACTCTGCTAGGAATCGCGTGACACTGTCGGTGGTGGTGAAAAGTATATAACAGTTACACTTATAAATGACATGGCCAGAGGCCTCAGAATGGTTTCGAATAGCCGAATAGGAGGGCTTCGAAAATGGAAAGCCAGTCCTAAATGACACTCCCTTATGCTCTGCAATCCTAGCCGTAAGATGGCGTTTGGTTTGACCAATGCAGATCGCATTACAAAGACTGCACTTATATTTGTAAACCACGGAGGATCGTAGTGCATAAGGGATTCGGTCCTTAAATCTTATACATCGAGAAAGGGTCATAGGGGATTGAAATACAATTCTTAATGAGAGTTGGGGATACAAATTTTGTATTAATTTGTTTATTTTGTTTCGTAAATTATACGATTTGCTACCTAGGAATGGGATACAAAAAATATAATTTTTTGTTGTTGAGTGGTTTGAGCTTTATATATATATTTGCTACTTTACCGTGCGTAATGTCTTCCTATACAGGTTTTTCCGCCCCTTTTGTACTATTTCAATGTGTTTTACATTATAATTAAAACTTAATTTGTAACACTTTTATATATTTTAGTGCTTGGTGATTTTGTCTGATTCTCTGAATTATTGAATTAGTTTCTTAATTTTCAATTTCCATCTGTAATAATGTTACTCAAGTGGCTTTCTTATATAGTTTCACTGCCTTCCATGCTAATTTAATGTATTTCGTACATAACATGCATTTTCCGATTTTTCAAAAATCTTTGGTGTTTACAATTATATTTCTGCGAACCCATTCTACTTTAATGCGAACCCGTTTCTACACTTGTTGTTTTCAATATTGTCTCCCCCCTTCCGTACAATTTACTTGTATTTCGTGTTGCCAACCTACTTAACCCGCTGAGTACCAGCTAAATATTTATAAATGTACCACCCAGGACCGGCTGATTCTGACTTTTTTTTGTATTCCAGAAACAATAGCGAATGGGTTAGGAATGAAGGAAAAACCACAAAAAACCGATCAAAAAGCTCAAAAAATGGTCCTACAGAGCCCCCGAAAACGTATTTTACAAGAGTAACAAATTTAAGGCAATTTCCCCAAAAAAACATGTTTTTGCGTGCTCACGCGCACGCGGTTGAACTTTGAGAGTTTTCAACCATTGGCATGGGTGCGTGGAATACTTACACAGTTCCCATACAAATCTGAGCCCTCTAGGTGCCATAGGCCCTGAGTAATTAGGACCGGACCGGCCAGGACGCAAACCATGCGTCGCTGGGGTTTAGCGTTACATACATTGTGGACGCAAATCCTGCGTCGCTGGGGCTCAGTGGGTTAATTTTAGTATATAATTTAATTATAATTATAATCATAATTCTCCTACACATTTTAAATATTAACCATTAGTAATATGCAAATATTTATGTAGGCCCTTTTTGTCTTACTTTAGGCTGAAGATGGCTTGTGTGTAAGCCGAAACGTCCCACAATAAACATGTTCATCCCAGCGCTGGTTTTTCTATTTATTATACGCCTCCGCTTCCCCCGTGAAGAGAGCATCGCTTCTATATATATATATATATATATATTGTGTGTGTGTGTGTGCGTATGTGATGAAAATTTCGATCTTTAAGTTACCTTAAGATTTTTTTGTTACCAGTTATATGTAGAGTCACAATTCACGATCGTGCTACTGAGGGAGACGTTGGATATAATCTTAGACAAGTATAATGGAAGTAATTTTTTCAATAATAGTAAAAATATAGTTAAGATATTGTTCTTACTTGTAACCATAGAATTTTGTTTTTTGTTTAACAAATAACTTTATAGTCAAATTCTATGGGATCGAGCTATATATTATAGGAGGTGTACAGTCGATGGCAAAATTCCTGTTGCCTCCTCTGCCTCATCATGACTCGAAATATTCATAGATTTGAGAATGTTAGATGTACAGAACGTACATATTTCTACCAACAGATGGCACACTGTGAGGTGCGTTTTGTACACCTAACATTCTCGAGTCTATAAATATCGCGGGTCACGGTGATGCAGGAGAGGCGACATGACTTTTGCCGTCGACTGTACGTAGATGACACATCATATATATTTTGGGATGTAGAGTTAAATAATTGTTTTCATCATTATTATTATGTTTTTAAATATATGAATAATTAACACACATGTCCAAATGAAAAGCATGAATCACAAACTTTTATGGAAGTTAAAGTTATCAAGATGGATCAAGGGTTGTCTTCTGAGGTTTATAGGAAGCCCACTCACACAGGATTACGTTTAAATTGGTTTAACTCTTTGAAATGTCGGGTTGGTATTTCAACTCGACTTTGTATTATCTCGTTAACAATACTGTAATAGGATATAGTGAGATAGAATATGCTCGACAGGGTCACGTCTAGCTTTATAAATCTTGCAATAACTTCTCACACTAAGGCAGCATTCACACAATAAGAACACAGGTTACTTTACACTCTTATTTATTCAATTGCATGGAATGGTAAATCAATTATACCTATCGGTCATATTCGGCAGAAGGTAATTGGAATCAGTGACGTGTCAGAATAGAATAGTCTATAATGATAAATTAAATGTTCTAAGTCACGTTACACACACAGTATCAGTAATATGAGTATGCAGGAAAAATAAGTTTACACATGTGCAGTAGCCCAACTAAATTTTGCGACAAAATATTAGGTACGTGGCACCTGTCTAGTTTGCATTCCGGCCCAAGCCTGTGTCTAGCAGAGACCCGCGGTGTCTAGGCAGGCGCCACCGCCACCTGCGCTAACACAGCCAGGGCACACAGACATAGTACTTGCAAATGCTGGGCGCTACATATGACAATGTTGCTATCATTATTTGTTTGTATCATAATAGAAGGCTATCTCTCTCTCTCTCCGTTAAATACAAATATATTTACGCGTGACAAACTATTTATAGATCCATTTCTATACATAACTTAAAATTAATACAATGAGTAGCATATATTGTATTATATAATCTAGTATACACTTGTTAGTGATTGTTCTAATCAGAACCCCTATTAAACACTATACTTGGTGTTGGTGTAGAAAGTATTCGAGAAACAGGTAGTCAATCTCTACATCTATTTCCTGATCTACTCATATATATGTATGTGTTTTGTTTTGTTAGTTATAAGATGTTATGCGGTCAGGATTAGCGCCAAGTTCGCTGGCACCGGGTATATATTGCATGAGTTATCCTAAACGTTTATATGTACTCGATGTTACTAAAAAAAAATGTAATAAATGACTACGAGACTTAATTTGTCTGGACGTCAATAGCATCTGAGGTGAAGCCAGTGATCTTGGGGGCAAATAAGTGATTGAGGTTTCCGAATGCTTGTGTGCGAACTGCTGTATGGATTCTTCCCCTGCCACCTCTTTTTTTTTCCCTCCTTTCATGTGTTTCTTGTTGATAATCCCTACCCCTTGTGGGAATAAGGGCTGGCTACTGCCTAAATTACAAACGTCAAATTAAGAGTAGTATGTTGCTGTCACATTTGTTAACCCGGGAACTGCCGGGAGACTCTTAAGAGTTCCCCCGGCGGACTGCAGGGAGACTCTTAAGAGTCAGAGAAAAAAAAATATCAACTTTTGACATCGAAAACATTTTTTTTGTTTTAGTTTTTTTTGGCCCCTGGGCCATGCAAAAGCTCAGTCCTCTACCTCCCCTCCTTCCCCACTTTCCTCCTCTCCTTCAGTTATCACCTATTTTCACTGTTATTCCCTTATTCTGAGGTATATTTTCGTGCTAACATTAGAAATCCGGTTGCAGGGTGTGGTCATCACTGATAGCAGGCGAATGCAAGAGAGAGAGAGAGAGAGAGTATCGATCGACTGTGTCTCAGTGGTCTTGGGGGAAATTGGCGGGAAAGCAGCTTGCCTCACCCATACATTATACAACTCGCGGGCTATATCTCCGATTTTGACCATCCAAACGCTGTTTTCACTCGTTTTATTGTTGTTTCAGGTTAATACCTTTATAATCAACCCATAATAGGCACATATGGATAAGTATTAATGCTATTAATGGTACAATGAATATTTTAGTGACGGAAACACCTCAAATACATGCGCACAGGGAGAGGTGTCTAATTACCCCCATGCGCACTTCAGAGGTTAAATGCTTAATCATCAATCTCGTAATGGAATTTAACCGTGTTGGCTGCGAGTGTCTCGCTATCTATTAACCTTTCTTTTCCCAATCATACAAATCGATAAACAAAGAAAAAAAATACCTTCAAAGATATTGACATGTCAGTAAAGTTTTCGATAAATATCCACATGCAAGATTGCTGATTAAAGAAGCAGCTTCTGGAATAGGGCGAACTATATTACGTGAATTAAACCATGGCTAATTAGTAGGAAACAACAAAATAACATTAACAGTAGCCTATACAATCAGATTGGGTGTAGTGAAGGTTAGGATCTTACACGATGGTCAGTTTTAGTTCCTCAATTGTTCATCTTTTACATTAACGACCAAGCTTGATTTAGGCCTAACTAAAAAGATTGGTAATATTTCAAATGACACTAAAAACAGGTTGAATTATTGATCCTGATAACGATTCATGCTCTCCAAAAAATAATTTGATACACTACCCGAATGGGCAATACATGCAGTTTAGTGAAAATTGGGAAATCGACAGAAATCTCAGGATATAAATTTAACAATATTTACTTCGTCAATAATTACGCACCATATATCTCCCGTATGAGGAGATTCAATAGCTCATTGCATTCTTGTGATGTCCGATTCCATTACCCATCTCCCTTACTCAAGGCCAGGGTAGCCAGTAACCACCTGCTATGTCTCAGAACAAATATATATAATTTGTTCACCAATCTGAGTGGTGACAGGGGCAAGACGCAATATCAGTGGTATCTAGATGGCTAAATAACATGGAATTAAGTAACTCAATTATTACAAACAATTTGGAAGTCATCGTCAGTCGTGATATGAAACCAAAAAAACAATGCAACATGGTTTAAAATCAGATTTTTTAGATAGATATCTAGAAGCGTGAATAACAACAAACGTAATTTTAAAATTTCACCCGTCCTTAGTAAGGCTTCACATGGATTGTTTTTAATTTTGCTGTCCAGTGTCCATAGATTGATTGGAAGTAACAGAACAAAGAAGAATGGCAAAACAATCCAGAATAATAGAACATTAGAACATCAACAATATTCTAACGCCTGACGACTAAGGCCAAATGACACGGAATTATAGCCAGAATGGGTTAGAACATTTAACAGAAGTAAAAGAATATTGAGGTAGTGAATATCATGAAATACATGATATGGTCAGTACAAAAGAAAGGGGACTTGGGAAAACATTAGGCTTGCATATATTAGAAGTGTAGAGTAAGAGAGGATATGATACAGATGGTTTAGTTGTAAGTGGAATCCACAAAGACGATGTGGAAAACGGACTGCTGCTCCGTGATAAGCATGCAACAGTTTGGTAGATATGTGAAATAGGCTACCGATTGCTACAGTAGGATCAATAACGACAGAAAGCTTAGAAACACAATTAGATAGGCACATTTTTGTGATGTGCTGATTGTCAATGGGATCCGCCGTGAATGAGCCAGTCCATGGTATAAAGACTAATATTAGTCTTTATACCATGGGCCAGTCAGCCCATGGAGTCAGTCCTCTGAAAAAATCCCTCTTTTATGATTTGTTTTTATGTTACTGTTTATGTAGGCCTAGTGGAATCAGGGCTCGTATTTGGCAGTTTATTCAAACTAGCATTATACTATTATATTCAGAGTAGAAAAGGAGACTATTTTATTAAGAGTAGAAAGGGAATATGAAAGTCAAAGGGTAAATATGACATAGTATGTGTCCCTATAATTCCTACAGAACTTCCTTAAGTTGTATAAACCCTCTAATGAAAAGCCCAATTAAACTGCCAAAATTAGTCAATCTTAATGGGATTAATGAGTATATATTTATTGATTCTCATGATAAACTGGTCTCTCTATTCACCAATGATAGTTTAGGTAAAGTATTATTTGTTATATTCGCAAACAAGTTATATGCATTCACTAAGGGGGGAGGGAAGTAATAGGGGCAGATCTATCCTATATTGCACAGATAGTGGCGGGCGAGGTGGCTAGGATGAGTTACTAAACCGAACGTGGTTGGTTTTTAGGTAAACAACCGATGGTATAGACAGGAGTGGTTAATGTGCATATTATATCAAGTCATGCTAGCTTAATAGTATTTGAACAATATAAGTAAGGAGTTAACTAGTAAGTTAGGGGTATTAGTGGATGAGTAATGAAATTAAGAAGCTATATAATGTTCGGTTAACATGAAATTAGCCAAGAGTGATATGATGGAAAGCATTACTCTGTATGATGACTAGTCTATAATATTTTATGCACAATATCAACTAGGACTAACTCACATGCCGTGTGTTCCTAGGCCTCCAACAGCGTAGTCTTTGACCCATGCGTGGTTGAGCTGAAAGTGTTCTTGTCTGAGAAAACAACTCTTGGTTGGGATAGAGGTATCCTGACCAGGATTCGAACCCACTCACTCCAGGTATGTTTGGGAGAGTTGGGCACCGTAACCACTCGGCCATGAGCAGATAAAGGAAGCCACTTTTATTCTTATTTGAAGAACCCCCGCCACCTTGGCTAAGTGATACAATTTTAATCATCCTGGTACTATTATGGAACCTCTCTGACATTATCAAAACAACTCTTGCCCAATAGTCAATGCCCTGGTCAACAAATAGTCGAGCGAAATCAAGCCTAGTTTGTTTGTGCCTCTTGGTTAGCTTTGGCTTGACAGTTGGTGATCTATGTTTATATCCCATCTCCTTCAATCTCTTGCGTATAGTTTCTGTAGAGGTTGAAATTGCAAATGTTGATTAGCTTCGTCGGCATTGGAGAATGGATGGTTATACATATACTGTTTAATTTCTTGGTCCTGTTATGATGTGGTTTTCCGCTTAGCTCCACTTCTATGTCGGTTTGTCAGTTGCCCTTCTTCCCACCTTTTTTTGCCACCTGTAAACGTTCCGACACCCCACTCTGGCTCATCCCAACCATGCTACCGCGTTCAGCAACCTTAGCAGCCTGATGAGCCATGACTTGCTGAATGGATGACTAGGTGTGATGTGGGCAAGAGAGTATTGAGGATTTTCTGATCACCTCAGTTTCCAATAATTACAGCTTCACGTTTTTTTTATTTATTTATTTATTTATTTATTTTTTATTTTTTAACCGAAAATAGTTCGACCTGGGAATATATTACGTAAAGTGTTAATGCATGGTTGGAGTGGCTGTAGATATGCATGTAATCTGTAATCAGCCAATTGCCGATATCTGGATTTTGAGTGTTTGGCTGACCTGTACGGTACCCGTCCAGCTAGTAATAGACCACCAACACTAAAAATGACGTCGTAAGTGGCCTCTTATTCCAGAGGCCTATTTATACTGCTAGGTCTAAAGAGGCGCATTGTGTAAGAAGAAATGCCCAAATGTCTCTCTCCCGCCCGGAAATGGAACCCGTGTCCTTTTGGCTGTGAACGGTGTGAACCAAGTGAGCTAACCAATATGCTACGGATCACTGTGTGTGTGTGTGTGTGTGTGTGTGTGTGTGTGTGTACAATTCTGTAAAATAGAACTTTAATTATATACCCGGTAAACTAAATAATGTTTAGTTATACTCCCATATATTTCTATAGTAGACATAATTTCATCGAAGTTAGATTCTAAAATCATGATACGATAACGATAGTTTCCTATATTCTAATAGTATCTCATAGAAACAGTAAGAACTTTAGCTGTATATTAACCCTTTGAATACCAGCGACGTCTTTTCAATTTTATTCTAGCTATATTTAGGCGATATTATGCAGCTTAGGAAGGATCTGTGGTAGTTAAAAGGGTTGGTTGAGATAGTTTGAAGCCATATTATGGCTAGAGGTCTTTCCAAAGCTAAATAAAATCGCGTAATAGTTGCTAGAATAGGAAGAAAAGGACGTCGCCGGTACAGTATTGGTTAATACACGTTCTTATCATTAATAATATTACCTGATACAGATGTTGCAAATATAACTAATCGTATAACCCAGCACTGCAAGATGATGCAGATTATAACATACCTGTATTATCTAAAGAGTGTTAACCCCTTGAAGCTCTGATGCATTTTAGCACTTTATTTTGGCTATCATTAGACGATTTTATGCAGCTTAGGAAGGATCTGTGGTTATTAAAAGGGTAAAGACTAGATCGATCAACCCTCTGACTTCCATATACCCTTCCTAATCTGAATAAAATCGTCTAATAATTACCATAAAACAGAACAAAAATGCGTATCGGACCCTGAAAGGGTTAATTAGATAAAAGAACAGAATTATTTACACCTCATTGTTTTATCAAGGAAATCAGTGAAGAATGTGGGTTTATAATGTGGGTCTTTGGGGCTTTGTTTTATACCTTACCCAGATGTGATGGCTCCGTCTGGGTTGACCTGTTTATATCCATCTTTATGTATTTGTATATGGATTGCTTTCAACTTTTTCTGTTTTTGTTTCTACTTTTGTCCGGTGATATCGAAGTTAATCCCGGTCCTCACAGACAACCTGCTACAAGTTGTCGTGTATTTTATTCCAATATTCGTGGTCTCTATAAGAACATCAAGGATCTTACATTGGCATCTGTTGATTATGATATTGTCTTTTGTTCTGAAACCCTTGTCTCTGGTTATAGAGATTATTCTGAACTTCTTATACCTAACTTCGGTAAACCAGTTCTTATTCGGCGTGATTCTATTCCTCGTGCTCGTGGAATGAGCTTGTATATTAGATCTGGGTATAATGCTCAGCACCTAACTAAGCATATTTGTAAATACCATGAGATGCAGTTAGTTAAAGTTTCCAGCAAGTATCATAATCATTACATTTTTAGCCTGTACAGAAATCCTGATGTTAACAATGACATATATGACTGCCTTTTAACAGCCATGGCTTCAATACAGTCTGTAGATGTCAAATCATCTTTTATTTTTGTTGGTGATGTCAATGCACATCATCAAAAGTGGTTGAACTCGGTCTCTCCAACTAATAGAAATGGTCATGCTGCATTGGATTTTGCAAACTTATCTGGTTGTGAACAGCTAATCCAAGGACCTACTCATATGTCTGGAAATTGTCTTGATCTAGTACTAACAGATATTCCTGGCATTGTAGAAACCTCCGTTCTTGTACCTGTTGGCACTTCCGACCACAATGCCATCATGTGTAAAATTAATCTTGATTTTTCTGTTCCTGATATTACTCTCTCACGTAAAGTCTACCTTAAATCCCGGGTTAACTGGGACAACGTTTGTAATGATGTTTGTAATATTGAGTGGAATTACATACTAAGATCTCATGACCCCGTTTCAGCTCTCAACAATTCCCTTCTTGGTATCGTTCGCAAAAGAGTTCCATCAAAAACAATTAAGTCTCGTATCAGGGATAAAGCATGGTTTAATGATGACTGCAAGCGTGCATTTGATGACAAACAGGCTGCATATCGTCTATGGAGGCATAATCAAACCCCCTTGCATTGGGAAAATTATGTTTTTAACACCTTATTGGTGGGCTAGGCGGTCTAGCGGACCGTAGCACCCAGCGGGGTGTTTTTACCCTAAATAGGGTTGTTTACGTGATCATTTTCATGCCTAAATAAGACCCAGAGCGTAAAACAATTATCTATCCCTGAAAGGGTGTAAACAGAGCTTTCCAATGACACCCGAACCATCATTGTACGACCACTGGTTCTCTTGCAACGATCGTGCAACACGAGTTCAAAAATCCTGTAATTAGGTAATTTCCCTACATAATTCCCTGTGTAGCGAGTGAGAGAGGGGAGGGAAGGGTGGGAGTCACCTCAGTTGGTCCACCGCGGTGGTCGTGAGCGGTCATAGAGTTGCTAGGCTCCTCACACCGCTCAGCTCTCTCTCTCTCAGCAACATTACGTGCTGAAAATGGCGCACGACATAAGTTGTGAACCGCCACTTAGTCCAAATTTATTTCACACGACATAAGTTGCGCGCCGCCAATTAAGGGTAAAGGGCAGCTGTGCAGAGAGTTTATGATGGTGCTGAGAGGGATTATAACTCCCATCTTCAGGATGTTCTGGCAGGAGCTACACAGCCTCATAAATGGTGGTCCGCTTTGAAATCCTCTTTATATGGTATAGATTCCTCCATGCCTCCTCTTTGTGATTCTAATGGCTCCATCTCTTTTGATCCATTATCGAAGGCCAATATTCTATCTAATATTTGTATTAATAAGCAGAGTAATCAGGAATTGTCTTTGCCATTGACATGTTTCCCTAGACCCATCCTCAATTCAATGGCATTCAAATCAGCTGAACTGAAAAGGTACTTGCTGGATCTTGATACCTATGGTGGCACAGACCCGGATGGGTTTTTCCCTCTCTTTTTTAAAAAGGTAGCAGTGGTCTTGGCACCTAAATTGGCTGTGGTGTTTAGGTTGCATTTGAAATCAGGTAGTTTTCCTCTTTGCTGGCGTAAGGCTATTATCACTCCTATTCCAAAGGGAAATACTGCCTCATCATCTCCTAATGACTGTCGCCCTATCTCCATTACACCTATCCTATCCAAGCTCTATGAGAGGCTTTTGTCCAGACACCTTTCCTCTTATTGTAATAGTCATAATTTGATACCAAACTCATAGTTTGGTTTTCGTAAGGGACTGGGTACATGTGATGCGCCTCTGACACTCACCCATGACTTGCAGTCTTCATTGGACCAGGGACATTAGTCTTGTGTCGTGGCTATTGACTTTAGTTCTGCTTTTGATTTAGTCAACCATAAAGCACTTCTGTTTAAGTTACAGCTCATTGGTATTGGTGGCAATTTTTTAAGGATCTTTGAAAAAAAATTGACGAAAAGATCTCAGTCTGTGGTCATTGATGGGTGTCATTCCCCTTCTGTTACTGTTGTTTCTGGTGTTCCACAAGGCAGTGTCCTTGGGCCTTTTCTTTTTATTATTTTTACTGCTGACCTGTGTTCCGAGCTTGAAAATAAACTAATCTCCTATGCTGATGATACAACTTTATATGCGTCAAATCCATCACCAATAGATCGACACGCAATTGCTACTGCTCTGAATAGGGATTTAGCCAAAATTACATCATGGTGTGAACTTTGGGGCATGAAACTTAATGCTAGAAAAACACACTCCATTATCATCAGCAAATCTTGTACCTTGGATCCTCCCCATCCTTATCTACAAGTTTCTGGCGAGCATATTGAGAATGTGGATACTCTGCGTTTGTTAGGAGTTACTCTTGATCCCAAACTTACTTTTGAAAAGCATATTCGTTCTTTCTCCTCTTCTATTTCCCCAAAAATTGGTCTGCTTCGCAAGGTTTATAAAACATTTGCTTGTGACGCCACAGTTATCAAGTCTTTTTATGCTTTTATTTTGCAACATTTCGAGTACTGCTCACCTGTCTGCTTGTCAGCAGCTGACTGCCATCTCAAGTTGCTTGACAGGTCGCTAAATTCCATCAGTTTTATTCTACCTCATTTGTCTCTTGATCTGTGTCATCGACGTAAAGTTGGTGCCCTTAGTCTTTTATTTAAAGTTTTTAACAACCCTCAGCATCCCTTAAATGGGGTTCTGCCTGGGCCCTATGTCCGGGCTCGTGCAACTAGATTCACAAGCAATCTTAATGATCTTGCCATGAGCCGTGTTAATTTTTCTACTACACAGTTTTCACGGTGTTTTGTGCCGGCCATGGTTGACTTGCGGAATAAGTTGCCAAATGAGCTAGTCAATTCAGCTAATATCTCCATTTTTAAGTCTAGAGTTAATGCTTTTTTACAGCATTAATTCTAATTTTTAAACTTATTTTATTCTATTTTATTGTATTATATTTATACTTGATATCCTCCACTGCATAATATGTTATCTGTGTTTAATATGGGTATATGTACAGTACAGTATACAGTATATGTTTTTATTTTTTCCTAAGTTGCCGTAGTCTCTCTCCAGTGCCTCCGGGTGTTTTGTGTGGATTCATCTTGATGGTGTTTCTGCACCCTGGTTGGAGACTTCGGCATCTCATATAATAATAATAATAATAATTATAACACTGAACTTTGCCTTCCGTTTCTGTGTGTGTGTGTGCTAATTAATCTACAAATAGTGTAGCGTGAAAATTGATTGATATTTACCTGAGAGAGAGAGAGAGAGAGAGAGAGAGAGAGAGAGAGATTTCTAATATGATACAAACAAATAATGATAGCAATATTGTCCTACTGTATGTAGCGCCCAGCATTTGCGAGTACTGTGTCTGTGTGCCCTGGCTGTGGTAGCGCAGGTGGCGGTGGCGCCTGCCTAGACACCTCGGGTCTCTGCTAGACACGGGCTTGGGACGGGAGTGCAAACTAGACAGGTGTCACGTACCCATAGACTCCTCTACATAAGGACTGGCGTCGGCCATACTCGGGTCCCGGAACTTGGGTCCATTGTCAGGCCCACAAACTGAGGTCTTATTTTAGTTTTACTGGATATGGGACTTTGTGTTTTTACTCTACAACATCTTATTAACTAGAGCAACCAAGTAAAGGAAAATAAAACATTTGTTTTTGGTTGATTGACTCATAAGTCTCTTTCGTGATTGAACATAATAGGAAAATATACAGTTATAATGAGATAGTTTATAAGAACATGTATTATACAAGCAAAGCATCATACCATGACTTACATTAATTAAATATTAGAAGAAATTAAAGTAAAACCTTTGCAAAATATTACTTTACACATAATTTTACATATATCAAAAGTCACATAACACAATAATTAACTTAAACATTAGAAAGTTTCTCTTGTCGCCTTAAGCAGCCTAGTGTACACTCCCAATCGCTTTTATTAAATACAAAGGCCTTAAACAACACATTACACAATGTCTGGCATGCTCCTGAATGGCTAGCTAAAGGAGCATCTACATAAGACAAGCATTGTTTCAAGTAATTGCGACAACACTTTTTCGAGTCTTGAAGAGACATTTGAAGGGTGATGCCACTATGTACAAAGAAGACAGTAGCCAGTGTAGGCATACTCAGCCCACCTCGATTGAGCGAAGTCAAAAACTCTGATGACAAGCATTCCCCAGAATCTACTTCCTGTTGTCCATGTTTATGAGCTAAAAATCCCCCAATGTAGACAATTTTATGTTTTAAAGTATCATCTGAATCTAGAAGTAGTTGAGTGTCTTGTAATGTCAGATCTTCCAGAAGTTGTAAATCACCATCATCTATTGCTGCTGTACAAAATTCACAGCTTACTTCTTTGGCTCGGTCAGGAACGATGTCACGTTTCAACAGCTGATGCAACTGCTGTACTTTGGATGCTGCTTGAACATCCCCAATGTCAATGTAACAATTTCCTCCACTACGTTGTCTTGCTTGACCAAACAACTTTTCTAGGGGATCTTGTGAAAAAACAGGAGGTAGGATGTAAGCAAAATCATGGGTTTCAAAAAGATATTGTGCTGCTTCTATGTTATACCTTGTTGTGATGACAAAGGCATCTGCTGTTGACTGTGTTAGTTTCTTCTCTCTGCCATGCCCACCAGTCCACCGACAGCTGGATACAACTGTACACATTTCCTGCAGAGCTTTGAAGTTTGTACAGTTTAATGTCCAAGGTTCACGATATTGGTCTCGTAAATGAACTGCGCTGTACTTGCTTTTAACATTCATCATTTTAAACCAATTGGTTACCAGTGTTATGTATATCACTGTTCCATCCTGAAATTTAACAGTTCCTTTAAGACCTTCAAATGCAGCAATCGTTTTCTCATTGAACACTTGGCAAACTAAGGGCACACTCTGACGTTGCAATGGTTTAGGAAATACTGATGAGCGTGTGAGTTTTGTCAGACGAAGTGGTGTCTTCTGATCTTCATTGTAAAGAGCTTTAACATCACTCCAACACGCCAAATATTCTGTACCGTCCTGCTAAAATGTAATTCTTGACATTTCTCTGTGATCCAGTTGTTTCTCATATTCTTGAGGATGTGAACATAATCATAGACAAGGAAAACATTTATGCCATCTGGTGCTAGTGTTACTTTTCCAGGACCCCCAAGCATTCTGTAAACAGCTTGATTCAGTGGACAGTTGTCACAGACGAACGATACTGGATGGCCACCACTAGCTTTAACAACATATACAGCCTCAAGTAATATTTCCTTCAGTTGAATAGCATTCAGTTTTGATACAGGATGAATTCGTATGATGTACCGTGGTCCTCCATAGTGACAAACAACTTCAATAGCAAGAGCAGATGTTGCTAGATTTTCTGGTCCGTTTGTTCCATAGCCTACTATATGCTCTCCTGTAAATCTAAGGGCCTGCTTAAGCTTGAATTCATCAAACAAAATGTTAACTAACCGCTGTTGTGGCTTGAACTGATCTAAAAGGATTGGGAGACACTTGTCAGCATAAGTGCGAGATAACAATTGGCGAATCTGTTTCTCACAAGGAAGACTAATTGCTTTGGAGTTTCTAAGCATTCTATATGCTGTGGGTGATTACAAAACAGTTCTGCTGCAAGAATTAACATATGCTTTGTATATCGGCGATTTTTAGGAGGAATAAGAAGGAGTTGTAACTGTGCTTGAATGAACTGAAAACCTTCAATTTCATGAAATTCTGTGATAGAGTCAAGTTCTGAAATTATTCTTTTTAAGCGGTCAGTATTAGTCGCTTCATGAGTGTTCATAATTTTCACTATTTCTTCAATTTGAGACCACTTACTTACCAAGCTATTTTTTTGAAGATTCAGTTTACTTTTTGGTATCTCCAAGCCACTTTTCTCTGCTACAGAAAACCAAAAGGAGACTGTACCTCTTTAAAATGAAGAAACTTATCAACTGCTCTACCATTACCATCTGTCTTAAACATTGTCAGTTCTCTACCATTTTGCATTATATAAAACTCAGGGAAGTGTTTTCCAATCTCTCCTGCAAATTTGTCATAACTATGCATTTTGTCTTGTTCATTTTCAAATTCAGTTTGTTTTTTAAGTCTTGCTTCACTTGTCACTGTTTTAGTTAACCTAGGAGCTGACGTAAGTTGTTTGAGGCAAGACTTGGGTACACCTTTAAAAACTGTAGGAGGCCCAGCTGGTCGTTTTCCTCCCCGAACTGTGACCCAATCGCAGTCGAAGTGTGATGCACAAAGCCATAGTTTCGACCTGTCTCTCAAACTTTCTGGGCTATTTGGCATAGCACTAATCCATGCATGTCGTTCTTGTTCTTCATTCGGGAAACACACCATAGGACTGTATGGCTCTCCCCTGTAGTTTCCACGACAATTGAATGCAGCACATCTTTTCGGCATTGTTCCTGTAAAGCAAAAAAACAAGAATAGTTGTAAAATGGTTATCAGTACATATCAAAGCAACCCGTTGACATCAGCTCAATTCTAATATTTATCAGCTAAATAAGTTGTTAACACAGATCCTTTTGTGACTGGCAAGTATTTATAATAAAATTACTTACAATAAGCTGAGAGATAACGAACAACAGACAAACATGTGTTGCCTCTAACGTGTCTCGTGGGTGACTGGCGTCTGGCATCGTCCTGGGCTGTTCGTTTTCTGGCGAGACATTATGTCGCCAATATGGCGGGGATATGGACGATTGCGTGTGAAATTACATGCATTTATATGTAAAGTTGTGTTTGTGTACGTACATATTTTTGTGTTTAAGAAAGTCGGAGAGACCACTGCTTTCATGATACTGCTTTTAAGCAATGGACCCAAGTTTCAAACTCCGAGAGTGCTCGTTTCCAGTCCTTATGTAAAGGGGTCTATGCACGTACCTAATATTGTCGCAAAACTTAGTTGGGCTACTGTACATAGTATTTCAATAAGATAATAATACGTATCTGAGCGAAGTGTCTAATGTGAAGACTTCTGAAATTAAAATGAACCTGCCTGAAAGAGCGTTCACGGGCGCGACGCGGTGAGCGACTATCAAGGGGGTCACACAGGTAAGATAGGCAGGTGTAGTGCGTTGGCCCTAGGTCAGATGGGCTGCTTATTTGTGAATTCTCAATTCTCTTTAGTGCGATTATAAATCACAGATGAAAGTTAGAGATACACTTAGGGTCTTAGAGGCAAGGTAGTTTAAATTCGCACTAGATTGTCTGAACGGTTTTGTGAAAGAATCTACACTCGAGGTACGAAAAATAATTATAGACCGGGTATGAGAACTAATCACACGTATATAGAAATTCAGATTCAAATTAAGTTAATGAATGACTATAACAAGGTTTTAGAATATGAAACAAATTAATACTGAAAAGAGTTAAAATACACTCGATTAAGATGCGACTGTAAATCACAGTAAATTAAGAGTTTCGAATGAACTCAGAATAAATGGGGCGTACACGACGAAGTTGTACTTAGATAAAATACTACGATTGTAGCATGAAAAAGTAATTTGAATATATTAACAAATCCCTATAGGCAATACACGAATCAAAGATACGAAGTTGAGCGGATTACATAACATAAGATGTAATATAATATTTACTTTGACAAAAGTAAAGTAAGAGAAAATCGGTCACCTAAACAATATGGTGCAACGAATAAAAATAACTTAAATATGAGTTACTATAATGGTGTGAAAAGAATTACGAAAACCCGCACACGTAGACTAGATTAATTCACAAGCACTGGATAAACTAGATAACTTGAATATTTTTTTTTTCTATGTGATTGAGGGAGGCAAAAGGCATAACTGCCTATAGCGAGTGCCTCCCCCATAGTTGAAAGAGTGACAGGGCCAAAATCAAGGGACGTTCGAGCCAAAATGCCTGGACACACGGAGTTTGAAGCAATTTAAGTCATAGGAAGAGGGAAAGACTGATTCTGGGAGAGAGTTCCAGAGCTCAGCTGTTGAGTAGAAGAAAGTTTGAGAGTAACGTTTCACTCTTGACTTTTCGATATGAATAGATAGATAGATTAACATTTGGGCATAGGTCCTAGGTAAATGATGGACAAATAGGGAATATCTTCACGGTATACACTTTCGCCTCAACTTGGATACACAAAAGAATAAATAACACATAAAGGTGAAATCTGAGAGTATTCCGTTTTAAGTCTGAATAGAGGTAAGTTTATATAACGTGAGTACAATTATGAATTATAATAATAAGATAAGAGTTACACTTTAAAGGATTCACTAGGCAATATCTGGTACTATGAAATCACTTGTACAGACCAATATTTATGGGAGGATCAACGACGATGTAACGTGTACACAATTAGGAATTTGAGTAATTAATTAACACAGATCCTTGGCATAGATCAAGTTATCAACACTTCCGGAATAGGAATACTCGCATATTCTACCTTACCTTCAACAAGAGCCACAAATTGAGATACGCAGAACACTTAGGATAGCGTGGGGGGGAGAAGGGCCAAGTACGAGGGTCGGGGCATCGTAGAGCTCCGGGCACGGCGGCTGGACATCATGGGACCACTTCGTCAGGAGTCCAAGGGACAGGGGGGCACAGGACGGCAGGCATCTTCTCTCTCAGGGGGGTGAACGACTCCCGGACAATAATCTAGACAGAGCGCTAGGGTGAACGACTCCCGGACAATAATCCAGACGGAGCAGCCTACTGAGTGTGAACTGACTTCCTATAATTTCAGTTAGGCTATTTATGTCGAGGGTAATAATTACATGAAAAATATATGTTGGTGCTTACTAACATCGCACTGAGGTTCTTGTCTTTTTGACCTCTGTTTCTTATTTCTACTATATGGCATGATGTAATTCGTGATTTTCTGTTCACTAACTGGTTTGTCTATTTGGATTGTTTATGCAATGATTTTCTTATGCGGCACTTCCTATCACCATTTCTCTTCCTTTTTCGTATGATAGCTTCTCGAGGGTGAAGAGCCCCAACGATTTAAATATTCCCAGGGCTCTTTATGTGCAGCTTGCATAAGCACTTTTTCATCGTAGTATTCGGGGGATAATTTTGCCTTGGTTGTTTGAGCCCCGCGCTGTGATTGGTGGGGCCATGTGAGGTGATGATTGGTGGGGCTTGACCTGCATTTCGGGGGCAACTCACCTGTTTGCCCGGGAATTGGAGAATGGGTCCACGGGTCAAATTTCTCGTTCTTGAATTTCCCTTTCTTGAATTTCCCGTTCTTGAGTTTCCCGTTCTCTGGAGAATGGGAAATGTTGTCCATTACTCTTTTCTTCTTTTGATTTATAAATCCCTTCCTTCTGCTGTCCCTTGATTCTCTGACCACGGCTACTCTGTGCGGTTCTTCACTCTTGTTCTAGGATTTTGTTGGATTCATTCAATGAAGACATTGTTAGAAATAATCTCTGCTATTTGTTCATGGGAATATATTAGTCTTAAAACTATAGGGAAAATATATTCAATATTATACTTAAAAGGGTGAGGGCTGGTCATATCCAGAGTGAGGTTTGGCATCCTCTACCCAACCTTAGCCGTTTCTGTCTGTCTCTTTATCTGTATTACTTTTCTCTTCTAGGTGCTGGCGAGATCGCCCGGGCACTGCAAGGGGGGTTGCGGACAGTAGGGGTATTGGCCTGGGGGTGCAAGCCCGTAGGCTGATGATCCCCTTCCCTGCTGTTCTCTCGGAGACATATCTTTTTGGCATAGGGATGCGGCGACCCCACCACCCGCCACTTTGGTGGTGCAATCAGCTTCTGTAGCAGTGGACCACTGGTTCCTAACTTCAGAGCGTTCCTGTGCTTGGTATGCTTCCAGCCAGGGCCCCACTGGGGTAAATAAAATAGCAAAACAGTGGTGGAACTGCCATCCGGGTGAGGGACTGCTCTGGGTCTGCTCCTTCAGTGCTAAGAGTCATAATCCACTTTGTGGAAATGGCACTGTGGAGTGGGAAGGTGGGGGCATATCTGGGAGTCTGGAGGCAGATTCTGCCATGGCCATCCCTTTTGGGGCGCTTCCTCTGAAAGCAGGGCGTCAGATTAATGATGATGATGATGATATATGTAAAACATTTTAGTATAAAAAACATTAAGCTCAAACGGTTCAATGAAATGATAATATAATTATAAAAGGAGATAATTTATTCTAAAATGCTTTACTGTGGAGCAACTATTAATGAGTTTCGTAAAATTGCGCTACATTTTCTGAAACATAGTTTTCTTGATGTGAACTTTGGATTTGTTTTCACAAATAGATTTAGAATCGGGTAATTTTGTAGCTTCAAAGATCGTGTTCTTGACCTGTATTCAAATACTATAAATAAATGTACCCCAGCTGTGAGGCTAGGCTTTTGGGATGTACAGTACTATTCGTTCCTTCAAAATTAGAATATTTGATCACATGGGAAAGAGCTACCGATTGGGAAAGTTTTTGCAAAGATGACGTTCTTGACCTATCACAATCTTTCACACGAGAGGGATTGTCTCTTTAGTGTAAATTATTTTGAAATAACTTCAAGGTTTGGCAAAGAGTCGGATTCATTAAATGGAGATAAATTGTTAATTGACAAGTTAAATCCTGAGATTAATTTTGCAAATTATAGTTTATAGTGTGTTAACATATATTTCTTTGGTTTTATGTTTTTTGTTATGAGTGTTCAGGTAAGTTATTGCCTCACAGGATATTTATGCCGCTCCTCGGTTCTGATTCCTCCAAGGGGCTGCAGTTCTCGAAAAGGGGCTCCAGTCCTGACGCTAATCTTGATTTAAAGTGTGCTGGCCTTTAATCCAGAAGGCTTGATAACCTCTGAACTCCTATTTGACTTAACTAGCTAACTGATTCCTCAGTTCATTGTGCTGTGTACCAGTTAATTTAAAAATGTAATGTAAACTTAGTTGCGTCACTTTACACAAAACAATGCGGATTTCCACGCATTGGTAATGCGCAGAAGAGTCAACACCAACTACCCGACTCTGAAACCAGCCACTCTTGCAATACATATTTATAACTGAAGATCTACGACAGTAGAACAATGCATTTTAACACTTTTATGATTTAATATATTGTTAATATATAAGCTACTGTTCGAGCCTTCTAATAAGATACACTGACGTACTTGTTTAACCCTCTACTTTTTGCACGCAATAATATTGTAGATGCATTTTAAATTTAGCAGTAATATTTGTATTGCGTTTACGTCTTAAGCTTTGTCAAGTGAACCAACCTTTTGCTACACACCTTTAATGTGGAAAAATATATTCGCATATTTGTTACCACAAAAAAAAACGTAATTTTCATGGTAAAAAAAGAGAAAAACAAATATAACTTAATATATAATTATATATAATATTTTATATATATATATATATATATATATATATATATATATATTCAAACACGTATTAATCTTGAACATGGGGAAGCGTATCCAAAGAGAATGTATTCATCTAATACGCACTGCTACCACTGCCAAGGTAGCCCAATAAACAACATAATAAACATGCGCGTGTTATAAAGTCGGCAGACGATTTTGTTTGTTTTTTGTAAGTAACCCATGCGATATTATAACGATATATATGGCTAACAGTAAACGCTTCTATTCATCTTATCTTAACCCTTAAGGAATGATTAATATACAAAGGGGAAAAGCTCCAGCAGAAGATGGTATAACAAACGATCTTCTGAAGGACGCAGATGAGGTCCAGTGTAAATTAGCTCAGCTTTTCACCTAATGTTTATGTTTGTTTGTTTGTTTGTTTTTCTATGTGTATGAAGGAGACACAAGACAGATTACCTGTAACAAGTTTTGCCCCCAAAGCCTAAAGAGTGACAGAGCCGAATTCAAGGGACGTTGGGGACGAAATGCCTGGACACACAAAGGTTGAAGCAGTTTAAGTCATAAGATGAGGGAAAGATTGATTGAGGGAAAGAGTTGATTTGTTGAGTAGAAGAAAGACTGAGAAAATTTGCCAATTCTAGGGTTAGAGAGCTGGACAGAATAAGAGTGGGACTGTGTTGAAAGGTGGGTGCCTGACACTTGCCGCAAGGGAGGGGGTATGAACTGAGAGACCTCTGAAGAACACTGATTGTTGTAATAGCGATAGTAGAATGAAAGATATGCAACACTGCGGTATGTAGAACGAGATTGCAGGAAACTAGTAAGAAGAAGTGAGTTGATGAGATGAAATGCTTTGGACTCTACTCTTTCGAGAAGTGCGGTATGGGTGGAGCCTCCCCACACATGCGAACAATACCTAATACAGGGGTGCATTGTGCCTCGATACAGAACAAGAAGCTGTGTTTCAAAAACTTTAGAGATTCAAGAAATGAGAGCAATTGGCTGATAGTTGGAAGGTTGGGATTGGTCACCCTTCTTTGGGACAGGTTGAATGAGAGCAAATTTCCAGCAAGAAGGAAAGATGTTAGAGGAAAGACAGAGACAAAAGAGTTTACCTAGGCAGGGAGTCAGCATGGAAGAACAGTTTTTGAGTGCAACAAGAGGAACACCATCTGGTCCATATGCCTTCTTAGTAAAAAATTAGCCCAGAGAGGGCAGAAAGTACATCCTTAGAAGAGGTTATGATATTAGGCATAAGTAAGAGAGAGGGAGGAATAGCAACGGAATCATCCAAGGTGGAGTTTTTAGCGAAAGTTTGAGCGAAGAGTTCAGCTTTCTCAGAGGAAGAAGTGACGGTAGTGTCGTCAGACTGGAAAAAAGGAGGGTAAGATGAGGAAGTAAAACTGTTCGAGAGATTCTTGGCTAGATGCAAGAAAGCTTTGGAAGAGCTAGAGTTGAAAAGTTCAGAACAGGTTTTATTGATGAAAGTGTTTTTGGCTAATCGAAGAACAGATTTGGCTTGATTCCGGGCAAAAACATATAAAGCACAAGATTCTTGAGTTTGAAGGTGACGGTACCATTTGAATGCTTCCTCCTTATTGCGGACAGCAGTAGAACAAGTGTGAGTAAACCAAGATTTTGTTTGCATTAGACTGAGAGAAAGAAAATGGAATGTATGCCTCCATGCCCGAGAGGATTACCTCGGTTATGCACTCTTCACACTCCGAGGGTCACCGGCCACAGAAGCAAAAAATCATTCCATCGGAAATTAAGGAAGTACTGACGAAGAGCCTCTGCGTCGGCAGCGCCAAAGTGCCACAAGCGCCGCCGGCTGGGAGGATCGGGTGGCCGTACCGGAGAGATCTGGACATGTAAAAGAGATAAGGTTGAGATCGGAGGAGTCCAACGGAGAGAAAAGGATTACAGCGTAAGTAGAGGGATTAGAAATTATTTATAAGTCAAGAATGTTGGACCAATCTCCAAGGCGGTCAGGAATTTGAGTAGGGTGCTGGACTAACTGCTCTAGGTCATTTAGGATAGATAAGATGTAGGCTTGTTCTCCAGGATGGTCAGTGAAATGGGAAGAGAGATATTGTCGGTGGTGAACATTGAAATCTCCTAAGATGGAGATTTCTGAGAAAGGAGAGATGTGATAGAATGTGTTCCACTTCGTAAGATAGATAATCAAAGAATTTTGGATTGTATTTAGATTGTACAATGGAGCACAAAGGAAATAAAGCCACAACAGGTCTAGTGACCCCTCTAGGCTACTTGTCCTCCAAAACACTGATGATCAAGTGTCCAAACAGTGGTTTAGAGTGGGTAAGGGAACATTGGAAAGGGAACTACTGCCCTGGAATTAATGTCCGTGGCAGGATTAGGAAGTTAGTAGGGGACAGATGGGGTAGTAACTGAGGGGGGAATAAAATAAAGTTATTCATTTACAAACAGTCAGTCGCGGGTTTGATGCAAGATATTTGTCTAGGCGAAGTTCAAAATAATCAACGGTGCTGCATTCAATAGCATCTCGGGGGAGATCATTCCACAAGTTGACAACTCGATTGAAGAAGAAATTCTTAGATTCGTGTGAGTTAAAAGACTTACCAATAATTTTGCAACCGTTTCCCCGCGTGTAATTAGATTGGTGGATAGTGAAGTACTTACTACAGTTCATATTGTCGATGCCTTTGATGATTTTGAACACTTGAATTAAGTCACCTCTTAATCTGCGCTGGGTTAAAGGAAATAGATTTAATTCTCTAAGACACTCCCCGTATGGTTTGTTCTTTAGGCTAGGTATCATTTTGGTAACTCTACGTTGAACTCGTTCTAGCTTGTCTATATCTTTTTGGTACTAAGGGCACCAGGATTGAACGCAGTATTCCAGAGAAGGGCAGACTAAGGAATTGTAAAGAGTTAGGATAACTTCTTTAGATTTATGCTCAAATGACCTGCCTATAAAGCCAATTGTTTTGTTTGCCTTCTTAACGACTTCTGAACATTGTTGACTCGGTTTTAGGTTACTCAATATTGTTACTCCCAGATCGGTTTTTCTGTCTACAGTCTTAAGCTGAGTGCCATTCATCGAATAGTTTGCTTTCTCATTTCGGTATCCAATATGTAGTACTTTACATTTATCCGCATTGAAACTCATTTGCCAAATTTGGGCCCAACATGACAACTTATCTAGATTGTGCTGCATATTGTCAACTTGTTCTTTTGAGAGTACGCTATTTGCAATTTTTGTATCGTCAGCAAACTTGGAGATTGTACAGGTGAGACCCTCATCTATGTCGTTGATGTAAATTAGAAAGATAATTGGTCCTAGTACCGATCCCTGGGGTACCCCGCTACTTACATTGGTCCATTTAGATGCATTACCGTTTATGACTACTCTTTGCTTTCTGTCGTTGAGCCAATTTTCTATCCATTTCAACACACCGTCTTGTATTCCATGCGCTTTTAGTTTTAGCAGTAAACGTTTGTGAGGAACTTTATCAAAGGCCTTTTGAAAATCAAGGTATACTGTATAATATCTACAGCTTTACTCCCATCATAGAGGTTGAGGATATCGTGGAAGAAGTCTAGGAGGTTTGTTAAGCAGGAATGTTTGTTACGAAAGCCGTGTTGAGTATTTTTAAGTATGTTATTTTCCTCTAAGTTATTTACGAGTTTGTCTCTTATGAGTGTTTCTATCATTTTACGTACAACTGAGGTTAAGCTAATTGGACGATAGTTACTGGGTAGGGATTTGCTGCCTTTTTTAAAAATCGGTGTTATTTTAGCTAGCTTCCACTGATCAGGCATAGTTTCAGACTGCAAGGATTTATTGAATAGCAATGTCAGTGGTTTGGAAAGCTCACCCTTAGCTTCCTTTAGAACTCTAGGTGAGATTGTATCAGGTCCGGGCATTTTATTTACCTTGAGTTCATCTAAACAATTCAATAATTCTCTCTCTGTAATGGAGATATTGTATCAGAATTATCTATCTGAATCGGCGATGCTGTAGGGATATCAATGAGGTCTTCTGTTGTAAAACCTGATGCAAAGAAGGTATTGAGGGCATTACTCATTTGTACTTCGTCTTTGGTATATTCTCCATTTTCATCGACTAACAGTCCAACAGTTGAAGTAACTACTCTCTTCTTTCTGATATAACTATAGAATTATTTTGGGTTTGTCTTACTTTGATTCGCAACATGTAACTCCAGGGTCTTTTTACTTTGCTTAATTAACTTTTTTGCTTTGCGTCGTAGTTCTACAAATTTCACACGTTCTTCGTCATTTTGTGAGGATTTTAATCTATCATTAGCAAACTTTTTAGCAAGCAGACCGTTTGAAATATCTGTATTCCACCATTTGGGCTTATCATTATGGCCTGGACGCCGTATTTTCGATGGTATGCAGTCTTGCATTGCTTTTAGGTAAGTGTTTGCGAATGATTTCCTAGATGTATTGATGTCGTTATTGTTAACTAGAAAGCTCCAGTCAGTTTCTTTAAACATTGCTCTAAGTTTACGAAAGTTTGCTTGCTTGAAATTAGGGTCTTTTTCGATGTTGCTATTTGGTTCTTTACTAGTAAACTTTATACTGAAAGTTATCGTACGATGGTCGCTGTTACTGAATTCATCACCGACATTCAAATTCTCTATCAATTCTTCTTTTGTTGAAAGTACAAGGTCAAGGACATTATTTCCACGGGTTGGAGATCTAACACATTGATAAAGCGAACTCTACTGCAAGTTTGCATACAGGTCTTGTCCAGAGTGTGAAGTAATACTGTCTCCCCACTTGGTCACAGGTAGATTGAAGTCGCCAAAAATTACGGTATCTTGCGAGTTACTTAAGTCTGCAATTTGCTCATAAATTTCTCGGTCAGTTTGCACTGATTGAGCTGGAGGTCTGTATATTAGTGCAAGTGTTATTTTTGTACCTTTATTATTCTTTATTAGCACAAAGGATGTGTCAACGTTTACAATTTGAGGTTTTGACAGGAGGGTCGGGTTAAGGCTTTCTTTGATAAAAAATAACACTCCACCTCCATTTCTATTAATTCGGCTTTTCTCAAACATTACATAACCGGGAAGTGAATACTCTGCTAAAAAGTCTCTGTCTTCTGTATGGAGCCAAGATTCTGTTATGCCAATAATATCGTAGTTTTCTGTAAACACTAGTTCCTCTAAATCTGATAATTTATTGCGTATGCTACGAGCGTTTGCATAGAAAACATTTAAAGTTTTGGATTTGGAATTCACGGAACGCTCTTTATTCAAATTCTTGGTTCTACATTTATGTACATATCTGTCCTCAGTCCTCGATCCTCGTCCATGGCTGTCCTCGGTCCTCGGTGTCCTCGGTCCTCGGTGTCGTCGATCATTGTCCCTAGTGGTCCTCGGTCCTCGATCATTGTCTCTGGTGGTCCTCCGTTCTCGCTGTCCTCGATCGTCGTCCCTGATAGTTCTCGGTCCTCGATCGTCGCCCCTGGTCGTCCACGGTCCTTGTCCCTGGTGGTCCTCGGGCCTCTAATTAGGGGAGGGATAAACAGCTCAGAAATATTTAGTTCGAGAGTGACAAGAAAGCTTTTGCCAGAGAGGACAGTAGGTGGAATAAAAGACTAAATAACTGACTGGACCCCCAGAGAAGAAAAGCGCAACAGAAAAAGACCAGACAAGAGATGGAGACATGATATAGAAAAAAACTGCAGGGGTAACATGGCAACAGCTGACAAAATCTCGGGAATCATGGAGAAGGTTAACCCAGCGGCTGCAGGAGGTTTTACTGGTGGGCTGCAACGCTCCTCTCGGAAGAAGAGATGTCAAACACGTATCAAAACACTCAATAACAAAAACAACAAGAGTGACTGTCAAGGCTATAGGAGTGAAAATCCAATGATATTTACTGACCCCATCTTGCCTCCACCATGCTCCTTCCATTTCCTCTCTCCACCCAACCAATACTCCTATACGCAAAGCCGCTCGCTGCCGATCTCACGCTACATTTTCAATTACGGATCACCGTAACATATCAACCACGCATCTTTTGGGTATTCATTCATATATATATATATATATATATATATATATATATATTTTTTTTTTTTTTTTTTTTTTTTTCTATATTCCAACTACTCCCTGTAGCATATTTTGATTATGGGAATATTTATACAGTGCTATTTAATCAGGGAACAATGAGGGTATTTTGTTTTGGCATTTCGGTGTGCTGTGGTAATGCACTGAAACTAGGTTCAGCACAAATTCCATCCCAATAATATCTTCCCATTGACATATTGGGATTCGAACCCAGGTCCATTGGATTACCAGTCCAGTGGCAAGACCACTCTGCCACACCTCCCCTTAGATATGGTTGGATGCGCGCATGCATTACCTACAAGATGATTTCATCAATAATAATTGTACTGAACTATCCAACTCTAGCTCTTCCCAACCTTTTTGGGAAATTTTCTTCCTCGTCATTCCCTTCCCTTTTCCACTCTGATGGCATTACCATTACTTCTTCCTCTGACAAAGCTGAAATCTTCGCCCAAACTTTCGATAAAAATTCCACTTTAGATGATTCTGGTGCTATTCCTCCATTTCCTCCCCCCTCTCACTTATTCATGCCTAATATCCTAATCTCTTCTAAAGATGTACCGTACTTTCTACCCTCTCTGGGTTTAATACTAAGAAGGCGTTCGGTCCAGTTGGTGTTCCTCCTGTTGTACTAAAAAAACTGTGCTTTTGTGCTGATTGTCTACCTAGGCAAACTCTTTCGTCTCTGTCTTTCATTTAACGTCTTCCCTTCTTGCTGGAAGTTTGCGCTCATTCAACTGTCCAAAAGAATGGTGACCGCTTTTAACCCTCCAACTATCGTTCAATTGCTCTCATTTCTTGTATCTCCAAATATTTTGAAACTATTCTTACTTTAACTTTTCTCAAGCATCTCTCTTCCCATAACTTGATTGCCAGTATGGATTCCTTAGGGGTCGTTCTTCTTGTGGTCTTCTTTCATATCTTACTATTATTATTATTATTATTATTATTATTATTATTACTAACTCTTGCTTATCCTCCTTCAGGGACTTTGGTGAGACCTTATCTATTGCGCTAGACATATCGAAGGCCTTTGATAGAGTCCGGCACAAATCTCTAATATCTAAACTACCCTCCTTCGATTTCTATCCCTCTAGCTGTGCCTTTATCTCTAATTTCCTTTCTGGCCATTCGATAGCTGTGTTTGTGGATGGCCATCTTTCACTTCCTCAACCTATCAGCTCCGGTGTTCCTCAAGGTTTTGTCCTATCGCCAATTCTCTTGCTAATATTCATTAATGATGTTCTCAACTGTACCTCCATTCCTATTCATTCATATGCTTATGAGTCTACCTTACAATATTCAACTAGTTTTTCATAAGCCCCCAGCTAGCAATCACTCAAAATGTATTATGGTGATGCTATAGAACACTTATCTTCTGACCTATCAACCATTTCCACATGGGGCAGATGAAATCTTGTTGTTTTCAATGGTTCCAAATCCAAATTTCTCCATTTATCTACCATTCAAGAACTCCCACAGATTTATCCCTTATACTTCAACAATACACAAATCAATCCTTCATATTTTTTGAGTATTCCCGGTGTCTCCTTTTCTTCTGATTTCACATGGAAAGACCATATTACCACCCTTGCTAAAACAGCTTCTCAGAAGCTGGATGTGCTCAACCGCCTCCACAGCTTCTTGCTCTGTACTGCAGCACAGTGCGTCCATGCCTTGAGAATTGTTCGCATGTTTGTGGACTACACGATCCTCTCACACAAAGTAGAAAAGAAAGCCTATCGTCTCAATAACTCCATTTACCGACTCTCTGCAATCTCTCTCTCTTCGCCGCAGTGTTGCATCTCTCTCGCTATTGTACCACAATTACAATAACCAGTGTTCCTCAGATCTCTCTCAGTGTATACCATCTCCTCTACATAAAGTACGTAGCACCATTCTTGCAACATAATCCCACCCCTACTCTGTGCAACTCTCCAACCCAAGAGTGAAACGATATTCCCGGTCTTTCTTCTATTCAACAGCTGAGCTCTGGAACTCTCTCCCTGAATCAATCTTCCCCTAATCATATGACTGGAATTGCTTCAAACTTCGTGTGTCCAGGCATTTTGGCTCGAACATTCCTTGATTTTGGCCCCCGTCATTTTTTCAGCTCTGGGGGAGGCAATCGTCACAGGCAGGTCTACCATTGGTCTCTCTCATCCACATAATATATTTATATATGGGAACGAGAGAAATGAAAGTAAAATGAGTATGTTTGACTTTCAAGGCTATTTTCTATTGAAACCATTAATTGATAAAATTAATTAAGTATTGTATAATAAATTGAACTTCTGATTCAATTATACTATTTATCGTTCTATATAATATATACTCTATACACCGAGTACTTGCAAAGTTGTTAATTTTAACTGTTGTTGTTGTTGTTGTTCCCCAAGCTGCCTGGCCGAACAGCCCCAAAGCCCCGAGTAAGGCCAAGGCCATAAACGAGCGCCCCCACAGAACCCTCCCTGCCGACCACAATAAAGCCTGGGTGACCGAAGCCACTCCATGGCGGGGAGCCGAGAGGGTGCGTAAACGCCCGGGAAACCAAAGCCCCACCCAGGGCCCTGTGCCCCTCAGCAATTATGAAGAGAAAATTGAGGGGCAAAGGAATAATGTGACGCTTTAGCTTCCAATCTTGGTAGATTGGGAGGTCAATCCACGGAAGAGACGCCGTCACTTGAGATTTAGAAAATATATAAGTAAAAGGAACAGTCAGAGTAAGCTATGGGTATGGCAGAGATCGCTCAGGTCTCACTCTGATAGACCAGCCCATCGCCAATTTTAACTGTACATGTATTTTATTCAAGACATTGCTTTATTGCATTAATCCTTTAAGTCTTTCATAGATCTAGGATTCTCAACTATGTGTCAATAAATATTATTTAATAATTATATTACATTTAGTCGGGCAGATATGTAACAATATAAGACCAAGATGTTCACTTCTGGAAGAAAGCATGAAAATTTGTCTATAGGGGTTCTTGAGTATGCTGAATCCGATTTTAATGGGATCCACGCTGGCAAACCAAGGGTTCCCACTCAAAATTGACATTGAACATGGAAGGGGTCAAATCGCCATTTCTTTGCGACCGCAACTTTTTTTAACAACATTGAATATTTATTAGATGCTTGTTATATTCCAAAATTGAATTTTTTGATATGTATCATGTAAAAGAGTATTGTAGTATACTTGTGTAAACAACAAATATGCTTTCCATAAGATTTTGATTCGTTTTACGTGCCACATATGATAGTGAAAATTAAATTTAATGATATTATAGACAAAGTAGGAATATTCGTCAATGAAACATATTGTTACATATCTGCCCGACTAAACATAGCAATATAACAATCAATAAGCATTATTGGATCATCTATTTACCAATTAGAACATGTCCCTTGGTGTACACTGTCCACCACAGAAGCAGAGCTGTGTGCAGGGGAGACTGGCTTTGGAGCATTGGCATCGTCCTGTGCAGCGTTTCTTGCAGGCACACTTGACAAGTTCTCTGCACCCCTTTGATGCTTCAGGGAGGGTACTCCATAAGGGCACCCAGATTCCTTCGCTGTCTAGTTTCCATCCCCACTCAGAAGGACTTGGAAGAGTAGGACTGGCCTTCAGAGCCTGTCCCCAGACGTGTCCTGCTTGGTAAGCCGCTCGCTTTACATGTTGTAGCAGTGCTGCACGTGACGGCGGGATGTTTTCCAGATTCCGATTACCGTAGGAGAAGAGTTGCTTCCTTGCTTCATTCACTTCAGTGAGCTGTGATGTGCGACAGTAGAGCAGGACCACATATCTCTCGAGTTCTTTCATGTCAGCTTCTGTCACTTCATCCGGAGTATCTGACAACCGATGAAATACGTCGTTGATTTGTGGAAGTGATTTCCACACTTCCCAGGCGGTTTTCTTAGCGATGGAGCTGAATGACGACACCGTGTCGCAGCCTGACAATGCATGCATGAATGGCAAGCCTCTGCAGTAATCATTGCCCATCTCACTGGCAACAATAAGAGCTCCAATATAACGGAAGTGGGCACCATGTCCGAAAGCTAACCAAAGTTCACAATCTGCCATGTCGATTGCAGTCACAATGGCAAGAACCAGTACGTCCGTGTCAGTGGCATGCAACATTATCTTCTTCATGCCAAGTTTGTACGCATGGAAGCAATGGAGCATCATTCGGTAGTCTGCCTCTTCGTGTGAGCATGGATGTAGGTCAGAAGCATCCAGTGTTGCGGATGAGGCAACACTCTGACCCTTGGTTGTGATCAGCATCTTCCCTGTTGCTGTTGCTTCAGATTCAATGGCTGTGGCTAGAAACCTGAAGAGTTCTGTCTTGTTGCTGTCAACTCACAAGAAACTTTTCCAGTTGTGTGGGAGTCGTGTTTCTCAGACACACGAAGAGCTTCTCCTGTACCTCGGCCCTCTCTGGTGTGCGCTTTCAGACTGTCAGCCATGTAGGTATCCCATACAACATCTACCTGTGCAGCATGTTCAAGCTGCCTCTTCAGATACGGGACAAAGAGATACTCTGCATAGTCTTTGAACGTTTTCACATATGTTGTGGCAGTCTTCGGATCCAACCTATGGACGAGGGCGGCACCATCAAAGATCTTCACGTCCACAGTAGGTGTGGTCTGTGGACGTGGTGCTAGCGGTTCCAGACACTTCAGCAAGTCAGCCTTGTCTCCGAGACGCATCAGGTTGTTTTCAGCCAGAGACGTTGGCCACGAGTGGTTCTCATGCTGGAAGAAAACATCCATCTCACCATTTTGTGCTTGACAAGACATTCGCGAAAATAGCTGCAGGTTGCTCTTCATGTTGGACATTTTGGACTTTATCTTCGAAGACACTTTCCGTTCTCCTGACTTGAACATCTGGAGCTTGTTCTTTGGAATAGTGTCATTGAAAGTCTTCTCCATCTTCACAACTCGCAAATCAACGAAGGTGCTGTATTGAGTCCTTCCTATTTCCTCAGCTTCTGAGTAGTTCTTGATGACTTGATCAGCCATGATGACCTTCGTGTCCAGTGTGAGGAGATCAGCACTCGTTTCTGTGAAGGGATTACCCAATTCATTCAGAATATCTATCACGCTTTGGACATTTGTTGCAAATCTCTTTTGTGTGGTCAGAGTTTGTTCATGGTGTCGATCATTGTGGGTTGTCTTCTGAGATGTGCTCACTTCCACCTCATGTATGATCCTGGCCATCTCGGGGCCGGCAATCATCCACCGCCTGAGGGCTGATTCATTTTCAGTGATGCCGAATATTCCACCATCCCCTTTCAACACAGCATTGAGCTGCTCGTGTACATGGTCATGTGCCATCATGGAGAAGCGATGAGTTGTCTTCTGTGTCACAAAGTGTCCTTTTTTGAACTCGTTGCACACTGCTGGGCATTCATGCTGTAGCTGCAGCAGATCTCGCACATAAACAGACAACCACCTCGCATAGTGGAAGTGATCCATGGCAAACATCCATGGCACAATTCTTCCCAGTGTGCCAATGTAGAGCTCAAAGTTTCCTTCACGCTGTGACTGCATGAACTGGAGGAAGAGCGCCTCAAGTTTGAAGGTTTTGCTCCAGTACCGAAACTGCGGATGCTGCGTCTCCATGTGTGTGCACCAGTCTTCGAATGGCATCACAGGCCTCGTGTCTGCCTCTGTTTCTGTTTTGTATGAATTGTAGGCTTGGCTACGTAAGCAAAACAGTGCAGCAGCTGTTACTTGATGAGCCCACTGAGAACGTGCTGTGAATGATCCCTTCCTAAGAGCATCAGCCCTACCATCTGTGGTAACGTTTGCAGTTGTCAGAACAATCAACCATCCACTGCCATCTAGCCAATCTCCCGGAACTTTCAGCAACGCCATCTCTATATGCAATCCACCCATCATCACCACATACTTTTCTTCGCCATAGGCAGCTGGCCAGGTCCACTGTATCTTCTTGGCGATGGCATACAGCGGCTGATCAACAGTCAATATCGGGAGTTGTCCTGGATGCACATGTTCGGTAGCTTTAGCGATTACATCCATGCCATGCTTTACCATTGCCAAAGAATACGCATTATCACGGAATAATGGCATGATCCCGGATATCGCTGGTGGTCTGGGGCAGGAATCTTGTGACGCTGCAAAATGTGCGGACCAAGAGATGTTATCATCTGAATTAATTTCAGGTTTCTCCAGCAGCTTCTCAACTGCCTGTGCCCATGAGATCTGCAGCTCATCTGAGTCGACTGGTGAGTTTTCAGGGACAGCTTGTCCCTCAGTCTTGCATGGTGTAGGGTTATCGGTTGGGAATGTAGCTGGTGGGACAGTACTGTACGAGTCCATGATTGGCTTGATCTTCGTTGCGCTTGGTGTGTCCTTGTGGATGAGAGGTTTGTTCTGGAGCTCTGTGCCTGCACATTCATTCGTAACATGCTGCGTCAGAGAGATGGCTGTTCCATGGAACGCAGTTTGTACTGAAGTCGATGTAGGATTGTGGTCTATGTTGTCGAGATTGCCTGTTGTGAAGAGATCTTTTCTCAGGACTGTTGGGCACACAACCCCAGCATCTTCGAACGAGGTCAATGCACTGTTTGCTACATCTGTGGACAGCTGTAGTATTCGGTCATATGATACAGACAATCCCTTCTCGAAAAGAGTGTCAATCAAGTCACACTTTTGGGTCTTGTTGTGGATCAGCAACCCAAGGCACAAAGGAAGTCTAGTTTCTCGTTGCAGGCTGTGTCGAGTCTGTAGAGCAGTGGCTTCTTTCCTGCTACTTTTCAGAGTGTTGAATGTGAGCAGCTCAACTATTGATATTGCAGCTGTTTTCACGACCTGATTGTTTTCCGTCTGTTTTTGGATGTTTGTACCTCCAAGAATCATCTGAACCAAAGCAAGTAGGGAAGTTGGATTATCCTTATACTGCTCGTCTAGCAACGATCCCGTGAATGTGTAGCGTTTCTGAAAGATCTCTTTCCTGATTATGTTTGCAGCTCTCATGAGCACAACAGCATCACTCTCAGGGTCCCGCTTCTTGGCCTCCAACAAGGTATCTCCAACGTCATTCTTAAACGTGAGCATGACCTCATACTTGCTTTTATGTGCTTCCAACTCGGGAATTCGTGCGAGAAGCTTCTCCTTCAGACGAGTTGAGTTTGTGCGCTCTGACATATCGCCGCCAAGTTGCTTAAGTCGTGATCTGTAGAGTTGTATGAGGCTTGACAGCTTGAATATGTGTTCCGCATGCTCATCTACCTGACGAGTCTCTTCAATGTAGGACACCAATTCTGCGAAGGCTATAGCATCAGGGGCTAGATCTGAATCTTCCTTCGATTCCACTTTCCTGGTGAATGCACGATATCTATTGCTGAAGCCAGTCAAACACTGTTTGTGGTATATCGCATCTATTGCAGTCATGTCTCCAGAGGACAGCTTTGCTAGTAGCCGGGTATCACGAAGCTCAGTTGCCATCTTCCGAACATTTGCGTCCATTCGTAGTGTGGTTGCTCTGTGATAAGTGTCCTCCATTTTTTCATCACAAAAGAAGCAGAGACTTTCTTCAGCTTGGCAGGAGGTTCCAGGAAACGCACAACGCAGTCTACCTTTGAGTGGAGAAGTCTTCGGTTCAGGATCTTCTAGTTTGGCAACCTTCTTGCGAGCACGCTCAACTTTGGCTTGGTTAAACCTCATGTAGCATGTTTTGTGCCATCTTGCATTGTGCTGAAAGAGGGTTGCAGCGATACCTTGACCGTCATCCAAACGTGACAACTGTATGTTCATTGGCAGTGCACTAAGCGAGTGTAGCTCCTGGATATGCTCAGCTAACGATTCATAGCCTTTGGACTGGTTTACATTCTTACATTGGGACGGGTCTCTCAGGGGTTCAGTTGAACTTTTCTGGCACATAGCACATAGCGTCCAGTCTGTTTCGGTTAATACCGGGTGATGGGCAGAAGTACTGTCAAGCTTTATTTTCTTGGTTGCCATCGCTCCATATAGCTTGGTTGTATTAGACACCATCCATCTCGATTCCTGAAAAGATTAGAAACATTTGTTACGTTCGTTTCAATATTAATCAGAAATCTATATCAAAGGTTTAGTTAGACCTGATTAATTATTGAAGGCTAATCATGATGAACGTTGGCAAGTTCTGCAAATTAAACACATCATCATATTAATGCATATGTATGCATGCACAATGGATATGATTTTCCTGAAAAATAAATGAAAAGAGATATATTCATTAATGTTCGGATGGATTTTTAAATAAAATCCTTCACCCTTATATCCTTCCTTTGATATCCTTGGATATGTCATTATTGTCAAATACATGAGGCACATACTGCACATAAATATGAACGCATTAACGTGGCTAGACTACAACAATATAGGTTGACTATGACAAACGTTTTTTTTTAATATATTTGTTTTCAATGTCAATTTTGAGTGGGAACCCTTGGTTTGCCAGCGTGGATCCCATTAAAATCGGATTCAGCATACTCAAAAACCCCTATAGACAAATTGTCATGCTTTCTTCCGGAAGTGAACATCTATTTGACATATCTGCCCGACTAATTGCTGTTGTAGTGAAGCAGATCCCCGAAATCACTTTGTTGTCTCCTTGTTGTGAATTATTATATGCTACTTAAAAATATAATATATTAGTCTGAATTAAACTTATGTATCCATATTTACATGCATATCATGCCCACACTGTGTTAAAGTTTACAGTTTGCAGTGGCCAGGATTTATTTATAATATATTTCGTAGAAATACTATGATTATGTATATGTATGATTATAAATGTTTATTAACTGTTCACTATTAGCTCGTTTTTATAAAGCAAACATAATCTGACCGCACCATTTCTCAGCTTAGCCTGGTACTTGCTGGAAAGCTGATGGTTAGCGGCTTAGCATAGTATTTTAAACTTACTCTACATTATAATGCAGATTACTTTTGAGCTAAAAAATAACTTTGGCTTTGAGATAGCAGATGAAGCTGTATATCGCATTTATCAGATTTGAATTCTGGTTTAAATGACAAATGATGTATATGGCGATATCCAAGACAAGCATTTACATAATACTGTAACTATTCGGTCCATTCCCCTTATTGACCACTGGCGAGTTTATGGCTATAAGGAAGTTGGAGCTATAATCTTCAATATATAGCAGAATTGCTAGTTAAAATATTCTTGTAGTATATATATATATATATATATATATATATATATATAAAATAACAAATTTAGTGAAATTTATATATATAAACAGTCACATCATTCGCGTAGTTCTGCTAAATTTCGATGTTTACAGCTCAATATCATTATAGCCCAAAACTCACGCATGGCCAATGAAAGTGTGACATACAGCAAATACATTTCAGTGGGAAAATTATATCCAGCCGTTACATGATGTGACGTATTCATTGCCAGAGAAACGTTATAATAGTATTCAGTTTTAGACAAATTTTTATAAGCTCATGTACTCAATCAAGCCGTGACAATTTAGTTTTATGCTTGGGATTATTTGAAAGGGAATATCGTAAAATGTACATACATTTGCATTGTTCTGGCTATTTATCTCTTCCGAGGGTGTATTCCTGACTTGGACGGGAGAGGACGTATGGATTTTTCTCTCTCCGTGGTGAACAGCAAGTTAGTGAGGGAAGGGGTGGTCATTAATGTTTTTTTTGTTTTTTTTTTTTTTAAGACCTCCGTCTACATAATATTATTGTGAAAAACCGGTTATCCTCTGGCAAATGGTGGGGGTGAGTGGGTAAAATGAGAGAAAGCAAATTTAATGATGGATACAATGAGTTGTAATACCTACATCAGGGTGAGTGGGAGGTTATATTGGGTTGGTATTGGGTGAAATTCTGGAGTTCTATGTAACCAAAATCAAACAACAAGTGAAAGAAGAGGCGGACATTTGAAGAGCGCTGCTGTGCCGGGCGGTGAGGGAGGATTAGACAACCTAAGGGCATGGTGGCTGACATACCTCCCTCCCTCCTCTCCTCTTGACCGTCGCCAGCCATCACCATTCACCCTCGGGTACCCCTCATCATCCCTTCCCCACCCCCACCCCCACCCCTTCTGTCATCACGCCAGCGCGTGGAGATACGTGTCATGTAGAAGTGAACCAGAATATTTTGCATTACGCTAATGCAGAAGAGAAGACTACAGCAAGGGGAAATATGCAGGAGAGAAACAGCGATATAGAGGCGAAAATGTGGAGGGAGGGAATAGGGGAAGGTGCAATAAACCACGCTGACCACAACACTTCCCCCCTTCCCTCCACCATACTCTCTTCTCCCCTCGCTTAACCCCTCTTGAGGCACTGTACCTGAAGATAATGTAAAGGAGAAAATAAGTGTATTTAGGTATTGTTCTTATCTAAATCCGTGGTGGGGGGGGGGGGGATTTATATTGAAATATCAGTGGTAGTTTGGGATACAATGTTTCACTAGGGGTTAGACCCATGAAATCAGTGTATTGGCCCTGTGCAACTTTGGCCGGCCTTACCGACAGTATAGTCGATAAAGACTTTGCAGTTTCTTGAGAAAGAATACAGGACGATCATCGTTCACAAGAGGGCGTGGCGGCAGCTTACAAAATGTGTGTTTGTGTAAGAGTAGTGGCTATCCAGAGAGAGGGTGGTACAGTGACCACAAGCATGCAACGTCCCCCCCCCCCCCCACCTTATCCACACATTACCTTTCCTCCCCTCTTCCTTCCCTTTTCCTCTCTCCCCCCACATGTAAACCTCCCCTCCTATATTGTTCCTCGCGCTACTATCACATGGCAGTTACATGATGTAATATTGTGTACATATGTTTGTCCTGAAAATTTAAAGTTAGGCATATTTAGAATGTAAAGCGGCTAAAATTGCCGAAGTTTCTATAGTTTTGTATAAAGTAGAGTCAAATAGATTTGAGGAAACATGCCGATTGCATTAGGTCAGGTTTCATATGATTTATGGCCGAGTCAGGAAGATTGTTAGTGGAGCAATAAATACATAAATTGAAACTAAATAAGGATAAGTAATCATAATCAAATAAATTCATAAAATAAAATAAAAATATAATAGGTTATTAAATAAAATATAAAATAAAACAAATGTACAGCATAAGGTTTTCTGAAAGTGCGGGGTAAATTAGATTGCTTATATCGGAGTGGACATGGTATATTTCATGTAAGAGTTTATCTAGCGAACTAAGTATACTATTTAAAATAAGGTATAATTTGCTGATATGAAAGGTGCGTACTGATACCCAGGACTTTTTTTTTTCTCAAACTAATGGCAGATTTCTAACAACATCCTTCTTTAATCCTTAGCACTATTTTGACAAGTGTCTTTTTACTCATTTTATTTTATTAATAGTTTATTTGTTTTCTCACTACAATACTCGTTTTGTATTATATTTTCTTTTGTTTTGCTTTTATTTTATTTTTTATTTTCGCGTTTTTCTTTTCATGTTTTTTTTTTTCAACACTAAGTTTATTTAGTTAGTCTTGTTCATGTAACTCCCAAATAACTTGTTCATGTATGTTAGTATCATGTGATATCTTACTGTACATACTGAAAGTCACTTACCAAGCGTGGTTGCTTCCCTTTTGTTGTATTCCTGTTCACGTCAAAGATAGGTTACATATAATTTCCTTGCATATTGTTTCACAGTATCTTCTTTATATATATATATATATATATAGTTATACAACATTATTTCAATTATTATTATTATTTTATATATATTTTCTTCTTCTTTTTCAGTCACTGTCTTGTATTATACCCTGATTTTGTAACTTTGCATTATACTTTGTGAGTTAAATAACTTCTGTTACTCTTTCTATTTATAATGCTACTCATAGGATGATTACATTTTCGCCTTTATCAGGCAGAGGCTCGTTCCTTAGGAAGTGAGGATAAGTAGACTTAGTATTAGGGTATACGTGGATAATTAAGAAAATAAGACAAGATGGCATTAACTCGGTACCAGTCGAGGAATAATCCTGATGAAAGACGAAATACAGTGAGTGATGCAGTACAAATGAACCGTGAAATAGACAATGTAGTTAATGCGGATGTACAAGCAAACCCTGTTAGAGAAAATGCAGGTAATATCAATCCACAACTGCAGCCTGCAGAAGAAAATGCAGGAATCAATAATTCAAAAGATAACAGAGGTGCGGAACAAAATAATGAAAACGGTGTAAACGAAGATAATAAGAGGGAGATTATCGAAAATCGTGAACAGAACGAACGACCTCGTAATGTAAACATGAATGGTGGTGAATGGATGGGACATTCTGGTGACAGGCTCTCAACATTAGTGAAAGAAAGTTATATAGAAGTGATAAAATGGCAACATAATAAGTTGAACTACCGATTTGTGAGGCCACAAAAGACATGCTGGGGAACTCACGCGTATATGATTCTATGTTATGTTCAGGATGCCCCTTTGGCGTAAGTGGCAATCAAGATGGCTTCTTTCATTCCTCAGTTGTTCCTTCAAAGAAAAGGACCAAAGGCAAAACTGAATGAGAACACTAAAGCGCTGAAACAGAGAATGGAGTGGTGGTAAAACGGGGAGTTAGACAAAATTATTAGCCAAGTACGAGCAATCCAGCAAAGACTGAAAACAAAACAACAAAGAAAGAGTAAGCCAGAGGATATAGCACGATAAGTGGGAAATAGCATGAGGATTGGTAAAGTGGCACAGGCAGTCCGAATAGTCTCTGGGGAAGCCTCAAGTGGGGTGCTCGACGTGAATCAAAACTTGTTGGACCAACTCAAGGAGAAACACCCAGAAGAAAGAAAACCAGCGAGGGATGAGGCCAAACTAGAAGGGGAATATGTTCTTCCAGACTCGGCGATATATGAAAATATAACTGGAGACCTCATATGGAGAAAGGCACTGAAAACACAGGGAGGGGCAGGTCCATCGGGTATACAGTAGATGCTAAGACTTGGAGGTTCTTCCTAAGTAAAAAACAAGTTTGGTTCAGCCGCGAGTGACCTTTGTTAAGCAATAGCAATGCTTGCAAAGAAACTCGCATCATCAACATGCGTGAAAATAGAAGCTCTGACAACATGTCGCCTGATACATTTAAGTAAGAATCCAGGAGTTAGACCAGTAGGCATTGGAGAAGTTCTTAGAAGGATTATAGGAAAAGCAATCATTTGTGTATTTGGAAAAGATGTAAAAAGAGCGGTGGACAACTTACAAGTATGTGCAGGACAGCAAGCCGGAGGAGAAGCAGCAATACATGCAATGGGGAATGTGTATGATTAGGATGATTGTGCAGCGGTTCTGCTAGTGGATGCAACAAATGCCTTTAACACCATTAATAGGGAGGGAGCTATTCACAACATCAAGATCAAATGTCCGAGCATTGCAAAAAACATAGAAAACACTTATAAGGAGCCAGCTAACCTGTATATAGTGGGAAGCACAAATGAGCAAGAAATGAAAATTCTCAAATCAAATGAAGGAACAACGCAAGAAGATCCAGTGGCAATGGCAATGTACGCTGTGGCACTATCTATTCTGCAGCAGAAAATAAAACATGAGGAAACCCGAGTGAAACAAGTGGTGTATGCTGATGACCTCACAGGTGCAGGAAGAATAAGGGATCTCAAAGAATGGTAGTGGAGAGTACAATCGGTTGGCTCAGTCATTGGGTACCATCCAAATGCTAGTAAATCTGTACTAATTGTGAAAGAAGACCAGTATGAACCAGCAGTGCGGATTTTTGATGGGACAGGAGTGAAGATTAAAAAGGAGGGTCAACGCCGTTTGGGAGCAGTAATAGGCACAGAAGAATGCAGGAGAGTCTATGTACGAAAAAAGGTAGGGGAATGGGTAAAGGAAGTGAGAACCCTGACAGACATTGCGAAATCTGAACCACATTGTAGAGGATTATATGGTTAAAGAATACTCTTTGCCTACATCCATAAAAAATAAAAAAATAAAATAAAAATAAAGTAATTGATAGACTACCTTATGGCATGGATGTTATAAGACGATGTGCAAGTCGATGGTGGAATAGCCTAATTGTCTTAACCCATAATAGCCTATCTAACAGAAGCCCTAACTAAACATTGTATACATGGCCATCTATATCAATGACTTAGCTATCTATAGGGCCCTGGCGTAGTTTCAGAGGAATTCCGTCTTCGGTAGGGTTAAAGTCCGGGACTCCGGGCCGGGCGTGGGGAGTGTTACAAGAGGTCAAGGAGGCACGTCTTGACTGTCTAGGGGTATAATGGCGTCTGGTCGGAAATGCAATTTCCGACTCTTAAGTAAATAATATACTAATTTTGTTATCAAGGGTTCATTCCCTCTTCACTTAATCATATAAATGAAAATATGCGTTTAATTGTATAAATATCAATATAAATATAGTTTCACAACGATTCAGTAAACATATTATCTAGGCGTTCTGGATATTACAGCAAATTATGGATCGCACCTGCGATCGTGGGAGTTTCAAAACTGATACCTAATGCAGTACCTCTAAATCTAATCATATAAGGTTTTATAACTAAATTAACTTGGCCAAGGTAATCTTATACAGTTCTAAATTACTTAATATTAATTATTCTTTACAATATTTACAATCACCAGGTTCTGGTAGGAAATGGTTCACTCTAATGAGGTTGTCGAGACTCGTAAGTAACTCGACAGTTTAGATTAAGTAAACATACTGGAAGTTCAAATTAGGCACCAGTACTAGGCTAAGTTATATATCTATATAAAATATGTATACTATTTTGTATTAAGTTTTGTTACGACCGGGACTCATATAAAACAAGGGCTCTTAATCATTGGACTAGAAAGGCACACAGCCACAACGGTAACACTAGATCCAACCCTCGAACTTATAATGCCGGCGCACAAAAACACCTATATCCTCCAGAGTTAAATCTGCGATAGCGGGGCATCCTCTAACTCGGTATAAATGCACTACTACTACAGGCTGATGATCTCTGATACAGCCTGATGACAACAACATACAATTACGTTAATAATGTATACAAGGAAAAAGATAGAGAGCTTAATTAAATTACTGGAATGATTTAATGCAAACAAGAAGAAGGTATAATTAAAGTTACTCTAAACAATAATAAACTGTCACTCCTATATTAAAGAAAGTAAATGAAAGTCCTAAAGCATCAAACAGGAATCTTCTGAAGTAAGTCTGATGCTGCTTAAGATGATCGAATCGGATTTTGAACTGTTATATAAAGCTGGAACAAGATATGACAAGTGTAGGGACATACAGTGTTAACTGGCACGGGACTAACGATAAATGCTAAATGCGCAATAGTATTATCTCCAACAACAAAAGAAGTACTTCCTCAGGCAACGCAAAAGCCTGCTCGGGTTGTGCAACTCAACAACAACCAAGGCTTACAATCAATGTGAATAAAAAATGCTGCATACATAACATAAGAGTTTATAATCCTAATCGGGTGTCTGCTAGGCGAATAAAGTCTAGCTGGGATGTCGTAGGCTAGGAAACAATGGCTGAGCAAGCGGCTCGTAGCCTAGCGAGGTCCTTAAGACTATACGGCCAAATTACATTAAATGACGGGGTGCTCTCTTGAGAGATCCAGATCGCTAGTATCTGGTTCTCTCCTGGCGACCCTCTCAAAGTCAAAGCAAAACGAGTTAGCACAGTGTTGGGTGGCAGAGGCAAAAGCCCTCACTCGCAACACAGTGCTAAACTCACAAGGTACACAGTCAGAAAGACAACCTAGGCTTCCCACGTATCCGTTGCGATTGTACAAGTTCAACAAAACCTGGTACACATCGGAAATCACAACACCAGTAGCCTTACCCCAGTCTAGCATTAAATAGCCCAGCAGACAACCAAGAAATAGGTAGGGAGACACCACGAGTGTGTCGAACCTCTACAGACAAAATGTTAACCCCTCCAAAATGTCTAACTAAGCATGAAATATCTGAGAGCTTCAGCATATAAGACGATGGCCGATGTATGAAATTGTGCAGAACCAAAGGGGAGTTATGATGTTAAATAGATTGGAAGAATGAGAGGTAAGAAGTTGAGAGAGAGAGAAAGTGTTCTATAGGTAGAAGTCGGGGACAGGTGGCAAGGGAGGTGTGAAGGGTATGCTGGTCAGGCAAGTTCTGAGCAAGGAAGGCACAAAGGCAGCAGGGAGTGCAGGGGGATCACTTCCTGACGCGGCAGGAGGGCGGTAAGGCGGCCAGCCACTCAGAGGGCCCGGCCGTGGCATGACGTCACCGAGACAATGTGTAACACTACGCGTACTACCCTCTGCCTCCTGCACTTACTCACTCACACTCTCTAGCTGTATCATTCAGTCTTATACATTAAACTTATAACTGATGATATAAAATATAATGCATTGTCACAGGCGAAAATAAAGACCACTTCTGTACTACCTGTGACATGACGATTCACAAGAAAGAAAGTACAACATTGTAGATAGACTGTAGCCAAATTCATTGCCCTGGCGAGTGTTAGCGAGTGGCCTAGCGAGCGGCTGAGCCCACGTGGCGTTCTGCTAAGCTGCAGGCGTCACAGTTTATATGGGTTTATTATCCATTATTATATCGGGTTGTCATTATAATAAATCCGGTATATCTTGTAGTTAGTTAAATGACGCATTGGTAGATAAGATAACTGCGCATGCGTCATTCTTGGAACTGGCGGGTTCATCGCCACAAACCTCAGACTCGCTTTACCTACGACCTCATCAAGATCTCCTTCTAGCCGCTCCAATACAACCACCAGTTTCCTGCTAAGTCATCCTAATTCTTATATCTTAGTGGCCACTATATCTTCTATCTATTCCTACCACTATCATTGAGCTATCTATTCCTATCAACCAATAAAGTAAGTTAACTCTTGTGAGTTTATAGGTAAATTCCACTTTGTTTACTCTTGAATTCTCACAATATGGTCTTTCGATACCTCTGACTTTTGCCTTGTGCTATCTTTTCTTCTTTGTCTTTTCTTTCTTCTGCTTTCCTATTGTCTACTATTTCCTAGCTGTTCCTTCTTTCTGTTCCCTAGTTCCGCTTCCCTGGTGTCCCCTGTAGGTTTGTGGGCTGGTGTTTGTTGTCTGTGGCCTAATTTCCGCCGGGTCCCGCGTATTTTACCCGGCCATATGGGCCGCCGCCAGCCGATGTACCACCCATTTTTCCTGGTGGTAACTTTGCCCAAGGGGGGGGCTAGGGTGGACACTTTCAAGTCCTCTGCGGCCTGGGAGAGCTACGTCATCAATAATTAGGTGGTAGGCTATAGGCTAGGTAGGCCTATATAATTGCAACAATTAAATTAATGTAAAGTAGAATTATAAGGGTTAAATTGAATTTGTTCGGTCTTAACTAAATTTAAAGGGGGTAATTACCACAAACATTTTGGGCTAGCCTAGTTTAATACCCGGTATATGTTTACAATTTAAATTGGCTTGTTATACACCTTTTTGGCCTTCCTTCCTTAGTGTACTCTAACAACATTTTGCCGCATTTAATATAAGGTTTACCTTTTAAATTTAAGTGTGGAGATATTTATGCGTTCATTTAATTTTATTATTGCGTTCCGCGTCATATTTCCAGCTTATTGCCCTACCCCGGCATCATACGTTTAATTAATTTACGTTTAAGTCAGGGTTCTCTATATCTTGCCTTTATTGGCGTCAGCTAACTTTCTGAGTGCGCTTTACGTCCATATAGGTAAGATATAGTATTATACTATTCTATTTTCTGTGTATTGCCATCATGTCGTTGACACTGTCCCAGTACAAGCGACGCAAGGGGGGTATCAAGAGTGGTTTGACTAGGATCACCAAAGATATTACTACATTTTTAGTTAATGCAGATAATGATACGATTGAGGCTAAATTGGCTTCGGTATTAAGACAGCTCGAAGATATAAATTTATGTCGCCGCGAAATGGAAACGCTCTATGAAGATGACGCCGAGTATTTCGCGGACATAGAAACAGACGTGGATTATATAGAGTGTCTTGATAAAGTTATCATCCTCCTCAAAGGTAAGCTAAAACACAAGGAGCCAAATCGTGCTGCAGTTAAAAAAAAATGCCGGTATAAGATTGCAAAAAATAACCCTTCCTGTGTTTGACAGTGATCCCACTCTATGGCTGGGATTCTGGGATATGTTCCACTGTAGTGTCAACAGCAATGCGGAGCCCAGTGACATCCAAAAATTCACCTACTTAAGAGGTCAACTGAATGGCGAGGCAAAACAACTCATTGAAGGTTTCGCAATTGAGGGAGCCAGCTACCAAACAGCGGTTGCCCTTCTAAAGAAAACCTATGGGCACAGGGATAGAATTAAGGTGGCACATATAACTAACTTTACTACGTTGAATCCTCCCTCTTACAATGTCGAGGAAGTAAAGGGTTTCTATGCTAGTTTTGAAAGTACACTGAGGTCAATAAGAGACCCTACAAATTACCCTTCATGAAGCTAGTGTTGTAATTCTCATGAATAAACTGCCATCCCCACTAAAGGAAACATTAAAGAGAACTTTAGGTGAAAAAGGTCTGGACCTAGAAAGGTTTGTCCAGGCTTACCAGACAGAAGTGTTTAACATGGAAAGTGTAGCAGAACGGACTACACCACACATACCAGTTGTTTCAGCATCCTTTGCGGTGCAGGAGGCCTCAGTGCGAAGGAAGGGTTGCAAGTTGTGCGAAGGGGCACATGCATGGTTTAAGTGTATCAAATTCAAAACCAGTGCTCTGAAAGTAAAACGCGCAAAGCAACTCAACCTTTGCACCGGGTGCTTATCTTCAACCCATGGGAGCAATGGTTGTGTGAACCCTGACATCCGCAACTGCAAGTTCTGTCAAAACAGACACTACCATATCCTCTGTCAGTCCAGATCTCAATAGGACGGTGCAAAGAAGGAGCAAAAACCTCAACAGGTAACAAAGACCAAGACGCAAACTACCACGATGTCTGTGTCGTCAAAGAAGACTAGTATTATCCTCCCACTTGTAATGCTGCCAACAGTTAAGGAATCAAGAGGAACAGTCAAGATGAGAACACTGCTGGATCAGTTCTCACAGCGCACCTTCACTTTAAATTCCGCTCTAGACTCGATCCATTATATGAAGGTGGGTGATGAAGAGCTAGAGTTGCGGGGGTTTACCGGAGCATGTGAGAGCAGAAAGTACTCAGTAGTGTCCTTCAAATACAAGTTCCGGGGCAGAAACTATCCTCTACAAGCAGTTGTGGTAGAAACTCTCCCAGATCACAAAGGATCAGAATGCCTTGAAGCAGACATGAGAGTTTTGCGAAACAAAGGTTACAAATTAGCTGATCCTCTAATGACACAGACATCTCGGCTGGACTTGTTGGTTGGTGCCGATTATTATTATGACTTAGTGCGGTACAAGAAAGAGGGTGACATAATTCTCTTGCCCACTAAATTTGGTTATGCACTAAGTGGCTCCTGCCATAGCGACAAGTCTAGCGCCCAAGTAGAGGTAGTTACAATTTTGAAAGTTGCAGTCACCCCGATGGATCAATATATATCCACGGCATCAAGTAATCCATGTCATAATGAATTAAAATGTATGTGGGAACTGGATTATCTAGGAATTTCTCCAAATGAAGATTCAAAGGAAAACATGACTGCGTTGGACATATACAAGGAGACAGTAACATACTCTGCACAGAATAAGCAATATGAAGTCAGACTGCCATGGAACCAACATAAAGAGAAGCTGCCTTCGAATTATGGTTTAGCAGCGGGTCGCCTAAGGGGTCTGCAGAAGCGTTTCAAGCAAGATCCTGTCTATTGTAGTCACTACACCAACGTTATCCAAGATCAACTTCATCGTGATTTTATTGAAGAGGTTCCTTTCGGTGTTACTGAAAACAGTCATTATTTGGCACATCACGGGGTCACCATGAATAGCACAATGACGCCCGTTCGTATTATGTACGACTGTTCCGCTAGTATTGGCAAAGGCAGGCCAAGTCTTAATGACTGCCTTTACACAGGGCCATCACTAGTGCCGGATCTAGCAAATATATTGCTGCGTTTCAGGGTACACGAATATGCCTGGATAAGTGACATCGAGAAAGCCTTTCTCATGTTGAGACTTCATGAAGAAGATCGTGATTACACCCGATTTCTGTGGCCAAAGGATCCCTTGGACTTATCTTCACCCTTACTTTGCTACCGATTTAAGGTAGTGTTGTTCGGGGCGACTTGCTCACAGTTTCTTCTTAATGCCACGATCTTAAAACATCTTTCCATTATTAACCCTTAACTGTCGGCGCGCAACATAAGTCGAGTTAAATAAAGCTGGACTATGTGGCGGCGCTCGACATAGGTCGTGTGGCAATTTCAGCACGTAATGTTGCTGAGAGAGAGAGACAAGTGGTGGCAGGAGAGTAGCGAGCGTATGACTGCTCCAGACCACCGTGGCGAACCTACTGACATGAATCCCACCTCCTCCCTCCCTCTCTCACTCGCTATATACGGAATTGTATGGGGAAAGTGCCTAATTACATGCTTTTTGCACTCGCGTTGCACGGTTGTTGCAAGAAAACTAGCCATCATAAAAGGATCGTTATGGTGTCATTCGACAGCTCTGTTTATGCCCTTTCAGGGATAGATACTTGTTTTACGTTCTGGGTCTTATTTAGGCATGAAAATTATCACGTATACAGCCCTATTTTGGCTAAAAACACCCCGCTGGGCGGTACATATAAATAAACCGCCTAGGCCGCTAATAAGGTGTTAAAGAGGATCCCAAAGTTTTGGAGGCTATTAAGGAAGGTTTGTACATTGACAACCTCCAGGGTACAGGCAGTGATGAAGAGACTGTCGTTCAGCGTTACTGGGATGCCCAAAGAATAATGTCTCAAGCACATTTATATCTCAGAGAATGGGCTACCAATAGTCCTCAACCACGTGACTTCCTGCAATTGGATGGTGGTGCTGCCAAGAATCAAGAGCAAGTGAAGACATTAGGACTCTTATGGTTACCTGACTCTGATCTGTTGACGTTCAACGCTAGTCTCCCAGAGACCAATAAGGCAACAAAGAGAGAGTGCTTAAGAGTGGTGGCACAACTGTTCGATCCACTCGCTTGTACTACTATCCGTTACAATAAGGTCCAGAATTTTCTTACAACAATTATGGAGACTGAAACTAGATTGGGACGATCCGCTACCTGACGACTGCGCTACCGAATGGTCTACAGTTACCAAGGACCTGCACCTCTGCTGTGACTTTACTTATCCTCGGAGGACGGTATATGCTGATTCGGTGGAACTTCATGCGTTTAGCAATGCAAGTGGTGTCGCCTATGGCACTGCAATATATTTTGTGAGCCCGGAACATAGCTGTCTGGTCATCGCTAAAGCAAAGGTCGCTCCCATAAGATCCATAACAATACCAAGACTAGAGCAAACTGCTGCTTTGCTAGCCGTCAGATTAATTAAGTTTGTGGAGGAAGCCTATCATAATATTGTAAAAGTCAACAAAATTGTACTATGGTGCGACAGTCAGGTTACATTGCATTGGTTGCGTAGTATGAAGAAGCTTCCAGTGTATGTCGCAAACCGTGTTGACGAAATCAAATCCCTTCTTCCGACTGTAGAATTCCGGTACGTGTCCTCTAAAGAAAACCCTAGTGACTTACTGTCTAGAGGTGTTTCGGCAAAACATCTGAAATCTTTTGCGTTTTGGTGGGAGGGGCCCATGTGGCTCCGAAACAAAGACGAGTGGCCAGAAGACATATTACCAGATGACCCAACACCAAAAGTAACTAGCCAAGTCATTGGGACTAATGATGAACAGGACACACGGTTATGGAACTGGGAAAAATATGGCAGTTATGATAAATTCATTCGGGTAGTTGCATGGACTATTCGATACAAGAATAATTTGACGGCAAAAATTAAAGCGACGTCTCCCACAGACAGTGCCCTCCTCAGCATAAAGGAACTAAAAGTAGCAGAAAAGATTATAGCTCAAAGATGCCAGCAGGAATGCTTCCCAAAGGAGTACGACATGCTGTCTGGTGACAAGGGTACTCGCAATAATTTGGTAAACCAATTAGGACTTGTCATGAAGGGAGGATTAATTGTATGTGAAGGTAGATTGAAGTTAGCGGCTCTTCCGGATTCAAAGAAATATCCGATACTACTGCCTTCCAAACATCCTTACACTACCATGCTCATCAATATGTGTCATCGTGTCTGTTGTCACTATGGAGTTAATCACGTGGTCGCATATATACGGCAAAGGTGGTGGATTCCTAAGATAAGACAAGCGGTAAAACAAGTGACCAGTAATTGTATAACCTGTCGTAAAATACAGGTTAATACCTACGCGAAAGCTAGAGTACCTCCTCTACCAGACATCAGGACTACTCCTAGAGATCCCTTCGAGGTCACAGGGGTTGATTATACAGGAGCAATTCCTGTCCAGGGCTCACACAACAACAAGGCTTATATGCTTTTATTTACGTGCGCTACTACAAGAGCTATTCATATTGAAGTAGTTAGCAATATGTGACAGCTTTATCCATGCGTTCCGGAGATTTTGTAGTAGGCAGGGATTTCCACAGATAATGTTAAGCGACAATGCTGCTACATTTGTAGGAGCTTTCAGACACTTGGAAGACATCCAAAGCGATCCTAGTCTTCAGGCTCATCTTGCCGAAATCCGATGTGAATGGCGTTTTACCCCAGCACGTGCGCCTTGGTTCGGAGCTATTTGGGAGAGAGCCATAGGTATTGTGAAGGCTGGGCTTAAAAAAGGTACTAGGTCGTGCTCTAGTCTCCTTCGAGGAACTAACTACTGTCCTATTGGAGCTGGAGGTTACTGTGAATGATCGCCCTTTAACATATGTCTCGGGTGATCTGGAGGACCCTTGCCCTATTACTCCATCCATGCTGGTTAAAGGTTGTAGACTTCGTGTCTTCCCAAAGGACCTAATTCAGCTAGATGAGCTGCAGGATCCTAGTTACGATAGTAAAGCAGCGATACACAGCAGGTACAATTACATCAATAAATTGATCCGGGACCTATTGAGGCGTTGGTCTAATGAATACTTGGCATCACTACGAGAAGCCTATAAGACTAAAAGAGGCTCATCAAGCAGTGTATGGCCAAGGATAAATGACATTGTGCTTATACATGACGAGGGACCTCGTGTCCTTTGGAAACTTGGTAGGGTAGTTAGACTCTATCCCGGACGAGATGATCTGGTTAGAGTGGTCCAGATTAGAACAAAGACTGGCCTGACCACTCGACCCATCGTCAAGTTGTATCCATTGGAACAGGAAATCGAAAGCATTTCGATCCCTCAACCGGCGGTCGCTGGTGATGGTGTTAGCTCTCACGATTCCACCCCTATGTCACCAGCGGTCGCTGGACCATCTGCCAGTAATGATCCTGTTGGAAGATTACCTCTTCGCCGGGCCGCTGTTAGCTCTTCACAACTATGGAGATCTAACATCACTGTGGGATTATTGTAGATAATGTATATATTGGTGATGGGAATATGTCGAGACTCGTAAGTAACTCGACAGTTTAGATTAAGTAAACATACTGGAAGTTCAAATTAGGCGCCAGTACTAGGCTAAGTTATATATCTATATAAAAGATATATACTATTTCATATTAAGTTTATATGGGTTTATTATCCATTATTATATCGGGTTGTCATTATAATAAATCTGGTATATCTTGTAGTTAGTTAAATGACGCATTGGTAGATAAGATAACTGTGCATGCGTCATTCTTGGAACTGGCGGGTTCATTGCCACAAACCTCAGACTCGCTTTACCTACGACCTCATCAACATCTCCTTCTAGTCGCTCCAATACAACCACCTGTTTCCTGCTAAGTCATCCTAATTCTTATATCTTAGTGGCCACTATATCTTCTATCTATTCCTACCATTATCATTGAGCTATCTATCCCTATCAACCAATAAAGTAAGTTAACTCTTGTGAGTTTATAGGTAAATTCCACTTTGTTTATTCTCGAATTCTCAACAAGGTTCTGGTAGGAAATGGTTCACTCTAATGAGGTTACCCTATTGGAAGGCTGTTGCCAACATCCCAGATACCAGTGTAGTCAATTTATTTCTCACACACATGCTGCATATACTGCCTTCACATATGGTGTTGAGCACAGATGGACCTTTCTTATGACAACAATGCCTGACATTGACCAATGCTCCAACCACTGGAAGAAGCAATCAGAAAAGCATTCATACCTGCTTTAACAGAGAGGCAAGGCGTCACGCAAGAGCTAAGAGATCTATTAGCTCCTCCGCCAAGGTTCGGAGGTATGGGGATCATAAGCCCAGTGGAGGCTGCGCCTTATGAGTACCAACATTCCCTTAAACTTACTATGTCTCTGACAAAAAAAATAAATAAGGGAGTAAAGTGAAAATGATGAGGTGGACGAAGACGAACAACGAAATGCAAGACATGAAATTACAAATAGCAGAGAAAAGAGACAGAAACATAGCCTAGAACAAATTAAGACCGAATGTAGTGACGAACTGAAAATGAGAGTTAAGATGGTACAAGACACGGGAGCTTCAAATTGGCTCACTTCATTACCAATAAAGGAAAAAGGCTTCAGCTTAAATAAACAAGAATTCAATGATGCCGTAGCCTTGAGGTATGGTTAGCCAGTTTCGAACCTGCTGCTGAAATGTGCATGTGGTGAAATAAACTACTCAGACCACTGTATGAACTGTAAGAGAGGAGGATTCATCTGTATCCGGCATGATAAAGTTCGAGACATCACTGCACAAATGCTGAACGAGGTGTGCCATGATGTCAGAATTGAACCGGAGCTTCTCCCTATGGACGGACAGCGCTTGGCCCACAATACTGCAAATACCTCAAATGAAGCAAGAGTGGACGTAAGTGCTCGAGGTTTTTGGACGAGGGGACAACAGGCTTTTTTCAACATCAGAATCTTCAACGCAAGAGCACAAACATATCGTGAGCGAGGACTCGAGCCGGCATACTTGAGAAACGAAAGCGAGAAGAAATGCGCTTATGAAGAAAGAATTTTGAACAGGGATCAAGGAAGCTTTATTCCTCTGGTCTTCTCATCGTCGGGAGGAATGGGACCTTCTGCAAGTGTCTTGTATGCCAGATTAGCTGAACAAATATCGGAGAAAAAGCGCCAGCATAGAAGCCAAGTCATAAATTGGATGATATGTCGGCTCTCTTTCTCTCTTCTCAGGTCTGCACTCCTGTGTCTCAGGGGTACAATATCCTCCCCGCTACAGAGGACAAGAGTGAGAGATATGGACTTTGAGATGGCCGTGGCGGAGGGCTGAATTTGGGGAACAACTAGGTTGAATGTAAGGAGGTACCATAAGATAAACTATGAGGGAACTATAATAAGATTAAGATAGTACACAACGTTGCAATTGTCACTTTAATAACAAAAATAACAAAAAATAAATAGAAGGAAAAATGCTTACATTACTGAAATGTGTGTAGACATGCAGTAATGCAAGTAATGGTCGCTCTTCTGTAAATCTAAAATGGCTTACTTAACCCGTTCAGTACCAGCGATGGCAGAGAGACGTCAGTAGATAAATCACTCCCCAGTTCCAGCAACGGCTGCCAGCCGTCAGTAATATACGATCCTTGCAACTGCCGGTATCAGGAAGTACCTAGTACCACAACGTTGGAGCACTGCTTTAAGACCTTGGCAACACTTATCAGCTTAAATCCAAGCCCCCACATGCTGGGAGAGGCAGTATTCCTCCATCTTTTGAGGTGGGAGGTTGTTTTATCTTGCCTCTGAAGCCATTTTGGCCACATTGCTGGGGGGTACATTTATGCTGGTACCATAAATGGAAATTCATGTAGATTTGCTCATCCCAAAATTTGCAACAACATAACCAGTCATGGAAAATGTAGATTTGGTAAAACCTGCAAATACCACCATCCATCCCTTTGCAAGACATCACTTGAGAACAAGACCTGCTACAATATGAAATGCCCAGCTTTTCATATTAAAGGGACTTGGAGATATGCTAGACCTAACACGAATGGTAGCCCAAAAAACTCTCTAGCTATGCGAGGACGAGACAGAGGAAAAAGGCAAGGAGGGAAAGGGCAGATGAAGCTGAAGAGACTGAGGGAGATGGAAGAGCACATAGAACACCTCGAGCACCTCCTGGCCTCCCAAGAGTGGCCAATACATCCCGAAGACTATTAGGTACACATAGTACTCCAAACAATCCCTCCCCAATCTTGTTTGCAAATATCCAAGGCCTAAAAAATAGAACCACGAACAAAGTACCATTTATTAGGGGCCTGCTAGAAGAAGGAAACGCTATATTTGCGGCTCTCACAGAAACTCACATTAAAGATCAGGAAGATAGTGAGGTATGGATTCCTGGTTACAACCTACATAGGGCGGACAGAACGCATAGATCACATGGAGGTGTAGCCTTGTACATACATGACTCACTGATATGTACTGAATTCCTAAATAACAGTAATGAAGTGGTGGAAATACTTGGAGTTAAAATAGAATCCCTAAATTTAGCAGTTATTGTTACATACAGGCCTCCAGACTCATCCCGAGAAGAATTCAAAACCCAGCTCAACAAAATAAAATCAGAAGTGGAAACCCTGGGGAACCCAACACCAAATATTATATGGCTAGGAGACTTTAACCTACCAAACATTAAATGGAGACAACTAGAAAACCAGTTAGTGGCAAATAACACCGGAGAAGCAAATACTAATACGAGAGAGCTTTTTGAACTTTGTGATTTTTTTAGTCTTACCCAACATATTGCTGAACCCACACGGGAAAACAATATCTTAGACCTGGTCTTCACTAACAACGACTCTCTAGTACACAGCATTAACATATCGGACACAACATACTCAGATCATAAATTAATTGAGATCAAAACAACCTTAGAAAGTGTACAGACAACCTCAGAATCGAGAACAAAAACCGGCCCCTTCAGTAAATTTAACTTCAATAACAAAAACATTAGGTGGGAAGAGGTAAATCAAGAAATGGAGGAAATAGACTGGGAAGATTTAATGGATAACCTGACACCAGCAGAATGTCTAGTCTTAATAACAGAAACCATGACCCAATCTGTAGCCACCATATACCTGCAAGACAAACAAAACGAAGAAGCAAACAAGATCGGGAAAGGAGGAGGCTGTACAGAAGAAGAAAATTACTCGCACAAAGACGCACACATCAAAATCTACAGGATAGGCAAAAGGTCGAAATAGATAGAGAAATTGTGGAAATTGAACAAAGGCTAAGAATATCATATGAACTACAACATATGGAAGAGGAGAGGAAAGCTATTGCAGGTATAAAGGAAAATTCCAAATACTTCTTTTCATACGCCAAACAAAAGGCTAAAACAACATCAAACATCGGCCCACTGAGCAAAGGGGACGGCTCTTTCACAGGGGACAAAAAGGAAATGAGCGAACTCTTAAGCAGGCAGTATGAAATGGCATTCAGTGAGCCTGATGAAACAAAAGTCATCAGAGACCAAAATATATTTTTCATGGAAACCTCCCCCACGGAAACCCCTCAGATGCTGGATATTGATTTCGGTCCAAAAGACATAGAAGAGGCCATGCCATCCAGCTCGGCACCAGGCCCGGACTCATGGAATTCGATCCTAATGAAAAAATGTAAGGAAAACCTCTCAAAACCCCTGGCTATAATGTGGAGAAGGAGTCTAGACACTGGTGACATACCAGATAGCTTGAAAAACGTAATAATTGCCCCACTGCATAAAGGAGGGAGTAAAGCACTACCAAAAAACTACCGCCCGGTAGCTATAACCTCTCACATCATTAAAGTTTTCGAGCGAGTCCTGCGAAGCAAAATTTCAACATTCATGGAGGCAAATGAACTACACAACACGGGCAACATGGATTCAGAGCGGGAAGATCATGTCTCTCACAACTTTTGGAACACTATGACAAAATTCTTAAAGCGCTAGAAGAAAAGAAAAACGTGGATGTCATTTACACCGATTTTGCTAAGGCATTTGATAAATGTGACCATGGTATAATAGCCCACAAACTGAAAGCAAAAGGTATAACTGGGAAAATCGGACGGTGGATATACAATTTCCTCGTAAACCGAAAACAATCGGTAGCAGTAAACCAAGTCACTTCTGAGCCTTCGGATGTCAAAAGCTCAGTGCCCCAAGGAACAGTGCTAGCGCCCCTTCTGTTCCTCATACTAATTTGCGACATAGATACCAACACCAGACACAGTACGGTGTCGTCTTTTGCTGATGACACAAAATTAAGCAAGATAGTAAACACACAAGAGGACACGGGCCGACTGCAGGAAGACATGAATGTAGTGTTCCAGTGGACCAGGGAAAACAACATGCAATTCAATGAGGAAAAATTCCAATTAATATGGTACGGAGATAATAATGGTGTTAAAGAAATTACAAATTACTTAACAGAATCTAACCACATAATAGAACGGAAAGACAGTGTGAAAGACCTTGGGGTATCAATGTCTGAAAATATGGGTTTCAAAGTACATAACCAGGTCAAAGTGGCGGCTGCGAAACGTCTAACGGGTTGGATTCTGCGTACTTTTAAAACACGCGGTGAATTGCCTATGATAACGCTCTTCAAATCTCTAGTGCTACCGCGGCTTGAATACTGTAGCGTATTAACATCCCCATACAAAGCAGGTGAAATAAATGACGTAGAGAGTGTACAAAGAAATTTCACTTCACATATAAGTTCGATAAAACATCTACACTATTGGGAGCGTTTAAGAGCACTGAATCTGTACTCACTGGAACGTAGAAGAGAACGTTACCTAATAATATACACGTGGACAATCGCAGAGGGTTTAGTACCAAACCTACATACTCCGATAGTCATGAAATTCAGTGATAGGAGAGGCTGGGAATGCGAAATCCCCCAGATGAATAACAGGGGTGCTATGGGCTCTCTGCGAGAGGGCTGGTTATCACACAGAGGCCCACGTCTCTTCAACAAACTCCCACGGGGAGTAAGAAACATGAGGGACATCTCGTTAGACAACTTCAAGAGAGCCCTAGATGTCGAACTGCAAAAAGTGCCAGACGAGCCCATCCTCGCAAGGGAGCGAGCTGTCGCTTCAAACAGTCTACTGCACCTAATCACCACCCATAACGAGGGGCGTCGCGCTCCTTGGTGCCGCTAGAGGAGCGGCGAACACATCCAAAGGTATCCAAAGGTAAGGTATGGTACAGTAGGGATTAAGAATGGGAAAGGGGTGGGGCCTTTTTTTTTTTTTTTTTTTTTTTTAATGTATCTCTTCCAAAGACAGTGATACGGAACTGTGAAGCTGAACTTTAAATTCGTTTAGTTAATAATTATCACTGAATTATATTAGGAGACCGTTTTAGGACTTGTTTATAATTTTTTTTTTTTTTTTTTTTTTTTTTTAATATTTAGCCAAATATAATAAATAAATGAGCCTTTTGAGAGTATTACTCTCATATGAAAACATCCTGGTAAAAGTACTATATTTACTTCTCACATTTAAACCCACATATAAATATAAGTTTTTGGCATGAATTTAGTGTATGATTTGGTGAAAGTATTCATACATTTCGATACAAATCCTGAAAAGGTGAAGACAAAATATAGACATTGAAGACAAATAATGGACACATATATACTGTATAGCCTACATTATTTACATTATATTTCGAAGGACTGAGTATCAACCTTGCATCTATCTTAATCTTTCTATTTAGTGTTTTTTATGATTAAATAATTATCATATTAGGGTATCAAAAAGCCTCTTTAATGAATACTTAAAAGTTACATTATTAGTTGCATCTTTTATACTAGTTGACAGACCATTCCAGACCTTTGCACCTCAGTATTTTATAGAAGTTTGTGATTGTTCTGAGCGCATCATTATGATATCCAGTTATTTTCTATTCCTGAAGCTATACCTTTCTTTTATGTGTATATGAAATAAGTTGTTTTCAACATAATTCATGCGACGGTCAGTCAAAAAAGATGTTTTGAATGTGTGCAATAGTTATGATGGTGAGAGCATTATTATATATATGTATATTATCTATTTAAAAAAATGTAAGCTTTGCGAACAGTTCATTTGTATGGTGATATATATTTTTGTAAGAAATGGTACGAATAACCCATTTATGTCCAATAAATATTGTACCTATTTTGTAACTCCGCGTTTCTCCATATAGTCCAGTAAATCTAGCAATCATTTAACTGGACCTAGAACAAATTGCAATAGAAGGTTTTTGGCTTTAACTTGTTTATTAGGTCCCTCTGATGAACATATAAAAAGTCTCCAACTTTTGGACACTGGGAAAGTGGTTAATTTGCATAAATTCAAGATGGCCGCCGTCCAAAGCTTCAATTTACAGATAACTTTTTTCTGGTTGCTCCTAGACCCTATAAATGTATTACAAACAACGTTTTTTGGCTTTAACTTGTTTATTAGGTCCCTCTGATGAACATATAAAAAGTCTCCAACTTTTGGACACCTGGAAAGTGGTTAATTTACAGCCGAAAAACCTTACAGACAGGCTGAACTGTCTCTTTCACAAGGGGTGACACAGGCACTTTGTGCTTGTATGGGTTTTTTGACCTGTTGTCCCTCTTTTTTATAAAAAAAAAAAAAAAAAAAACATGACGTAGTATGACGTCATTCAGAGCCAATTATGTAATTCATGATAGGAGTTCGTATTCACTTGGATCATCGGTGCTTGCATCAAAGTTGCTATTTTGACAGAGTCCTTTACATTGACCACATGCACTGGAACATTCAAGCTCATTCCGTTTGCAACTACAGCGTTGAGTGTCACAGTTGCCCTTACACTGACATCTGACCAATTTCAGTAGTGAATCAGGAGCCACTGGCGAATCCATCGTCTTTGGTTCAAGCTGTCCCTTCCGCAAACACCAGCCCCATTTCTCGGGGTCCACAGTTCCCCATCCATTCCTGGACCTGACAATAAACTCGGAACGAGTGGTATTTGGCTGCATCGGTTGTTGGGGGAAGGCTGTGAACTTCAACAGTAGTTGAACTTTTTGCCACCTTGTTGCAAAACTTTGTCTTTCGCAGTCCGTCAAGGGTGTCATTTCCTTTTCCCCCGTACAAATAAACCAAGGCCTTTTCACCAGCTGATGATATCGCGTCTTTACTTCCACTTTGGCAACAGAATGCTTCTATACATTTCAAGAAACCGTTGTCTTCCCTCACTTTCCTCAAGGCAGCCCCTTTACCAATACCATACAGTCGTGAGGTTGTGTCACATCCACAGAGTGCATGGACAACTGGCAGGACACGACAGATGCTTTCACCGAGAGCTTCTGCTACTGAGTTAATATGCCAACATTTCCCACCTTCCTTGCTCGACTTGAAGTACAAATCATTCATCCCTCGTTCCGCATAATGACACAACAGCACCAACAAGTCTGTGTCCTCACCTATCACATATGTCACGGTTTCCCTTGCATGCTCAATTCCCTTCTTCGCAATCATGACATCTGCATCTGCTGGCGCATTGACACAGTCAATTCCATTTGCCTTGAATGTTTCACACAATAAGTCAATGAAGTTTTGCTTATTGTCCGAGTTTGACAAGAAGTTTTCCTTTTTTGACCGAAGGGGCATGGTTGGAGTGAACATCACCTTTTGACCAAAGACTCCTTTTGATCGTCGATTGTGTGTCATGTCCTTGGTAGTAGGTCCTGATTTATAACCGTCGAATACAACCACCGGGTTGAGAAAGTTTTTGGAAACATGCTTCATGTACATGCTTGCAATGTCCTCAAATGTGTCACCCTTCTTCCATGGAATCCTTTGCAATAAGGAACCACCATCCAGAACATGGGTCACAGTCCTTTCTTCCTCAAATGATTCCAATGACGACTTGGGAACAACAGCAGCTATCTCATCTCCTAGCTGTGGTTTATTGGCTTCCCTGAGCCTCCCCCACTTATCGAACAGAGCAGTAGGGTAGCTAGACAACTCATACGCAAAGACCTCTTCAACACCTAAGTCCCTGTTATTAGCAAAGATGAGGAGCCTCTGGAAAAGGAGCTGTGGGTCGATTGGTACTTTTTCAGCACTGATTGTAACCTTTGCACCCAACGACTCAACTTGATCTTTCTTCCTAAATGAAAAGTCAAAAGCATTGCTACCTTCCATCTTCTGCACAATGTTCATACCAACCTCATACAGTAAATGAGGATTGGCCGAGGCTGGTCCTGTCACACCTTTGGCAATATTCCTGAGTTCATTTGATTCTTGAAATGGATCATAATCCTTGAAGAATGCGAGAACCTTCTCTGTGTCCTTCCTATCTCGTTCACGCCTTGCTTCAGTCATTTCTTTGTGCTGCTCAGAGGTGTGGAAATGCTTCCCTGTCAGTTCTTGCATAACTTCACTCACCTCAGCGCAGGCTGACATAGCAAGTAACCAGCGCAGGCGTTGCGTTTCCTCCATGCCCCTACCACGTGTCAATCCACCATTCGTTTTCAAAGAGTGCATCAAAACCTGCTCTATAACCAAGTCGCTTGGCAGTCCTGCCCACAGCCGATCACTTCGGCGGATCACAAATAGACCGGAGTTCAATTGACAGAACATGTCTGGGTTGAGCTGCTCAAGTTCAATCATGTCTTGAATGTACACATGGGCTGACTTGGCATAATTGTTATGACCACACGCTGCAAAGTACGGCAACATCTCCTGGAGTGTTCCGAGGTACAGTAGGAAATCGCCCATTCTCAGTGCCCTCAGGAAGCGACGCAGCAGGTCAATCATGTCCATGTATTGAATCCATAGCTTTCCCATCTTATGCTCTGCTAAGGAGCTCTTCTCAGCTTTAAGTTTTTCAGAAATTCTGTTGAAAACGTCTTTACTGCAGACTTCATCCGGTGAAACGTCTTCACGCAACAGCTTATCCAAAAGATCTGCAGCCTCCTGGAAGTCCTTGCATGCGTCACTTTCCTCATCTACCATTGAGAGGTTGACACCGTATGCCCTGCCTAACACAATCGAACTCAAGGCTGTGTCAACCAAGAAGTGGCCTCTGATTGCTCGTGCATAGGCTTTCCCACTCAGCATTTGGGTCACAGCATTTTCAGCGTATATAAGTTCCAAAACCTCCTTAAGCCCAGATGCTTCCATAACATGGCCCATGCATCCCAAAAAGCTCATCACAGAGTGAAAGCCACCAAGGTTCAAAACAATGGGTTTCAGTTCGCTTCCTTCCTTCTCATGAACAATGATCGTCTTCGCTGTAAATTAACCACTTTCCAGGTGTCCAAAAGTTGGAGACTTTTTATATGTTCATCAGAGGGACCTAATAAACAAGTTAAAGCCAAAAAACGTTGTTTGTAATACATTTATAGGGTCTAGGAGCAACCAGAAAAAAGTTATCTGTAAATTGAAGCTTTGGACGGTGGCCATCTTGAATTTATGCAAATTAACCACTTTCCCGGTGTCCAAAAGTTGGAGACTTTTTATATGTTCATCAGAGGGACCTAATAAACAAGTTAAAGCCAAAAAACCTTCTATTGCAATTTGTTCTAAGTCCAGCCCTACTTTGACTGGTCTAATATGTGGCAGTAAAAACATATGAGAGTAAACTAATTATTATTATATCAGGTCAGGTCAGGCGAAGGTATTGAAGAATAAACCTTTACAACGGCACCTCGTATCTACTCTTTCGAAGAGTGTTGAGAGAGGAGAAGGAGTGTTGGAGAGCGAGGAAAGAGAGAGGGTGCCTGATATTCAATAATATCGAATATATTATAGAATAGATATTATCTAGATATTAGATATTATCTAGCTTCTTGCTCTGTACAGGGGCATAGTGTGCCCTTGTATTGAGTATTTTTCACATGTGTGGGGAGGTTCCTCTCACATCGCTCTCCTAGACAAGGTTGAAAGGAATGCCTTTCGTATCATTAACTCCCGTCCACTCACCAACTCTCTGCAATCTCTCTCTCTCCGCCGCAATGTTGCATTTCTCTCGCTATTCTATCGCTACTATAATAATCAGTGTTCCTCAGAGCTATCCCAGATTCCCAGTGCATACCACCTCCTTTACGTACGGCACGTGGTACCCGTCTTGCAACTCAATCCCACCCTACTCTGTGCAACTCTCCAACCCAAGTGTGAAATGTTACTCTCAAACTTTCTTCTACTCAACAGCTGAGCTCTGGAACTCTCTCCCAGAATAAGTTTTTCCCGCTTCCTATGACTTAAATTGCTTCAAACTCCGTGTGTCCAGGCATTTTGGCTCGAACGTCCCTTGATTTTGGCCCTGTCACTCTTTCAACTATGGGGGAGGCACTCGCTATAGGCAGTTATGCCTTTTGCCTCCCTCAATCACATAGAAAAAATAAAAATAAAAATCTGCGACAGCCAACTGCAACACGTCAGACGCGCGGTGCCCAGAAACAATGCTGACAATAGCTCCACAATACCATTGCACAAGAAGAACGGGAGTACTACTGAGTTTACTGAGCAGATGCTGAATACTACATTTCCCTAACCCCGAGCCTGCTTGTAACTGTGGACGGTGAAAACCGAGTGCCGGACCAGAACCAAGCATCAGGTTGAAGTGTAGCTGAGAACAAAAAGGTGCCTTCAAACAGCAGCACCTCAATATTATTTGGATCCTCTCGGACCCAAAATCAATTAAACATTTACTACCATCTAACTCCAATGAGGTTATAATTATTAGCCTTACTTTTATGAAAAGAGGCAATTCAAATATTGACAATGTTACTAAACCGAGGTTAGCTTAGCCTCACCTTAACCCCTTCTGTATCGGTGCCGTCCTTTTAACTTTATTCTGGCTACTATTAAACGATTTTATCACGTTCATAAAGGGCCTAAAGCAGCAATCCGGCTTCGAACTATCTCACGTAGTCATTTTTTCTACCACATATCTTTTTTAAATTGCAAGAAATCGTCTAAATATAGCTAGAATCAAATAAAAAAGACGTCGCTGGTACAAAAGAGGTTAAGAAAGAGATATATCAGACAAAGTACTGAATAAGAAATTATGTGTTATATGTTTACTTTATTGTTCCTCAAGGCAACCATTATTACCTAGCGACATATTGCCAACAGATTGACAAGCACTTTCGTATTAACAGAATATGATAAAACTCAATGCTTGGTTGTTTGTTGGGTAAACGGTGAGATGCATGGGTTCGACACTTATTGAATGATCGGTGTTATAAACGTATATATGTGCGTGAATCACACTAGGGTATTTTGCTGTCATGTTTTTTTAGATAGTAGGCCTACCGAATATTGAAGAAGTTGCTGTATTGTGAACGATGCATATATGATAAAATAGGTGTAACAGCGTGAGTATATTGATCAAGTTATTTTATAGATGCCTGAGCGTGTTGAGTTGCATTGATAGCGCTTTCGCAGATGGTATACAGTAAATTGCACAGTAGACATAAGGTGTACGCGTGTAGGTTGTAACATAGGTATAACTATTATGACCTATATACATATAGATATATAATCCTGTTGTGTGTATATGAGATGCATATTTTTTGGCTGGTTGATATGAGCCAATGGATACTAAGGTGTACTTCTATAGATATTAATGTGTACTTTTGTAAATATTAAGGTGTACTTGTGTAGGTTGTACGAGAAGTATAACTATGTTTTCCTACAGTATGTACATAATTATATATATTTGCGTTTGCGAGTGTACGAGGTATTGTGACGCCTCCCGGCGTTAGCAGAATGGTTGCGTGGGGCATTGCAGCTCGCTAGCGCTCGCCAGGATGGGGGGATAGGCTACAGTTGTCCTAGAATGATCTGCTTTATTTCATTAGTGTCGTGTTGCCACAGACAGTCTAGAAGTGCTCTTTGTTTTGGTCTGTGGCCGCGCCTTATATTTTATATTCGTTATAATAGCTTGTGTGGGAGGCGAGCGAGAGAGTGTGAAGGAGTACACCCAGAAGCGTGGTGAGCTATGACACGGCTCGCTTGGGCGCTGACGGCGTTGGCGGCCGGGTGGTCAACTAGTCCCTTCCCGTCGCTGCCTGGTGTTCTTTACCAGCTCAGAGCTTGCCTGACACGCGTATCGCCTACATCCTTTGCAATTCTGTCCCCCATACTCACTACTTTGCATACTATTTCTCTCTCTCGACTTCTCCTTTCTCATTCTCTAATCTTTATTAAACTCAACATCCCTTCTGGTTTCAGCATAGACGTTCACCGTCGACCAGTCGTATTGTACGCGAAGCTCTCAGATATTTCCATGTATTAGGTTAAGGAGGTATTATGCTTTATTGAGGTTTAGAGAGACGGACTTTTCCGTATGTGTCCTCTCTCGGGAAGGTTGTAGACCGGTATATGTCTCCCTTGCAAGGTGTTGAGTGATTCTGCTAGGTTATCTAAAGCTAGACTAGGGGTAAGGTTACTGTGTCGTTGTCTCCGATGTGTGCAGTGTTAGCTAAGCTCTGCACGACATCGACAGGTACTGTGGGAGCCTAAGTTGTCTTCGGGTTGGTTTACTTTGCGAGCACAGCGCTGTGGTGTGAGAGGGCCATAGCCTATCCCTCACAACATAGTGCTGCCTCTTTGTGTTGACTTCTGAGGGATCGCCAGGATAGAGCTAGGTACTAGAGACCTAGATTTATCAAGAGAGCATCCCCGTCATATAACGTAATCTTCATTATACCACCCTCGGACAACGTTAGGCTACGAGCCGCATACTCGCCCAAAGTTGCCCTCCCTTGATACCCCAGCTAGACTTTATTAACTGAGCAGACACTGGTTAGAGATAAGCCCCATTATTATATGTATGCAGCATTATTATTCACTGCACTTTTCAGCCGAGGTTGTTGTTGAGTTGCACAACCCGAGGAGGCTGTTGCGTTGTGTCACGAAGCATTTCTTTAGTTGCCAAGCATTACTACCTTTGTGCAGTCTTTATTATTCGCCTGCCTATTATTACTATATGTCCTAGCATTTATTGTGACCCGTATTCTGCATTATAATTGTTCAAGATTCTTTACGAACATCTTCCCAGCATCAGACTTATTTCAGAAGTTTCCAGTTGATGTTGCAGGACTAGCATTGCACTTTCTTTAATACAGGAGTGCCAGTTATTTGAGTATCTACCGTAACGTTAATTAATCACGTTAACTATCTTTTCTTTGTGTAACATAATCGAGTAATCTTTTACTGTTTGAGAATAGGCTGTTTCATTGAGCGTCAGCCTAGTGTGTGTGCACCAGTTACTGAGTCATGGATACCTCGTTCTCCAGGCACGACTCAGGGCGGTAATGGTGTTTTGTTTTCCAGTGTTTAAGGCAGGGGTTGGATCTAGTGTTACCGTTGTTGCTTTTTGCCATTATCTAGTCCAATGTTGAAGAGCCCTGTGTCTTTGAGAACCTGGATCGTAACAGTATATACTGTATGTATATACTTTGTCGGGATGATATAAACCCATAAATATAATTATGCTACTTGGGTATATATATATTTTTTTCTTTGTTCTATGTGAGTGAGGGAGGCGAAAGGCAGAACTGCCTATAGCGAGTGCCTCCCCCATAGTTGAAAGAGTGACAGGGCCAAAATCAAGGGACGTTCGAGCCAAAATGCCTGGACACACAGAGTTTGAAGCAATTTAAGTCATAGGAAAAGGGAAAGACTTATTCTAGGAGAGAGTTCCAGAGCTCAGCTGTTGAATAGAAGAAAGTTTGAGAGTAACATTCTCTTGGGTTGGAGAGTTGCACAGAGTAGGGGTGGGATTGTGTTGCAAGACGGGTACCACGTGCCCTACGTAAAGGAGGTGGTATACACTGGGAAAGCTCTGAGGAACACTGATTATCAACTCTGCGTAACAGAGTTTGGTATCGCCCCCCCCTCCCCCGTATAGTGGGTACCACCTGAAAAAATGTCTGTCGTCGTCGTTGTCGTCGTCCGTCTGTCCCGAAACTCCTTCTAGACCGTTGGACGGATTTTCACCAATAAATTTCACACGAACATTTGTTGTGTGAATGCGAACTTCAGTCAAAAAATATTTTTTGAATTTGTGCAATAATTATGATTTTAGGTCCAAAATATGGTTTCACCCAAAATATGTTACACCCAGCACACTAAGAACGCATTCGTTCTGGGGGCGAACACATCTCGCTCCGTATTTGCTAGGTTAAGTTAGTTTAATTGGCATTATAAGTGATGGTAGTAATAGTGGGATTGATGGTGATAGTAGTGATGATGGAGATAATAGTAGTGATGATGGTTGTATTTGTATTGATGATTACAGTAGTGATGATGATCACAGTAGTAGATATGATGGTGACAGTAGTAGATATGATGGTGACAATACTTTTAGTAGTGATGATGGTCATAAAAGTAGTGATGATGGTGACTATGGTGTGAGTATTAGTGATGATGGTGAGTAGTAGTGATGATGGTGAAAGTTGTAGTGATGATGACAACAGTTGTGTTGATGAAGATCATAGTAATGGTGATGATGGCAGTAGTAGTGATGATGGTGATAGTAGGATACATGATGGTAATACTTGTGACAATAGTAATGATGATGATTATAGTAGTAGTGATGATGTTAACTAGTAATGATGATTGTAAGATGGTGGTGATGATAGTAGTAATGTTGGTTGATAGGTGTAGTATCAATGATGATAGTAGTGATTAAGATGGCAGTGACAATGGTAACAGTAGTAGTGATGACGGTGAGAGTAGTAGTGATGATTGTAATTGTAGTAGTGATGATGATCATAGTGATGCTGATGATGACAGTAGTCGTGATGATTGTGGCAAATGTAGTGATGATGGTGATTGTGATTGATGATGGTATTAGTAGTGATGATGGTAACCCATCGCAGAGTTGGGTATGCCGTTTTGATTTTGGGCAAAACGGCACGTCTACTTTATTATAGTAACGATAGAATGTTGGTCAGTCTTTGTGATTAGACACCGTGTTTTACTAGGATCTGTAGCTTACTTGCAGGATAACAGAGTATCAATTAATGCTACCTATTTGAACCAAGCCAGAGGTTAGTGGGACTGTACTGCGATCACTACCTGTACAGATGAATAACGTATAGTTGGGTAGGCTCTAACGGGAGTAACATCCAAACTGGAGTACTACACTAAATGCAGGAAATTATTCAGTTTTACATAGCCTATTTCATTTGAGGGAGAAGTTGCCCAGTCTTAATATCTCCGGAGGTTATGATGGTGCATACTTTACATTGAGTAAGGAAGTGTTAACGGATTGTGAATATAATGTCTTGTTTACGATTGGCTGTCTATATCTCCAAGATGGTGTAATACGAATTATAACAATAATTTTATCAACTCTGCGTAAGAAGAGATTGGTATCGCCCCCCGTATAGTGGGTACCACCGGATAAAAATGTCTGTCGCTGTCGTCGTCGTCGTCGTCGTTGTTGTCGTCCGTCTGTCCCGAAACTCCTCCTAGAACGTTGGACGGATTTTCACCAAATTTCACACAAACATTTGTTGGGTGAATGCGAATGTCAGTCAAAAAAAGAGTTTGAATTTGTGCAATAGTTATGATTTTAGATCCAAAATATGGTTTTACCCCCCTCCCCAGCAATGATAATGGTGTTCTGTGTGTGTGTGCCTTGTAGGGGCACACACACAGAACGCCATCGTTCTGGGGGCGAAAACATCTTGCTCCGTATTTGCTAGGTTAAGTTAGTTTAGTTGACATTAGAAGTGATGGTAAATAGTGGGATTGATGTTGATAGTGATGCTGGTGATAATAGTAGTGATGATGGTTGTAGTTGTATTGATGATGATGACAGAGTAGTGATGATGATGACAGTAGTAGATATGATGGTGACAGTACTAGTAGTAGTGATGATGGTCATAATAGTACATATAGTACATTGGACAAGAATCCAGGGTGCAGACCTGTAGGGGTGGGTGAAGTGTTGAGAAGAATCATCGGAAAATGCATAATGGAGGTGGTGAAGGACGATGTGCGGTCAGCGGCTGGAAATCTCCAAGTGTGTGCTGGCCACCAAGCAGGGGGAGAGGCAGCAATTCATGCAATAAGAGAAATATATGAGCAAGAAGAATGTGAAGCCGTGCTGTTAGTGGATGCATCAAATGCCTTTAACACCATCAACAGAAAGACAGCAATTCACAACATCAAGGTAAAATGCCCCAGCTTAGCCACCTATGTAGAGAATACCTATAAACAGCCTGCAGACCTCTTCATAGTAAACAACCAAAACTCACGACGTGGAACGGCACTGAAATCAATGGAAGGAACCACACAAGGGGACCCAGTAGCAATGGCGATGTACGCATTAGGTCTCTCGGTGTTGCTATCATTAACAAGACATGAGACGACACATGTTAAGCAGGCGGCCTATGCAGATGATCTCACTGGAGCAGGGAAAGTCAATGATCTCAAGAGCTGGTGGGAGCAAGTATCACAAGTGGGACCAGAAATAGGATACTTTCCAAATGCTAGTAAGTCTATACTGATAGTAAAACCAGAACATTACGAAAATGCCTTAGAAGCTTTCAACGGTAGTGAAGTGGTCATAACAAAGGACGGACAGCGTCATCTAGGGGCAGTGATTGGCACAGAAGAGTTCAAGAAGCAATACATGGAAGAGAAGGTCAGAGAGTGGGTAAACGAAATAGAAATACTAGCCAAAATTGCAAAGACGGAACCACAGGCTGCATATTCGGCATTCACATATGGGGTCAAACACCGCTGGACCTACTTGATGCGTACCATTCCAAACGTGGGTCCACAACTTCAACCGCTAGAAGATGCCATCAGAGACAAACTCATCCCAGCTTGGATGAAGTCCCACACCCCAAATGCTACAGAGAGGGAGTTGCTCGCACTTCCTCCTAGGTTAGGAGGGCTTGGAATCATCAATCCGGTGAGGAGGGCGACAACGGAACACGAGAACTCAGTAAAGATAACAGAATCTCTCACTGAACGCATCGTAGCGCAAGATCCTGACGGCGAAGTGGACCAGGCGGACATCTACAATATCAGAAAGACCATCACGTCAGAGAGGCAAAACTCACAGAAAAATGACCTGGCACAATTGATGCGACAACTTTCCCCGAGACTAACAAGAAAAGTACAAATAGCACAAGAAACGGGTGCTTCAAATTGGCTGACAACACTACCAATCAAGGCAAAAGGCTTCAATCTAAACAAACAAGAATTTAATGATGCTATTGCACTGAGGTATGATTGGCCGATTGAAGGACTGCCCGATCGATGCGTTTGTGGAATCAACAACGATGCAGACCACAGCATGATATGTAAGAAAGGAGGATTCATCAGCATCAGGCACGATGAAGTAAGAGATGTAACGGCGAACATGCTCAGGGAGGTGTGTCGAGATGTGGTGCGCGAACCATCACTCATTCCCTTGGAGGGAGAGATCTTGCAGCACAGGACGGCCAACACATCCAACGAAGCACGAGTGGACGTTAGTGCAAGAAGTTTTTGGACAAGAGCACAGCGAGCATTCTTTGACGTAAGAATATTCGACCCAATGGCCCATAGCTACAGCGGGCTGTCTCTGGAGGCTGCACACAAGAGGAATGAACAAGAGAAGGTCAGGGCATATGGGGAAAGGATCTTAAATATCGAACATGGCAGCTTTACCCCACTAGTCTTCACCACATCTGGAGGGATGGGACCTAGGGCCCAGTGCTTCTATTCAAGGCTTGCAGAGATCATCGCAGAGAAGAAGAAACAGCCCAGGAGCCACGTTGTAGCCTGGATGAGGTGCCGTCTATCTTTCTCGTTGCTCAGATCAGCACTACTATGCCTGCGGGGAACAAGACTGTCTGCACCACAACCAGCGACGGTGGCAGAAGTGGACTACGAGGCAGCAGTGGCAGAGGGTCGCATAGGAAGGAGACTGGATTGAAGTTGCATGGTGTTGAATAGTAATATCTGATGCTTGTAAAATAAAATGTATGAACAATATTAAATAAAAACCAATGTAGTAGTAGTAATCCACGATGATGAGTCTGAGTGCTGACCCCGGAATAGTAAGTAGCTGAATGACTACCAAGTCGGACGCTTTGATGACTGTTCTGACCTGGTTTAGGGTCCAAAGAGGGGATGCACAGGCTGAGTGGTTTAAACAAAATAAAAAATAAAAAATAAAAATAAATAGTACTGATGATGGTGACAAGTAATGATGATAGTTGTAGTGATAATGATGACAGTAATGATGATGGTAGTGGCGATGGTGACAATAGTAGTGATGATGGTGAGTAGTAGTGATGATGCTCAAAGTTGTAGTGATGACGACAGTAGTAGTGATGATGAGAGTAGAAGTGATGATGGTAAGAGTAGTAGTGATGACTATAATAGTAGTAGTGTTGATGATATTAATGGTGATAGTGACTAGTAGTGATGATGGTGACCCATCGCAGAGTTGGGTATGCCGTTTTGATTTTGGGCAAAACGGCACGTGCCGTCTACTTTGTTATTATTATTATTATTATTATTATTTGTAGTAGTAGTAGTAGTAGTAGTGACAACTTTCCTGGAGACAAACAAGAAAACTACAAATAGCACAAGAAACGGGTGCTTCAAATTGGCTGACAACACTACCAATCAAGGCAAAAGGCTTCAATCTCAACAAACAAGAATTTAAAGATGCTATTGCACTGAGGTATGATTGGCCGATTGAAGGACTGCCCGATCAATGCGCTTGTGGAACCAACAACGATGCAGACCACTCCATGATATGTAAGAAAGGAGGATTCATCAGCATCAGGCAAGATGAAGTAAGAGATATAACGGCGAACATGCTCAGGGAGGTGTGTAGAGATGTGGTGCGCAAACCATCACTCATTCCCTTGGATGGAGAGATCTTGCAGCACAGGACGGCCAACACATCAAATGAAGCACGATTGGACGTTAGTGCAAGAGGTTTTTGGACAAATACACAGCGAGCGTTCTTTGACAAAAGAGTATTTGACCCAATGGCCCATAGCTACCGCGAACTGTCTCTGGATGCTACACACAAGAGGAACGAACAAGAGAAGGTCAGGGCATATGGGGAAAGGATCTTAACCCTTAATAGCGGCGAGCAACATAAGTCGAGTTAAATAAAGCTGGACTATGTGGCGGCGCTCGACATAACTCGAGTGGCAATTTCAGCACGTAATGTGGCTGAGAGAGAGAGACAAGTGGTGGCAGGAGACTAGCGAGCGTATGACTGCTCCAGACCACCGCGGCGAACCTACTGACACAAATCTCAGCTCCCTCCTCCCTCTCTCACTCGCTACATACTCAATTATGTACTGAAAGTACCGAATTACCTGCTTTTTGCACTCGCGTTGCACGGTTATTGCAAGAAAACTATCCATCATACAAGGATCGTTATGGTGTCATTCGAAAGCTCTGTTTATGCCCTTTCAGGGATAGGTACTTGTTTTACGTTCTGGGTCTTATTTAGGCATGAAAATGATCACGTAAACAGCCCTATTTTGGCTAAAAACACCCCGCTGTGCGGTACACATAAATAAACCGCATAGGCCGCTCGTAAGGTGTTAAATATCGAACAAGGCAGATTTACCCCACTAGTCTTCACCACATCTGGAGGGATCGGACCCAGGGTCCAGTGCTTCTATTCAAGGCTTGCAGAGATCATCGCAGAGAAGAAGCAACAGCCCAGGAGCCACGTTGTAGCCTGGATGAGGTGCCATCTATCTTTCTCATTGCTCAGATCAGCGCTACTATGCCTGCAGGGAACAAGACTGTCTGCACCACAACCAGTGACGGTGGCAGAAGTGGACTACGAGGCAGCAGTGGCAGAGGGTCGCATAGGGAGGCGACTGGATTGAAGTTGCATGGTGTAGAATAGTAATATCTGATGCTTGTAAAATAAAATGTATGAACAATATTAAATATAAATCAATGTATTAGTAGTAATCCACGATGATGAGTCTGAGTGCTTACCCCGGAATAGGAAGTAGCTGAATGACTACCAAGTCGGACGCTTTGATGATTGTTCTGACCTGGTTTAGGGTCCAAAGAGGGGATGCACAGGCTGAGTGTTTTTTAATTAAAAAAAAAAAAAAAAAAAAAAAAAAAAAAAAGTAGTAGTAGAAGTAGTAGTAGTAGTAGTAGTAGTAGTAATAATAATAGTAGCCGTAATAGTAGTTGTTATAGTAATATCATTAATAGCAGTCATACTAATATAACTATTTTATTATTACTATAACTTGCTTGCATTTTACACTGACGTAAATATTTGGCGACGACATATTAAAAAGTTTTAATGGCAGTCTGCAAGCCATTACCGGGGTCGATGGCTTCACCCCCTTTATCACCAGCACCTTCAGGATACAGTCAATAGTCTATTTTGTGTGTGCAAGTTATAGTTGGCTTCACTTACAACTGTTACTGACTTACTTTTATTTAGGGTTATTAATGTTTTATTTGGTTTGTGTACGTAAAGTGGCTTATCCCTTTATCACCAACACCTTTAGAGAACACAGACTACATATCTGCAAGGTACACTTGGCCACATTTAAGACTGTTACTGAGCTACTCTTTTATTATTATTTATGTTTTATGTACCGAGGCTGATGGCTTCCTTCCCTTTATCACCAGGGCCTTTACTATACGGACACTACACTGTATATTTTGTGTGAGAGGTGGAGTTGGGTACACTTCAAAATATTACTGAGCTACGTTTGTTTAGGTTTATTAATGTTTATATTAGTACCGAGGAGGATTGCTGCAGTACCTTTATCACCAGGACCTTCTGAATACATATACTGCACTGCCTTTTTGGTGTGTGAGGTACAGTTGGCCTCACTTCTGATTGTTACTGAACTATATGTATTTTCAATTGTATATGTATATTTGTGTTTGTACCGAGGACGATGGCTTCAGTCCCTGTTTCACGAGTTATTTCAGCATACCTCAACTATAATAGAAACAAAGCTATTACTTCCTTTATTTATTATTCCTTGTGTCGTTTGTACCCAGACGATAGCTTTACGCCCTTTACCATCAGCATGTTCAGCATACAGAGATAGACTGTAAAGAGGTATACTGTATGTAAGGTGTAGTTGTGGTCATGTATACTTGAACACCTCACAATGATAACATCGAGATGGTGAATATAACCAAGTGAATTCCACACATTTGTTGTGTGACTCATCAGTTTATCTTAATGTTTCGCCAGTATGTCATCATTACGCCCTCTAAAAATGTAAATAAATTCCTGATTACAACTGCGCATATCTAGCTTATGCCAGTGACCATGATCCCCAAAACGGTGGCCACGAATTAATCGCCCCCATGCTTCTCAGTCCCCTGTAAGCCGACGCCCATTCTCCCATCCAACACCGCTTTCACTCATATACCTTTCAACTCCATCCACCACTCCATACTCGGTCTGCCTCTTTCGCTCTGTCCTTCCACCTCACTCTCGTACACTCTCTTATGTCACTGTCTCGCTTCCCATACGTTCCATGTGGCCGAACCATCTCAATGTGTTTCTTTTCACACTCTCCAGCACATCTACATCCACTCCACACCGCCCTCGTACTTCTTCTTTCGTCTGTCTATTCCTCCATATACCTCCACATGCACTTATCAAAGAAATACGTTCCACCCTTCTCACTCTTGATAGTGCCTCTCCAACAACGTCCATACTTTACTCCCGTAAGTCATGCAATTACTTTTTTACTTCCATGCTGACCACCCTATTCCTTGTCACTGCTTTCAGCATTCCTCCATCCGTCTACCCCTGTTGAAACCCTCTCCCGCTCTTCATCCTCTATACTCCCATCTTTACTCATCATAATGCCCTAATACTTTTATAAACTGACATTCTCCAGAGCCTGACCTCTACATCTAACCTTTTGACTGCGGTTGCCGTACTGGAACGTCCTGGAAATATCCTGGAATTAATTGCCCGTTAGAGCTTGTGGAGAAAAGTGTGAGTGACTAAGAGCGTGGCAGGCCCCCATTTGCTCTGCAACAAGTCGGTCACGGCAGTGCGGCACTGAGACTCTCCCCCCATGTTTCGTGAGACATATTCAGTGTTGCCAAAGGCAAACGTAGCAGAACATTGCTGATGTCTGCAGCAACACTGCGGGTGAACCATGTAAGCTAGAGAGTTCGTTCTGGTGTCTCTTTTCTTCTATGTTTTAGCTGCAAACAGTTAATTTCCTGCAGAAACTTGTGTAAACAATCAGGAGTGCCTGAATGAGCTCTAATAAAACAGAAAATCCCAAGCACTAACAAGGTTAACATCAATAATTTGCCGAAAACACTTTTGGAAAATAGGAAAGCAATCTAGAAAAAGGAATATTAACTTGACATTTGTACGATGTGAAACTAAGTGTATACTACTAGTAGACTATTTGATGCACGTTAAAATTGTATTATAACAAACAATTATACTGTTTATGAGTCAGATTTCTGACGAATATTGGCTTTGACTGTACAGTCAAGAACAAACATAAGGGTACACAGAATTTGAATATTGAAACTTTAAAAACCAAGCTCTGAAGCATCTGGACTTTATTAAAGTATCCACATCCACACCACACTGCTCTCTTACTTCCTCATTCGTCTGTCTATTCCTCCATGTAACTCCACAAGAAACTCATTTCCATCCCTCTCACTCTTGATTTGTGCCTCTCCAACAACGGCTATGCTTCTCCCCCGTACGTTGATGTCGGGATTACCACACGATCATACAATGACTTTTATACTTCCATGCTGACCACCCTATTCCTTTCCACCGCTTTCAACGTTCCTACAACACTCTTCCCCTGTTGCACCATCTCCCGCACTTCAGCCTCCATACTCCCACTTTTACTCACCACACTGCCCAAATACCAGTACAGAAATGAACTGATTTTCTACATAGCCGAACCATTCAACTTCACCTCACACTCTGTGACTGCACCCCTTTCAAAGACCCTAACATTACTCTTCCCCATATCTACCTTCAGGTTCCAAATATATTTGCCAGACCTTGCAACTCCCACTCTTTATCACTCATCAAAACTGTGTCATCAGAAAACAGCACTACAGACAATGTTCACTCTTTTCCTTCCCTTATCAGGTGTACACCAACATCCACTGCTCTTCCTTGATTTTTCAACACTACATCCATATGGATATTGAACAACCATGGGGACATCACGCACCCTTTCTTTAGGCAACATTCTGATCAAAGAACTCGCTCTGTACATTCTCTACTGCTGCCTTTGCACCTTCATTCATGCTCTTCACTGCTTTCAGCAACTTATCAGCTACTTCAACAAACAAAAATCAATCCTTCATCTTCTCTCAATATTCTTGGTGTCTCTCTTTCTTTTGCTCTCTCTTGGAAGGATCATATTACCAGTCTTGCTAAGGCAGCCTACCAGAAGCTGGGTGTGCTCAACTGACTCAAAGGATTCTTTACCCCTGCACAGCTTCTTGCTCTGTACAGGGGCACAGTGCATTCTTATATTGAGTATTGTTCACGTGTGTTGGGAGGATCCTCTCACACCGCATTCCTAGACAAAGTAGAAAGGAAAGCCTTTCGTATTATTAACTCACATCCACTCACCAATTCTCTGCAATCTCTCTCTCTCTTCGCCGCAATGTTGCATCTCTCTCGCTAATCTATCGCTACTATAATAATCAGTGTTCCTCAGAGCTCTACCAGTGTATACCATTTCCTCTACGTAGGGTACGTAATACCTGTCTTGCAACCCAATCACACCCCTACTGTATGCAACTCTCCAACCCCAGAGTGAAACGTTATTCTCAGTCTTTCTTCTATTCAATAGCTGAGCTCTGGAACTCTCTCCCAGAATCAGTCTTTCCCTCTTCCTATGACTTAAATTGTTTCAAACTCTGTGTTTCCAGGCATTTTGGCTCGAACGTCCCTTTATTTTGGCCCTGTCACTCTTTCAACTCTGGGGAAGACACTCGCTACAGGCAGCCTCACTCACATAGATTTTTTGTTTTTTGTATATTCTCAATACTTTCCACAGACCTTCTCTAACAACTTGGTCATAGGATTTCTCCAAGTTCATAGAGGCAGCATATAATTTTTGTCCCTTCTCCAGATATTTTTCAACAACACATCTTAACCCTTGTTTAGCGGGACCCGACTTAAGGCGGCCTAGAGAACCAAGGACTAAGTGGCGGGGCCTACTTAAGTCTGTGTGCAATTTTTGAGCAATAATGGCTCTGAGATAGAGACGAGCGATGGCAGAAGCGTAAGTCGGCTCATGACCGCTCGGCACGGGTCCCGCGCGACTACTGACGTTCCCTCCACACACATCCACGCTCACTGCCTCGCTACACAGGGAATTATGTAAGGATATTACCGTACTTTTGGGATTTTGCACTCGTCTTGCAAGAGAACGCGTGGTCGTAGAAGGATGGTTCTGGTGTCATTCGAAAGCTCAATTATCGCCCTTTCAGGGATACATAATTGTATTACGCTCTGGCTCTTGTTTATACATGAAAAGGCCTCTCCTCTAACTTCCACTCTGTGGAACACCACCTCTCCTCTGCAAACCCTGATCTTCTCTTTCTCACCGAGACACACTTGTCTGGGACTACTGACAGCAAACCCTTCTCTGTATCCTCCTACTATCTCTATCATTAGTTTTGAGCCAAAGGTAGATGTTGCGTTTATGTACATAACAATCTTGCTATCTCTCGTGTTCCCAACTTAGATTCTTCTGAATTCTCAACTCTCTGGCTAAAGCTTTCTTGTCACTCTCAAACTAAATATTTCTGCGCTGTTTATCTCTCCTCTAATTCTACTGACTATCCAAAATTGTTTGACTATCTTTCTTCTAAAGTGGAACACATTCTATCCATCTCTTATTTCGCAGAAATCTCCATTTTAGGAGATTATGGTGTTCACCACCGCCAATGGCTCTCCTCTGTTTCCAGGGGATAAGGGGGCCTTCACCTATGGTGTAGGACAACAAAAAATATGCCTCACACATCCTACTGCATGTCATACAAGGCGACTAATAGGGGGGATGGTGTTAAACCTGCAGACCAAGGAGCCATCACTATACAATGAAGCCTTGTTATTGGCGCTGGCATTGTCTCCATATGAGAGTGCTGTGACAGGGCTTCATTGTTTTTGCTCCAAGTTGCCTAATGGCGGCACATTGGCGGTGGGTGTCGCTCCCTCTGGACCCGGATCTGGTGCCCTGGGCCCAACCTGGTCGAAATGGATCCAGAGGGTACAGTACGTAGTGTTTCCACGGACTGGCACTTTCCGCCCAATAGTATAGGGGCCGAACCTGGTGGTAGCGCTCTAGGAGGCTGCCCTGTCATTGGGCGAAAAAATAGCAGGCCAGTCATAGTGCCGTGTACGCGCACGGGGTGCGTCCCTGTGGCTGGTTCTGGTGGGGCGTACCGAGGCCACTGGATCCTACCCCCTTGTAATCTCTTGGGGGAAGGTACTGGGAATAGTCCCGGGGTAGACTGGAACCGGAGTTCTGGGGGTGGGGGGTGGGGATGACCATTTGCCAGCCAAAATACCCAATTATGACTAAACAACCTAAAAAGAAACAACGTAAGTCCGAAGAATCAAAACCGCACAGGACAAGGACAAATGCCCCCCACTATCTCAGACTTGCTAGTGTGAATGTTGGTAGTTTGAATCAGCGTGCAAATGAAGTGGCTGAGATGTGTGAGAGGAGGCGAGTGGACGTCTGCTGTGCCCAGGAAACACTCTTCCAAGAGGCATGGAGTACAGTGGGTTGTCGGGAGAAAGAAAAGATTTAGGATCTACTGGATGGGGGTGGAGACTGATAAAGCGAAAGGAGGAGTGGGTGTTCTGGTGGCTGAAGAGCTGGCGGAAAGTGTGCTTCAGATTACGAGAGTTAGTGAAAGGCTGATTGTTTTGAAGTTGAAATTTGGTGAAAGAATTCTGAATGTGATATCTGCATATGCCCCACAGGCTGGTCTACAGAAAGAGATAAAAGAGGACTTCTGGAATGACACCGTCAGTGTCATTTCAGGCCTCTCAGAGAATGAAATAACAATCAGGGGGGGGGGGGGGGGGACCTGAATGGTCACGTGGAAGCATCTGCAGATGGATACGAGGGGGTACGTGGAGGAAATGGTTACGGAAGGAGGAATCTGGAAGGCGAATATATACTAGAGTCCTGCGTTGCACTCAACGTGGTTGTGTGTAACACCAAGTTCAAGAAAAGACAGAGCCATCTGATCACATATAACTCTGGGGTCTCCATTAGCCAGATAGATTACTTCTTGGTTAACAGGAAAGACTGGAAACTGGTTCGAGATGTAAAGGTCATCCCAAGCGAAGAATGTATCCCCCAGCAAAAGCTACTTGTGAGCGACATGAGCTTATACAGAGATCCTAAGCGCAAGAAGGTATACATACCCAAAAGGAAAGTGTGGCTGCTGAAGAACAAGGAAGTTAGGGATAGGTTTCATAATGAACTGGAGGAACTGAATACAAATAAGGAAGCTAGGCCTAACGATGTAAATAGTCAATGGAACTTTCTTAAGCACAGCCTTATCGCTGCCACTGACAAAGTCTGTGGGAAAACAAAGGGTCACCCCAGGAATAAGACCTCCTGGTGGTGGAACGATGAGTTAGAACATGCTGTGGAGAGAAAAGGAGATGCTTTAAAGCATGGAAGAAGAGAGGCAGCAAGGAGGAATACCAGGCAGCTAAACGAACTGCCAAAAGAGTCATTTACAATGCTAAAAAAGGCATTAAGGACCTGGTCCTCGAACAAGTGTGTAACACTGACAATCCCAATGGGATCTTCAACCTAGCTAGGCGAGTGAAAAATGACAGTAGGGATATTATAGGTGAACAGTGTGTTCGAAACAATAATGGGAAGATTGTGTATGCATAAAATGAAATCAGAGAAGCATGGAAGGCACACTATGAACGATTGCTAAATGTAGAGTTTGAATGGGATAAGGAACAGCTTAGTATCGAAAAAACAATATCTGGACCCCCTCCTTTGATAGCACCAGCTGTAGTGAGCGACGCAATCAATAAAATGAAGGACGGCAAAGCTCCAGGGTGCTCTGACATTGTCGCTGAGACGGTGGTTAGCAGGCCAATGAGGAAGACTTTTGAGTCTGGTGGATTTTCAGGAGATTTGGCATTCTTTTTCTGTTTCTAGTCTTTTCTAAACAAATAAAATCCACCGCTACAGCTCCCCCCCTGGATATGGTGTCTTTGGGGCTTGTTTTATACCATACCCAGATGTGATGGCTCCGTCTGGGTCGACCTGTTTATATCCATCTTTATGTATTTGTATATGGATTGCTTTCAACTTTTTCTGTTTTTGTTTCTACTTTTGTCCGGTGATATAGAAGTTAATCCCGGTCCTCACAGACAACTTGCTACAAGTTGTCGTGTATTTTATTCCAATATTCGTGGTCTCTATAAGAACATCAAGGATCTTACATTGGCATCTGTTGATTATGATATTGTCTTTTGTTCTGAAACCCTTGTCTCTGGTTATAGAGATTATTCTGAACTTCTTATACCTAACTTCGGTAAACCAGTTCTTATTCGGCGTGATTCTATTCCTCGTGCTCGTGGAATGAGCTTGTATATTAGATCTGGGTATAATGCTCAGCACTTAACTAAGCATATTTGTAAATGCCATGAGATACAGTTAGTTAAAGTTTCCAGCAAGTATCATAATCATTACATTTTTAGCCTGTACAGAAATCCTGATGTTAACAATGACATATATGACTGCCTTTTAACAGCCATGGCTTCAATACAGTCTGTAGATGTCAAATCATCTTTTATTTTTGTTGGTGATGTCAATGCGCATCATCAAGAGTGGTTGAACTCGGTCTCTCCAACTAATAGAAATGGTCATGCTGCATTGGATTTTGCAAACTTATCTGGTTGTGAACAGCTAATCCAAGGACCTACTCATATGTCTGGAAATTGTCTTGATCTAGTACTAACAGACATTCCTGGCGTTGTAGAAACCTCCGTTCTTGTACCTGTTGGCACTTCCGACCACAATGCCATCATGACTTGTGTAAAATTAATCTTGATTTTTCTGTTCCTGATATTGCTCTCTCACGAAAAGTCTACCTTAAATCCCGGGTTAACTGGGACAACGTTTGTAATGATGTTTGTATTATTGAGTGGAATCACATACTAAGATCTCATGACCCGGTTTCAGCTCTCAACAATTCCCTTCTTGGTATCCTTCGCAAAAGAGTTCCATCAAAGACAATTAAGTCTCGTATCAGGGATAAAGCATGGTTTAATGATGACTGCAAGCGTGCATTTGATGACAAACAGGCTGCATATCGTCTATGGAGGCGTAATCAAACCCCCTTGCATTGGGAAAATTATGTTTTTAAAAGGGCAGCTGCGCAGAGAGTTTATGATGGTGCTGAGAGGGATTATAACTCCCATCTTCAGGATGTTCTGGCAGGAGCTACACAGCCTCATAAATGGTGGTCCGCTTTGAAATCCTCTTTATTTGGAATAGATTCCTCCATGCCTCCTCTTTGTGATTCTGATGGCTCCATCTCTTTTTATCCATTATCGAAGGCCAATATTCTATCTAATATTTTTATTAATAAGCAGAGTAATCAGGAATTGTCTTTGCCATTGACATGTTTCCCTAGACCCAACCTCAATTCAATGGCATTCAAATCAGCTGAACTGAAAAGGTACTTGCTGGATCTTGATACCTATGGTGGCACAGACCCGGATGGGTTTTTCCCTCTCTTTTTTATAAAGGTTGCAGTGGTCTTGGCACCTAAATTGGCAGTGGTGTTTAGGTTGCTATTGAAATCAGGTAGTTTTCCTCTTTGCTGGCATAAGGCTATTATCACTCCTATTCCAAAGGGAAATACTGCCTCATCATCTCCTAATGACTATCGCCCTATCTCCATTACACCTATCCTATCCAAGCTCTATGAGAGGCTTTTGTCCAGACGCCTTTCCTCTTATTGTAATAGTCATAATTTGATACCAAACTCACAGTTTGGTTTTCGTAAGGGACTGGGTACATGTGATGCACTTCTGACACTCACCCATGACTTGCAATCTTCATTGGACCAGGGACATGAGTCTCGCGTCGTGGCTATTGACTTTAGTTCTGCTTTTGATTTAGTCAACCATAAAGCACTTCTGTTTAAGTTACAGCTCGTTGGTATTGGTGGCAATTTTTTAAGGATCTTTGAAGATTTTTTGACGAAAAGATCTCAGTCTGTGGTCATTGATGGGTGTCATTCCCCTTCTGTTACTGTTGTTTCTGGTGTTCCACAAGGCAGTGTCCTTGGGCCTTTGCTTTTTATTATTTTTACTGCTGACCTGTGTTCCGAGCTTGAAAATAAACTAATCTCCTATGCTGATGATACAACTTTATATGCGTCAATTGCATCACCAATAGATCGACACATAATTGCTACTGCTCTGAATAGGGATTTAGCCAAAATTACATCATGGTGTGAACTTTGGGGCATGAAACTTAATGCTAGTAAAACACACTCCATTATCATCAGCAGATCTCGTACCTTGGATCCTCCCCATCCTTATCTACAAGTTTCTGGCGAGCAAATTGAGAATGTGGATACTCTGCGTTTGTTAGGAGTTACTCTTGATCCCAAACTTACTTTTGAAAAGCATATTCGTTCTTTCTCATCTTCCATTTCCCAAAAAATTGGTCTGCTTCGCAAGGTTTAAAAAAAATTTGCTTGTGACGCCACAGTTATCAAGTCTTTTTATGCTTTTATTTTGCCACATTTCGAGTACTGCTCACCTGTCTGGTTGTCAGCAGCTGACTGCCATCTCAAGTTGCTTGACAGGTCACTAAATTCCATCAGTTTTATTCTACCTAATTTGTCTCTTGATCTGTGTCATCGACGTAAAGTTGGTGCCCTTAGTCTTTTATTTAAAGTTTTTAACAACCCTCAGCATCCCTTACATGGGGTTCTGCCTGGGCCCTATGTCCGGGCTCGTGCAACTAGATTCACAAGCAATCTTAATTATCTTGCCATGAGCCGTGTTAATTTTTCTACTACACAGTTTTCACGGTGTTTTGTGCCGGCCATGGTTGACTTGTGGAATAAGTTGCCAAATGAGCTAGTCAATTCAGCTAATATCTCCATTTTTAAGTCTAGAGTTAATGCTTTTTTGCAGCATTAATTCTAATTTTTAAACTTATTTTATTCTATTTTATTGTATTATATTTAAGCTTGATATCCTCCACTGCATAATATGTTATCTGTGTTTAATATGTGTATATGTACAATACAGTATACAGTGTATGTTTTTATTTTTTCCTAAGTTGCCATTCTCTCTCCAGTGTCTCCGGGTGTTTTGTGTGGATTGATCTTGATGGTGTTTCTGCACCCTGGTTGGAAACTTAGGCATCTCATATAATAATAATAATAATAATAATAATAAAAGCCTCAGGGGAGACTGGTGTCAACTTAGTCACTGAGTTGATAAACACCATTATTAAAGTAGAGAAAACCCCAGAGGATTGGCTCAAAAGTGTAATAGTAAATATATACAAAGAAAAAGGGGATGCGCTAGATAGAGGAAATTATAGGGGCCTGATAATGCTTGACCAAATCATGAAGGTCTGTGAGAGAGTCTTTGAGGGTTTGATCAGGCAAAGCATCTCCATTGATGATATGCAGTTTGGTTTTATGCCAGGACGGGGTACAACCGATGCTATCTTCTTAGTCAGGCAGATACAGGAAATATACTTACTAAAGGGCAGGGATCTTTACTTTGTGTTTGTAGACCTGGAGAAGGCCTTTGATAGGGTGCTATAGAGATGTTGTGCAGTGGGCTATGAGGAAACTTGGTGTGGAAAAGTGGCTGGTGCGTGTGATATTGAAGATGTATGAGGATTCGCGAAGTGCGGTGAGGGTGAACGGTATACTGAGTGATGAGTTCGCAGTCCGTGTTGGAGTCCATCAGGGTTCAGTGTTAAGCCCCCTCCTCTTTATTATGGTCTTGGAGGTATGGATATTCGTATTTAGGATTATATAGTGGACTGTATAATAATACCATATAATAGTTTATATCACCTGAAGACTGGAACTAGTGCTGTAGAACTTAGTTGACCTGTTGAGCCGTGATGATGTTACAAGATGGTGTGTGAAACGGGAGTGTTAGCTAATAGGATAGAGTTGATGAATAAAGAATATTTAATGATTGATGGGAATGATGATTAATGATCTATGGATTAGTATGGATAGATGGAGAATTGATGAGCTAAGTACTATCACTAATGGGGCGAAAGGTGAGGTGAAAACACGAGAGCGTAGGCAGACGATCTGGTAGTTGTGGCGGCTAGGGAGAGAGTGCAGGACCCTCACAATATTCGCGAGAGGTCCGCCAATATCACGCATGCGCATATGGGTAGGTATATATTTTCCCACCCAATTATAATTACCTAAGTTCATAGGAATGATAGACTACCCAATATCCAATATAGAACATAATTATTAACTTCTTAATTATTCTATATAACCATTGATCCCACAAACTTAATACTAAATACTTAATGTAATACTTAAAGTAAGACTGTCCATATCAGAGTTTGGACAGGAGGCACTGTCTAGAGTTTTTAGAGGCGGACTCCCGTTGGAAATGTTTTATGCAGACGATTTAGTCCTAATAGCTGACAGTATGCAAGATGCTGAGACCAAATTCAGAGAATGGAGAGAGGGCATGGCGAGCAAGGGTTTAAGAGTCAATATTAACAAAACCAAGGTTAATCATTGTAGATTGAGACCAGGCAATGTGGAAAAGAGCGGTGCATACCTATGTGCAGTGTGTGGAAAGGGTGTGGGCGTTAACGCGATTCAATGTAGCATCTGTCGACGCTGGGTGCACCATGGTAATAAGTGCTGCAGTAGAATAAAGGGACCCCTGCCAAAGGATAAGTCAGAAATAGAGAAATTTGAGTGTGTAGTGTGCAAAGGCGAGCTTGTGTTAAGTGATGATCCTGTGGCTGTGAATTTTGGAAATGAATCATTGGAGCTGGTGAACAAGTTTTGTTACCTAGGAGATACCATCTCTGCCGGTGGTGGGGCCGAGGCTGCCACTGTTGCTAGAATTAGATGTGGCTGGGGGAAGTTTAGAGAACTGCTGCCAATCCTGACAATGAAAAGAATGCCTCTCCCCCTGAAGGGAAAGGTGTATGCCGCATGCGTTAGAAGTGCAATGACGTATACCTCAGAAACATGGGCCGTTAAAGTAGAGTATGTCAACAGAATGGAACGTAATGAGATGAGAATGGTGAGATGGATGTTTGGGGCCAGGCTACAGGATAGAATAAAAAATGTTGAGCTGAGGAGACGTTTAGGTATAAAGAGTATTAGCGAGGTGATGCGTACAAGTAGACTGGGATGGTATGGACATGTGGAGAGAATGGATGAACAAAATTGGGTGAAAAAATGCAGGTCTGTGATTGTGGAGGGAGCTGCACCAAGGGGTGGACTGAGGAAGACCTGGGATCGGACTATACGTGCCGATCTTAAGTCCAAGAACTTTACAAGTGAAGCAGCCCTTAACAGGGTTGCCTGGAATGCCGTCATTAGGACAAGAGACTGAAACTGCACGTATGTGTGGAACACTCAGTCTTAAAATTTTATGTATGCATGTATGTACTGACCAACCTGGTGAACATGCCTTCATCTTTTCTATCCTGAATGACCTAGAGCAGTTAGTCCAGCAACCCACCCGTATCCCTGATTGCTTCGGAGATTGGCCCAATATTCTTGACTTATTTCTAATCTCTAATCCTTCCGCTTATACTATAAATCTTTTCTCTCCTTTGGTCTCCTCCTACCATAAACTAGTAACTGTCACCTGTCCTATCTCTCCTGTACGTCCACCCGATCCTCCCAACCGGCGGCGCTTGAGGCACTTTGGCGCTGCCGACTGGGAGGCTCTTTGGCAGTACTTCTTTGATTTTCCCTTGGAATGACCTTTGCTTCCGTGGCCGGGGACCCTCAAAGAGTGCTGAACGCATTACTGAGGTAACCTTTTCGGGTATGGAAGCATACATTCAATTTTCTTTCTTTCAGTCTAATGCAAGAAAATCTTGGTTTACTCACACTTGTTCTACTGCTGTCTGCAACAAGGAGGAAGCCTTCAAATGGAACCGATGCCTTAAAACTCTAGAATCTCATTCTTTCTATGTTTCTGCCCGGAATCAAGCCAAATCTGTTCTTCGACTTACAGAGCAGTCTTTCATCAATAATAAATGCACTGAACTATCCAACTCTAGCTCTTCCCAAGCTTTCTGACATCTAGCCAAAAACCTCTCCTACAATTATTCTTCCTCGTCTTTCCCTCCCCTTTTTCACTCTGATGGCACAACCATCACTTCTTCCTCTGACAAGGCTGAACTCTTCGCTCAAACTTTTGCTAGAAACTCCACCTTGGATGATTCCTGTGCTATTCCTCCCTCTCCACAGCCTCTCCCCTACTTATGCTTAATATCCTTATCTCTTCTAAAGATGTATTTTCTACCCTCTCTGGGCTTAATACTAAGAAGGTGTACGGTCCGGAGGGTGTTCCTCCTGTTGTACTAAAAAACTGTGCTTCCGTGCAGACTCCCTGCCTAGGCAAAGTCTTTCGTCTCTGTCTCTCCTCTAACGTCTTCCCTTCATGCTGGAAATTTGCTCTCATTCAACCTGTCCCAAGTGTGACCGCTCTCAACCCTCCAACTATCGTCCAATTGCTCTCATATCTTGTATCTCTAAAGTTTTTAAAACAATTCTTGCTTCCAAATTTCTTAAGAATTTCTCTTCTCATAAATTACTCTCAGATCGCCAGTATGGCTTCCTTAAGGGTCGCTCTACTGGTGATCTTCTTTAATATCTTACTAACTCTTGGTCATCCCACTTTTGGGACTTCGGTGAGACCTTTTCTATTGCACTAGACATATCGAAGGCCTTCAATAGAGTCTGGCACAAATATTTAATTTCTAAACTACCCTCCTTCGGTTTCTATCCCGCCATCTGTGCCTTTGTCTCTAATTTCCTTTTCGGCCGTTCCATAGCTGCGGTTGTGGATGGCCGTCGCTCATTTCGTCATCCTATCAACTCCGATGTTCCTCAGGGCTCTGTCCTATCTCCTATTATCTTTCTAATTTTCATAAATTATCTTCTCAATTTTACCTCCAGTCCCATTCATTCATACGCAGATGACTCTACCTTACACTACTCAATTAGTTTTCCTGAACGTCCCAGCCAGCAGTCACTCAAAGACAAACGTAAGGAAACCATAGAACACTTATCTTCTGATCTAACTACTATTTAAAATTGGGGCAGAGAAAACCTTGTTGCCTTCAATGCTTCCATAACCCAATTTATCCATCTAGCTACCTGCCTGGAACTCCCAGCGGACTATCCCTTATTCTTCAATAATACAAAAATCAATCCTTCATCGTCTCTCAAAATTCTTGGTGTCTGTTTTTCTTCTGCCCTCACTTGGAAGGACCATATTACCAGTCTTGCTAAGGCAGCCTCCCAGAAGCTGGGTGTGCTTAACCGCCTCAAGGGGTACTTTACCCCTGCATAGCTTCTTGCTCTGTGCAGGGGCACGGTGCGTCCTTGTATTGAGTATTGTTCACATGTGTTAGGAGGATCCTCTCACACCGCACTCCTAGACAAAGTAGAAAGGAAGGCCTTTCGTATCATTAACTCCCGTCCACTCACCAACTCTCTGCAATCTCTCTCTCTCCGCCGCAATGTTGTAGCTCTCTCGCTATTCTATCTCTACTATAATAATCAGTCTTCCTCAGATCTCTCCCAGTGTATACCACCTCCTTTACGTAGGGCAAGTGGTACCCGTCTTGCAACACAATCCCACCTACTCTGTGCAACTCTCTAACCCAAGAGTGAAACATTTCTCGCAGACTTTCTTCTATTCAACAGCTGTGCACTGGAACTCTCTCCCAGAATAAGTCTTTCCCTCTTCCTATGACTTAAATTGCTTCAAACTCCGTGTGTCCAGGCATTTTGGCTCGAACCTCCGTTGATTTTGGCCCTGTCACTCTTTCAACTGTGGGTGAGGCAATCGCTGCAGGCAGTTCTGCCTTTTGCCTCCCTCACTCACATAGAAAAAAATAAAAAATAAAAACGAAATGTATGAGATGCTAAGCAATAATATGTAGCATGGTAGCATATTCCACAGATCTCCGGAGTTAAAACCCAGCAGTTGCTGCCTCTGACAAGCCTTTCTTTCTTTTAAAAACAGCTTAGTATGGATCGTGAAGTTTAGTGTTGTTGTTTGTTTTCCTGTATAATTCTCCAAAATCCTCTGTAACTTCTGAAAAAGGCCCCCCTGTCCTTCTTCAACTTTTAACTAGGCCCTACCTTAGCTGTCTTGCGTTCGTTAACTTTTCATGCCAAACAAGATTTTTTTTTTTTTTTGTATTGTCGGGAATTTAGATAAAGAGGTTAAATTACATATCACTGGTACATGAAATATCCCAACAAATAGTTATAATATAATTACCAACGAGGTATTCGATGGGTGTAATCCAGTCCCCCACACACGGCTAATTCAATTGCATGACATGTAGGAATGTTCACATAATACAATATCGATACAATGAACTTAGCTTAGAGGACTGGTGATGTAGGACTGTTGTTATAGATTAGTATTTGTAGCACATGGTGAACTGTGGGTTGAGTCAGAGCCGGGGGGGGGGAGATGTTGGTTGTATGGTGTTGATTGAGAGACTGAAGGGCCGGCGTCCGATCGCTTCGCGAAATTACATATGGCTGCCGGCTCATAATAATTATAACCCATAACTTGGTTTCATGATACATCTAGAGCTGATGTATATATGTATACTTACAGTTAATATTTAACCTATACTTAAGAATAAACTACAATACACAAAGAACTAGCCGAAATCGTACATGCGATATGATACCGCCAAATTCAAATGTCCTATTGGACCTAAAACTGTCGGGATCATTACCCTATTCCCGACATATTGCCCGCCACCAAAAATGATATACAGGAGCTATATACAGAGAACAAAAAAAGGACATCGAAGTCAAAGATCACCTTGTTTGATCTTAGATCTCCAAAGATCCACGGAACTCATAGCCGTCCTCCTTTTGGGACGAGCGTCACCTGAAGCCTGAGGAGGATCATCCTTCTCATCATCAGCTGCCCCACCTTGAGGAGCACTGTCACCAGCACTCTCCCGCGGAGGGGTATCAGTAGAGACGCCAGGATCATCCGGCAGTTCTACATCCTGCTCCAAGGGATATAACCTTACGACTGGGCGAGTAGTAACCCCAGTCGAAGTTCGTATTCTAGCAACCCTTATAAGACCATCAATGCCTTGGAACAAATCGATAATCCTCCCAAGCTCCCAAAATAACCTAGGACGCTCATCATGAATCAGGACGATATCCCCGATACGAGGCCATCGTTGATTCGTCCCTTTGATCTTATGAGAGCAACGCTCGCGAAGAGACAGCAAATATTCTTGGGTCCACCGTTTCCATAGATCGTCGGACACCTTGTTTAAATACTGGAAGCGACGACGTGTGGCGTCAGCATTGCCGAACGTAGGGTCATGCAGATCTTCATCATTTACGGACGATCTAGGAAAGGTATTAAGGGTTCGTCCACGTGTTAGCATAGAAGGCGAAATGGGTAAGAGGTCATCAACATCTGCCGAGGTATAGGTCAAGGGCCTGTCGTTGACTGACATCTCAATTTCTATTAAGATGGTTTGCAACTCCCGTCTGGTCACCATTGCCCTTCCTAATACCTTCTTCATGGCAGATTTGACGATACCGATAGTTCTCTCCCAAATCGCCCCGAACCATGGTGCACGTGCTGGTATAAATCTCCACTGACAACCCTTTCCAGTGAGGGTAGCCACAACCTGCGGGTCATCCATTAAACTCTGGAGATATTTAGAGGCCCCGACAAAACAAGTCGCATTATTGCTCATAATAATTTGAGGGAGACCATTGCGGCCTGCATAGCGTCTTAGAGTATGCAAAAACCTCTCACTGGATAGGTCGTCAATCAATTCAATATGAATCGCTCTGGTTACCGCACATGTGAATAGAACGGCATATACTTTTATGATAGTACCGGGCGATTCCCTAACATGAATCGCTCCGGTGTAGTTCACCCCGGTTACCTGAAATGGTTCAGTCCTTTGTACCCTGAACTCAGGTAAAGGAGGTAGATCAACTGGGGAGTAAGGCTTACCCTGTAATCTTTTACAGATCTTACAGCTATTGTGGATCCCTTTAATTGCTTGTCGCATCTTAGGGATCCACCAACGTTGTCGCATATACGCCAGAACATAATTTATGCCAAAATGTAGGCAGGTCCTATGGCATTGACGAATCAACAGTTTGGTAATCAAATGAGAGGAGCTAAGGAGGACAGGATATTTCGCAGAATCAATAATGTCCGCCTTTTGTATCCTGCCTCTACACTTAATTATGCCTCCTTCCATATATAATCCTAGCTGCCTCATTAAGTTTGAGGGTTTGGCCTTTGACTCCTTGCTCAGGATTTGATGTTCAGTAGGATAAGATTCCCTTTGTACTAAACATATTAGTTTTGCTTCTGCTGATCTAAATTCATGGAGTCTGATATGCTTCGAATCTTCACTAAGGAAAGACCCGTGAGCCCGACTTCTCATGTTGTTAATGAAACGGTATATCCATGCAAATACCCGTATTACTTGATCATAGCTGCTGTAACGTTCCCACTCTACCAACTTGTTATCCTGATGTGTAGTACTCACATTCGAACTACTTAACACATCATCTTGGGGCCGACGTGAAGGATCAGATATGCAATCCCTGAAATCCTGAGGCCATTCAGTTGGAGATATAAGCCATGGAGGTCCATGCCACCAAATAGAGGACGACATAAACTGTTGCGCCGAGATCCCCCGGGAAATTATGTCACTGGGGTTATCCTTGGTGCTCACATAGCGAAATTTAGCTGTAGGAACTAAGTTATGTATCTCATCAGTGCGATTAGAAACATAAACAGGTAACACTTTCTGGCTGTGTACCCATGAAAGTGCTATTTGACTGTCGCTCCAGACATAGACGTTATTAATCTGTAGTATGTCTGCATAAGCATCCAGTGTAAACTTTATTAGACGAGCAGACAGAAGTAATGCAGTAAGTTCCAATTTAGGAACTGTATTCTTCTTTATAGGGGCTACTTTGGCCTTCGCTATAGCCAGTGTCGCTTCACTACCATTGCATATGTATATGGCAGTACCGTACGCACTATTACTAGCATCAGAAAGGGCATGTAGATCCACCTGTTGACCACTAATAACCTGACGATTAAGTTGGACCTTGCAACATGTGGAAAGGTCCGACCGAATCAACCGCCAAGTATCTTATAACTCAGTCGTGAGGGGCGTGTCCCAATCTAGTTATAGCCGCCACAGTTGCTGTAAAAACATACGAGCACAGATAGTTACAGGCAGCAAAAAACCTAGGGGATCAAACAACCTCGCTGACAAGCTTAAGCAGTTTCGCTTGGTCATAAGCTCACTGCCGCATGGGGTGTGACAGAAGGATATACAATCTGTGGTAGTGTCCCATTTGTGGCCTAAAAACTTCACCTCACTATTCTCAGTAGCTACACCATCAGAAGCAAATTGACCTTTCAAAAGACCACTATTAGTGGCCCATTCTCTTAAGTATAAATGAGCCTTGGCAAATATATCGCGGATCTCCCAGCATCTTTCGAGCAATAAATCTTCATCGTCTCCAGTGCCCTGAAGATTGTCCACATAGATCCCCTGCTTGATCTCATTCTTGAAGTCAGGATCTTGGGTGGAAGATAGTCTGGCTAAGGCTGTATTAACATCCTCAAAGTACTCAAGATCTGCCGACCTTTCTTCTTCCACATCGTCAGTAACTGTCAATAAACCATATACCTGCTGAGCATAACTATCATAAGTAGCTAGCGATTTAGTAACAGTAGCGAATTTACCCTTTATTTGATCAGCCGTGGCACTTAATACAAATTCATCAAAATCTCTTGAACATCTATTTAAACTTCCCTTCATCCCTCCCTTAAGTTTCTTTAAATCTGTCATCGTTAAGGTCTAATTTTAAGCAACTTAAACTACAATGAGGTCAGACTACAAACCGTTAATCGCTTAGGAATCAACAGCGGCAAACCCCCATTACTTAAGAATGTTACTCAAAAAGAATTACATAGTACTTACATCACCCTTAACATAAACTATCGAAAGGAAATTATCTAACTAGACAAAAGAATTACATACTAAATCCATTAAAAGAGAGGGTAAGGTGAAGCACTAATTATTGTAAGCCCTTTATAGGTAAGCCTAGTTGGTTAAGCGACAATCATGAGGTCTGACTATTAACTGTCAATTGCTTAGGAATTAACAAAGACCGACACTCATGACCGCCACTTTAAGCAACTAGGCCTAGGCTATTATGAAATTGAAATATAAAAGGTCACATGAGAACCCTCCCCACCAGCAAAATTAATAATGAGTCTCACAATGACAAAACACAATGAACACCACAGGCACACCACCATAGCGAAATGAACAGCCACCACAGACACCTGCAGGCCTAGACTGCCTAGCCTAGCCTAGCCTATGAGCGCGAAATGGTGCCCGACGAAATTACCCCTACCCCAAACTCCAGCCCAGCTAACCCACCAAAAAACGCCAAGGATCACACGCCCCAAAAAACCTGGAAACTAGCCCCCAAAAAGATTGGGACGGCGCCTAAATGGTAAAAAACACGAGGGAAGAAGCTGGGTCTAAACTAGGGAACGGCAGTCGGCCAACAACGCGCGAGGCGGCAGCCATTTGTAAGCCCACAAGCGTCAAGGAAGCAAACAAAACGGTACTACGGTAAGGAAGCCTAAGGGCACGAAGGACCATTATTTGTCGGGAATTTAGATAAAGAGGTTAAATTACATATCACTGGTACATGAAATATCCCAACCAATAGTTATAATATAATTACCAACGAGGTATTCGATGGGTGTAATCCTGTCCCCCACATACGGCTGTGACGTTAACCACTCCGTTAGAACCGCATGGCTTGTCCTACAGTGACTCGCTAGGATCGCCAGGGCAGTGGATGGGGCTACAGTTTGTGTATTAGAGTGTGCTTTATTTCATATGAAAGCTTGTGTCATGGGCAGTCCAGAAAGGCTCTTTGTTTTCACCCATGTCAAGGCTTTATATATTTAATTGTAAAGTATATGTTTTATCATTAACTAGTAATGATGGGATCTGGGAGAGAGAGAGAGAGAGTAGAACAGAGTGAGAGGGAGCGCGCAGTGTTTTTGTCCCGCTCGATGACGTCACGGCTGGCTGCCTCGCGGGGGTTGGTGGAGAGAGGTCCTTACCATGCTGCAAGCTCTTGCTAGTGGCTAGAGGACTTGTAACCGCTTTTTTCCCACGCGGCTCGAGCTGGTGCGAGTATATATACAGTTCCTCGCCACTCTCTCCCTCAGATCTGGTTTCTAGAATGCATCTATCTTATCCCTTGCTATCTGTCCCCGCTTCGCACCTGAGAATCTTTTCCTCTGCCTATCTCTCTCATTTTCCATATCTTTCACCACCTTTTTATTAACATTATATCCCCTCTGGTTAACTCTGCAAAATCAGCTTCATGCTGGCCAGTTGTATTGTGCGTTAAGGTCTGATATAACCCATGTATGTTAGTGTTAAGATAAGTGGATCACGAAGCATTGGTTGGCATTTATATTGTTTAGTACTGCTTCCTTTAGTTATTAGTGTTCTGCTGGATTAGATAATGCTAGACTGGGAGTCTGATATTATAAGGTATTGTTTCCTATGAGTGCTGGCTTTAGTTAAAAGCGGCACGACATACCTGAGAACTGGAGTTGATTGAGTAAATTCTAGTCTGTGTGCCATTGAGAATAGAGCATGCACGAATGAGGGCTTTTTGCCTATACCATTCTGCACTGTTCTAGTCTCGATTGTTTGTCTTTGAGGTACGCCAGGAGAACGCTTAATACTTCGGTATTAAGGTTTCTCAAGAGAGCTACCCTTCATTATAACGTAATATTTGACGCACAGACTTGAGATTTGCACTAGGCTATGCGGCATGCCATGCGCACCAGTATCTCGTATCATTGACTCTAGCTAGACTTTATCAGTCACAGTAGACATTAAGTATATTAAACCAATTACTCTTTTATGTATACCCGTTTATGATTACACAAGCATTTCGCAGCCTAGTTTGATGTATTGAGACACAAACGACTTAGGCTCTTTTTGTTGATAGGAATACTGCATTGTCGTGGCGATTATTATTATTGTTGTTGTGTTTAGGATATTCTTGGCTCCGACGGCATTATATTCTGCCTTTTTGTGTGCATAGCCTGCACGAGCATTGTTCCGCTGCCTGCCTTTTTGGGTTCCATTTCCGATACGAGCATCTTTATAGCATCTAACATTTAAAGAAGATTCCTTGTTAGTGTTGAAGGACTTTAGTGCACTTTCTTTCATGCAGGAGTGCCTGACATTTATTGATTAAAGTAACGTAAGCTGTAACTTCTCTTACCACCTTACTTTGCATACCATAACCAAGCACCTTCGGTTATAGGTAGTAATAGGCTGTTTTCACATAACATTAAGCCTAGAGTAGACGCACATTTATTGAGAGTTTGATAGCCTATTATTGCATATAGAACTCTGTAGAGTATTTGTGTTCTTTGTTCACTGGGAATATACATCAGAGGTTGGAGCTAGCGCTTTCCGTTGTAACATTTATGCCATTACTAGTCCAATGAATAAGAGCCCTGATATATTTGAACCCCAGTCGTAACACGGCTAATTCAATTGCATGACATGTAGGAATGTTCACATAATACAATATCGATACAATGAACTTAGCTTAGAGGACTGGTGATGTAGGACTGTTCACATAATACAATATCGATACAATGAACTTAGCTTAGAGGACTGGTGATCTAGGACTGTTGTTATAGATTAGTATTTGTAGCACATGGTGAACTGTGGGTTGAGTCAGAGCCGGGGGGGGGGGGGGAGATGTTGGTTGTATGGTGTTGATTGAGAGACTGAAGGGCCGGCGTCCGATCGCTTCGAGAAATTACATATGGCTGCCGGCTCATAATAATTATAACCCATAACTTGGTTTCATGATACATCTAGAGCTGATGTAGATATTTATACTTACAGTTAATATTTAACCTATACTTAAGAATAAACTACAATACACAAAGAACCAGCCGAAATCGTACATGCGATACGATACCGCCAAATTCAAATGTCTTATTGGACCTAAAACTGTCTGGATCATTACCCTATTCCCGACATGTATAATGTTTTTGGATCTGTGTACTGTACCGGTATGTATAATGAATATCTAAAATATTTATTCTTCATACTATTATCTTTTCAACACTCCGAATTAATGATATACTACATAGGTAATTTAAGAATGTTATAAAAGTCAAAGAAACACTGCGTCCTATGATATAAGTCTAGATTTTACTGTTTATATTTCCTGTACACTAATTGCAATAGCTCTAAAAATTCTTTCGATTCATCATAAGATTAGTGATTTATGATATGTGGTAAATTATATAATTCTCATAGGATTAAATTATATATATATACAGTATATATACATATATTTGTTTTTATTCTGACAATGAAAAGTAATTATTTTTAGTTGTTGCAATTATAAGTTAATATAATCTGTATATAAGGCAGATATGAGCCCCACACCAGGTGTTGTAATTGCCTATAACAATAAGTGCATAGAAAAAAAACGAGAAACACTACAATAACAATTCTCCCTACCAAGGCTACAGCAGATTGGCGAGGTTTTCTTGCGCTGGGGACATTAATTTTGAATGTCGATACTCTGGTTACAGTCACCACTGAGATATACCCTCCAAACAGGAAGAATATGATGTATTTTGACATTTCTATGCCTACCACACATTCCAGGTATTGAATGCTGTTGCATACTATAAGTTCAAGTCATTTATAAACATAACAAACATGTTTACAGTGTAGCCGAGTCACAGAAGAATCTCGTACTGCTCTTGAAGCTCTGAGCCACTGCGCTTAAGAGTCTCCTGAAATAATACTAAAGATCAAGGTTGTTGTATGCAGCAGTCTATCTGTCCCTGTATACGGTACAAACATAATTTAGATGCCATGGATAGATCCAACTATCTTGGTGGAAAGATCCATGAATGTATAAGGGGATGTTGGATTAACTGTATACAAATGCTACACCACCTTGAGACTGAGGAAATATAATTGTATTAATTGGTATATATATACAACTAGTATATTACAATAGGGAGACTGATAATCTTGTTGTTGAATATGTATACCAAATGTATTATAGTAACTTCTTAGTAACTCTACAAAGTCTATTTCGTAACTTACTAGTAAAATAAATAGAAGGATGGCTAAGGCGAATCATGAACAAGAGTGGTACGGGGTGCTTATTAATGATTTATGGTTACCCCCTGAAGACAATCTCTCTTCCCCATAATCCGCCCCGAACGCCCCGAAATGACGTAAAACTATTCAGTACATAGCTTACAAAATATCTATCCAATGCCTGCAATGGTTTGATATGAGAAGCGTGTCCTAAAATTGACTGGTCATAGAATTTGCCCTCAGTAACAGACCTCTAACACGTGAACAGAGAGTCACGTTATGATGCCAGAAAGCCTCAAGAAAAGTTCATCAGGAAGGTAAGGATATATCATAGATTCATAGATCCACATAAATCCAAGTTATCCTCTTGATACAGTAGTAATATATTGATCTATTATAATAATATGATAACCAGTATAAGTATAAAATAGTTGCAGAGTATATTCATAATAAGTATTACTGTATATAAAAGCATGAACCATAACACTCATATAAGTAATATTAAATGCATATGTAGTATATAATAAATGAAGTGCGTCAGGCGACTACGTATGATGCCGCCTTTGCCTTGCATATTTGGTGTTGCATTACGTCAACAAAAGTATATGGCAATGTCTAAGGGAGAAGTTAATAATATTGTTGTATATTTGTGAAACATCGAAACTCAACAGTCATTTTAAAGAAACGTCAATTCCTTTGGTATCTGATAAAACCATGTTCCAAGTCAGTATCTACTCGTTGAACCTGACTCAAATCATATTGGTTGTATAGTGCCTGAGCACCAACTTCTGGTACTGTACATGGGAACGTAGTTCGTCTTCCTGAAGTTGACCCTGCTCACCAGGTAGTAGTGGTGGGTAACAATCATAACTTGGGGATTACCGCACATCTTATGGTTCAGGCAATTCGATCAATCTTGTAGAGAGTTACTTGGGATGGGATACATCTGTGCCTGGAGACTGACTTGATGAGACCTGCGTCATATCGTGGTGTAAACCCAATTTAATTGTTTAATTATTATTATCCCAAATAAACTGTTCTTAGTAACCATATAAATTACTAAGTTCTTTTAACCCTTAATTAGCGGCTCACCACTTAAGTCGAGTTAAAAAAAGCTGGACTAACTGGCGGCGCTCGACATAGGTTGAGTGGCAATTTCAGCACGTAATGTTGCTGAGAGAGAGAGACAAGTGGTGGCAGGAGACTAGCGAGCATATGACTGCTCCAGACCACCGCGGCGAACCTACTGACACGAATCTCAGCTCCCTCCTCCCTCTCTCACTCGCTACATACTCAATTATATGGGGAAAGTACCGAATTACATGCTTTTTGCACTCGCGTTGCACGGTTATTGCAAGAAAACTATCCATCATACAAGGATCGTTATGGTGTCATTCGAAAGCTCTGTTCATGCCCTTTCAGGGATAGATACTTGTTTTACGTTCTGGGTCTTATTTAGGCATGAAAATGATCACGTAAACAGCCCTATTTTGGCTAAAAACACCCCGCTGGGCGGTACATATAAATAAACTGCATAGGCCGCTAAAGAAGGGTTAATACACAAGCGTATTCTCCAGAATGCAATAGGTATTTTATTCTTTAGAAGGTAATCTGCTTTTGTTTAGAAATGCTTGTGTGTGTTAAGCTTCTTTTATATTAACTGGGAAAGTCGACATACGTACAATGATAACACATCTGGGAGAAAGGCATCAGGAAAAACATTTACTTAGTAAATATAGTATGTTAGCAAACTACAATACTATATATCGCATGTTCATGTATTAGGTCAATACAAAAAGACAGAAATTCCAGCTACAAGATACACTCATAAGACATAAGTCAAAGTTCTTTCTGAATCCTCAAACGGTTCTAATGAACCCACGAAATACACAAATTAGGTAAATAATTAATCTGAATATTCGACTCTGGGATGGCTTCGAAACCTTAGGCCTCAACTTATGTCTTTGGAGTGTATTAATGCCTGCACAAGCTGCTGGTACTGTACCTGTACAATAGATTATGATAAGGATGAGAGTGATTATTGATAGAAGGAAAACTCTGACTCTGGCATTTGTCTAACAAGAATATTTTCAGGCTTCTTCAATACGATTTGCACCACTTTTCATTGCAGGCGATTGTACATAAATATGTAACCTAAATATACTGCTGTAGATGGCTACATACAAATATACTGCTGTGATTGGCCATTTATACGTTAGGTTCTTAAATCACATTGCAAATACCATGCACAGCAGGGAAGAAATGAAAGTCATATCTGAAAAATCAGGGTATTCGTTTCATGGCTTTCCATGGACTGTCACACGAGCAATGATCGGACTTAAGAAATATTATTAATTTACAAACTCAAACTCTCTCTCTCTCTCTCTCTCTATATATATATATATACTGTATATATATATATATATATATATATATATATATATATGTGTGTGCGTGTTTTTTTTTTTTGTGTGTTTAGACCTCGGCCACGATTCGAACCGCAGTCAAACAGAAAGACGTTCCACTCTTTAACACACTCAATGCGTAATTTTGATAAGTCATAGTCAGTTGTTCGATCCCTGGTCAGGATAAACACATTTATTCATGTAACTCACGCGTATTTGTGAGACATACTTCATATTATTGTGTTTGCCTGGTTGGGAATTAAATTAAATCAATTCAACCCGAGTTGCGTGGGAATAGTAAATATTCCTTGTATGCTTACTCTGGAAAATATGGCCTACGACTTGGTATGGGATGCAATATTTTCTCCAAGTAGGATTTCCCCATCTAAATATAAATTAATAGGAAATGGTTAATTATTATTTGTTCACGTCGTGATGGAGTAGGTTAAAGCGTGGGCTATCCTCCTGTCAGTCCGTGGTTTGACCCCGGGTAATGTAAAAACATTTCTTCATATGACATATTTGTGAGGTTTACTTCATACATATATACTTTATACATCTTAGTAGAAATTGTAAAGCTGACATTAGGAAAGCTAAGCGTAATAAACGAACCAAAATTGCTAGGGAATCGAAAGTAAACCCAAAGGGGTTCTTGCAGTTATATTAAACAAAAGTAGGAAATAAAAAAAGTTCATCCAAAACTGAGACAGGAATTCTCATAGATGACGAGGTCGATATAAGTAAAACCTTAAGCAATTATTTGATCTCTATCTTCACAGACGAATACTTAGCTCAGATACCAGAGGTCCTCCAAATATATAATGGAAGTATAGATAATAATTATTCATGTCAAATATACATATGCAGAAATTATGTACTTGGGCAGTTAGACAAGATAAACCATAAAGTCATCTGGGCCAGACTCCATATTTCCTAGAGTATTATACAAATGTAAAGACAAAATTAGTTACCCTTTAACCCTTGTCTGGCGGGACCGGACTTAAGTCGGTCTAGAGAAGAAAGGACTATGTGGCGGGGACCGACTTCAGGCGGTGTGCAATTTTGAGCAATAGTTGGCTCTGAGAGAGAGACGAGCGGTGGGAGGAGCGTAGGTCGGCTCTGACCGTTCGGCACGGGTCCCGCGCGGCAACTGCCGTCCCCTCCACACACATCCACACTCACTACCTCGCTACACAGGGAATTATTAAGGAAATTACCGTATTTTAGGGATTTTTCCTTCGTGTTGTACGATCGTTGCAAGAGAACGCGTGGTCGTAGAAGGATGGTTCTGGTGTCATTGGAAAGCTCAATTATCGCCCTTTCAGGGATGATCTTCTCTTCCTCACCGAAACTCAGGTGTCTGTAGCAACATCCAGCAGCCCCTTCTCTGTATTCTCCTACTTTCTCTATCCTAGTTTCAAAGCCAAAGGTGGATGTTGTGCATATGTGCACAACAAACTCACTTGCTCTCGTGTTCCCGATTTCGACTCCTCTGAATTCTCAACTTTATGGCTCAAACTTTCCTGTCATTCTCTTACTAAATATTTCAGAACGCCCCAGCCAGCAATTCCTCAACGACAAACGTAATGAAGCCATAGAACTTTTAAATTCTGATCTAAATACTATTTCCAATTGGGGCAGAGAAAACCTTGTTAACTTTAATGCTTCCAAAACCCAATTTCTCCATCTATCTACCCGTCAGGATCTCCCAGCGGACTATCCCTTATTCTTCAACAATACAAAAATCAACCCTTCATTTTCTCTCAATATTCTTGGTGTCTCTTTTTCTTCTGCTCTCATTTGGAAGGACCATATTACCAGTCTTGCTAAGGCAGCCTCCCAGAAGCTCGGTGTGCTCAACCGCCTTAGGGGGTTCTTTTCCCCTGCACAGCTTCTTGCTCTGTACAGGGGCATAGTGCGCCCTTGTATTGAGTATTGTTCACATGTGTGGGGAGGTTCCTCTCACACCGCTCTCCTAGACAAAGTTGAAAGGAAGGCCTTTCGTATCATTAACTCCCGTCCACTCACCAACTCTCTGCAGTCTCTCTCTCTCCGCCGCAATGTTGCATCTCTCTCGCTATTCTATCGCTACTATAATAATCAGTGTTCCTCAGAGCTATCCCAGTGCATACCACCTCCTTTACGTAGGGCACGTGGTACCCGTCTTGCAACTCAATCCCACCCCTACTCTGTGCAACTCTCCAACCCAAGAGTGAAACGTTACTCTCAAACTTTCTTCTACTCAACAGCTGAGCTCTCTCCCATAATCAGTCTTTCCCTCTTCCTATGACTTAAATTGCTTCAAACTCCGTGTGTCCAGGCATTTTGGCTCGAACGTCCCTTGATTTTGGCCCTGTCACTCTTTCAACTATGGGGAAGGCACTCGCTATAGGCAGTAATGTCTTTTGCCTCCCTCAATCACATAGAAAAAAAAAAAAAAAAAACACATAATTGTATTACACTCTGGCTCTTGTTTATGCATGAAAAAGAGCACGGAAACAAGGTAGTTTAGGGTAAAACCACCCGCTTGGCGGGTAGTAGAAGTTACTGACGGGCCCGCTCGTAAGGCGTTAACAACATTAAGAATATATATATATATATATAAAAAAAAAAAAAAAAAAAATATATATATATATATATATATATATATATATATACAGTATATATATATATATATATATATATATATATATATATATAATTATATATATATATATATTAATTGTCTTGATTTTCGTCAAGTCCCAAATTAGTGGAGACTTGCAAATGTGGAACAAGATTATTTAAAACATAGGTGATAACTCTATTGTTTCAATTTATCGTCCCATTAGTTTGGGATCAGCTTTAGACAACCTATTAGAATCATTTATTGTGCACAACATCAGAGAGCATCTAGAACGTCACCAACTGATTGAAGACTCTCAGCATGGATTCACGAAGGGTCGTTCCTGTCTCACTAATTTATTAACTCTCTTTTCCCAAGTATACGAAGCAGTAGACAATACAAAGAATATGATATAATTTATTTAAATTTAATTAAAGCATTCGATAAAGTCCCCCATGAGAGATTGTTGATGAAAAAAGAAGCACACGGAATAGGGGGAACTCTATGAAGATGGATTAGGTCATGGTATATTGCTAGGATGCAATTAGTTAGCTTAAATGGGAAGAGCGGTGATGGTTCGGCCACCTTTTCTTAACTATTTATAGAAACTCAGGTTTAAGCAGTAGTATAATCTAGTTGATGTTAAAATGTTGCCTCGTTATTTGGTTCTTTAGCCTGAATATATCAAACCCTTAGCTCTTTTCAGTTTTGAGCTATAGTTCCCAAAACACAAGTTTCTAAATCGGCCGAACCATCTCTACCAGTGGTGATGGTTCGGCCAGAAGGGTGGGATGGTACGGCCACGTGTATTAATTGTCATAATCTTAAAATTATGCGAGTTGGATTGGTTAAAATCAAGAATTTATCAATAATTTATGTTTTGATTGTGTTAAAGTACAAAATTAACTTCATAATCCAAATTAACCTCTGCATATTTGCTAAGTAAAATAATATTTTAAAACTGAATTAAGCTTCACCAGAATGATGTATAATTTAGTTAGCCTCTTACTGTCTGCTTTAAAATAATGCATAATTGGCTCTCTCTCTCTCTCTCTCTCTCACGCACATGCACAACATTTGACTCCAACATCCAAAATGATATCTTCATAATTGTTCCAAAATATATATACTTTAAACAAATAAAATTAATCAACATTATGGATAATTAACTTAACATTTTACTCTCTGCATAATGTTATGCATAAATCGCCTCATATACTGTATAGGCATATATCTCTCTGTCATACACACATTCACTCGATCTTTATAATTATCTCATTCATACACTAGTTCTCTCTCACATATTCACTCCAATATGTTCTGTAGTCTACTTTCATTCTCTCTCAAACATCTGTAATAAATCATAATAGGTATGTGTAATATTTGTTAATAGTTTGAAGTGTATTTGACTCCCTCGAAGTTATGCATAGATAATTAATATATTGCTTCATACATTGCTTCGTGGTCTCGATACTCTGGACTATCATTTCATTATTATTTCTTTGGCTGATAATGCGTTTGCTTCATAATACAATATACCATAATTCGTACCGAAACTCAATATGCTTTGTAGTATCATGATACGAGACTTTAGTATAAAGATTCATCTGTTTCAATAGTTCATATGCTTTGATCTCTAAGTTTCATACCTTAATCATAATTGTTTTATAGAGAACAATGTTATTACTAGTCAGTTGAATTGTAGCAGTCGAAGGAATAACATTAAACCACCACTACTGCTACCTCGTGTATCCTTATGCCTTCAACCAAATACTACAGCATGTAATTTATCAATAAATAAAATAAATAGATACATTTACATCTATTGTCTCCCTATATTATAGATAAAGCGGGATGGTTCGACCACTGGCGAACCATCCCGAATTTAAATAGTTAATTGTTGGGAACTCTCAACTTTCACATAAGAGAGTTTAGAATTCGTTTTGTATGGCAATATCTTCTGCATGCAACACAGATTCACCATAATAATTCATAACTCGCTGGTTAACATGCTCATGGAGGTAGATCTTACGATATAAACTGAAAATATAATATAGGAGGTGCAAAAAACACAAAATCTGATCTGCATCGAAAAGTGTGGCGTTTGTATGCCCGAAATTCCGTGTGACTAACGTAAGCAAACTCTCGCACTTTCACGCAAGATCTCGCGGCCTTAGGTCCCATACGTTTCTCAGAAAATGCACTGTCCGAACCATCACCGCTCTCCCCTATGCGATCAGACTGCGGTGTAGTTAAAAGTAGAGTCTCATAAGGATATTTTTTTAAGCCCTCTGCTGTTCATCATTTATATTAACAACCTTAACCCTCTCGCTATCCTGTGGACTAGTGGGTTGCCGGTATGTGGCCACAGCTCACTCAAAAACAACTGCAGAGGTTGAAGTAACTAAACTAAATATTTCTATACACCCCTGATGGTCAAAAATGCTTGTAAGTATCCCAGAAAGGGCGGAAATCGCGTCCTGTGCGTGAAAGGGTTAATGTAGGAATAACTAGCAACATCAGTAAATGTGCAGGTGGCATAAATTAGGAAGAGTGATTAATTCTGGAGTGCTGCATTACTATCCTAGGCTCGAGCCCTGGCTGGGTCATGTCACAAAAATATAAATTATATTTAGGTTCTACTTGTTATTTCAGTGAAGCCTTCAATGTGCCCCAGATATCAAGTATCCTACTCTAGTACTTAGTTGCTAGTGTTTGTGTGTGAGGTATATGTGTGTAAGGCATCAAGCTACATGACCACGAGTCGGAGCGGGTGGTGGTGGATGGAATTGATTTCAAATGAAGCCATTACTTTTAAGCTCCTCGGTGGTCTAGTGGTTAAGGTATTGGAGTCCTGCATTACTGACCTAGGTTCGAGCCCTGGCTGGGTCATGTAAACAAAATATAAGAAATGTATATATGATATTCAGGCTCTCCAAACAGACCTAGTTACACTACATTTTTTTTTTTTTAACTCTCTTACTTCTAAAGTGGAACATATGCTATCCATCTCACCCCTCTCTATAATCTCCATCTTGGGTGATTTCAATGTTCACTGTGACGCTCACCGCTTCCCCCAGAACCGCATGGCTTACTCGCTAGGACTCGCCAGGGCAGAGAATATAGCTACAGTCTACCTATCATTGTGTACTTTCCTTCTCGAGATAGCTTGTGTTGCAGACAGTTCAGAACTGTTCTTTATTTTCGTCTGTCACAATCCTTTCTATTTTATTTAGTCAATTGAAAGTATTGTGTTAAGTAGTTGAATGATGGGAAGGCGAGCGGGAGAGGGAGAGAGAGAGAGACAAGGTGGTGTGACTTGGTAGTGAGTGCGGCGCGTGGCTGGCCCCCTTACATAGGCCTCGCGGGATTCGTTGCCTCCTGCCTAACACTGCCTACTACGCGGCTGCTTACTGGGCGACTGTCGCGCGCCCTCGTGCCATTCTTGCTAACTGGGACTCCAGCCAGGAGGTCCATGGGAATATCCTTGTCAGATCCTTCCCAGACAGCATACTCTAAGCATCTCCCTTGAACTGTCCCACACTCTTGTCTTAGAATCTTTCTCTCCTACTGCCTCTTATCATTTCCACTACTTCCTCACCTTTTATTAATATCAATTCCCCTCTGGTTCTCTGTATCCACACCTTGAATTGGTGGCCAGACTGTATTATATGCTGGATCTCACATTTCTTATGTACTAGATTAAGGTTGAAGATAGTCATTGTCTTTTTGGGAGATTGTATTGCTCAGACTGTCTCCATCAATCACTAATGTTTCTACAGGGTTAAATAATGCTGACTAGGGATCAGGTACCTTGCTGTTGGTGTTTTCAACGTGTGTAGGCTACTTTTGAGCTACATGACACTACGGATTCTGTGGGTTACCTGGGTGGATCTTTTGTCTGTGTACCTTGGAGTTTAGACTGTGTAGTGTGTGAGGGCACAAGGTCCACACTAGGCTAGGAGCTGCCTTGCTCCACCAGAATTCTGTATTTGCGCATCCCAGCTAGACTTTATTAACCCGGGTAGACATTAGCTGGATTATATCATATACTCTTTTATGCATGCCCATTATTTTTACACAAGTATTTTGAGGTCTAGGTTGCTGTAGAGAGACACAACCAACATAGACCGGTTTTGTTAATAGGAATTTTGTGGCGAGCATTATTACAGTTGCACCGCTTATAATATTCTTGTGTCCAATAACATTATATGTCCAGCCTTTTTGTGTATTTAGCCTACACGTGCATTGTCCTGCCTCCTGCTATTTTGTGGTTCCATTTCCGATACGTTCTTCTTAGTAGCATCCAACATTATTCAGAAGATTCCTTGTTCGGTGCTTGAGGACTTTACAACACTTTCTTTCATAAAGGAGTGACAGATATTATTGATTAAAGTAACGTTAAGTAAACCTTCTTCTTGTTTGCATTAGATCACTCTTGTGATTTAATTAAGTTAACTATCTTTTCCTTGTGTACCATAACTAAGCAACCATATGTTATAGGTAATAGGCTGTTTCAGAGAACATCAGCCTATAGTAGAAGCACATAGATACTGAGAGTTAAGATACCCCGCTATCGCAGATATAACTCTGGAGGGTATATATGTTCTTTGTTCGACGGGATTATATATCTGGGGTTGGATCTAGCGTTTCCGTTGTTGCATTTATGCCAGTCTAGTCCAATGTATAAGAGCCACTGATTTATACGAGACCCGATCGTAACATCACCACCACCACCAATGGCTCTCCTTTTACTTCACTGACCAACCTGGTGAATAAGCCAATATCTTTTCTATCCTAAATGACCCAAAGCAGTTAATTCAGCACCCTACCTGTATCCCGGACTGTGCTTGGCCTAAAATCTTTGCCTTATTTATAACCACAAATTCTTCTGCTTACACTGAAAATGTTCACCCTCCGTTGGGCTCCTCTAATCATAACTTCATCTCTGTTACTTGTCCTATCTCTCCAATACGGCCTTCTGACACCCCTATCCAGCGTCGTTTGTGGCATTTTGGCGTTGCTGACTCTTCGACAGTACTTCTTTCATTTTCCTTGGATTGAATTTTGCTTCCATGGCCGGGGACCCTCAGAGAGTACCAAGCGCATTACAGAGGTAATCCTCTCGGGCATGGAGACATACATTCCATTTCTTTCTTGAAAATTTACTCATGCCTGTTTTAATGCAGTCCAAAATATGGAGGAAACATTCAAACGGTACCTTCGCCGTCAAACTCAAGAATCTCATACTTTTTATGTTTTGCCCGGAATCAAGCCAAATTTGTTCGTCGACTCTCCAAAAATTCTTTGATCAATATTACATGTTCAGAACTTTCCAACTCTAGCTCTTCTCAAGCTTTTTGGTATCTAGCCAAAAAAACTCCAACGTTTTCACTTCCTCGTCTTTTCCTCCTTTTTCCACTCTGACGGGACTACCTTCAAGTCTTCTTCTGTCAAACCTGAACTCTTTGCTCAAACTTCCACTAAAAAGTTCACCTTAGATGATTCCGGCGGTACTCTTCCATCTCCACCCCCCTCTCACTTACTTATGCTTAATAACATAATCTCTTCTAAGGATGTACTTTCCGCCCTCTCTGGGCTTTTAATACAAAGAAGGCGTTAAGACCGGATGGTAAGCCTCCTGTTATTATCAAAAACTGTTTTTCCATGCTGACTCCCTGCTTAGGCAAACTCTTTCGTCTCTGTCTCTCCTCTAACGTCTTTCCTTCTTGCTGGAAGTTTGCTCACATTCAACCTGTCCCAAAGGGTGACCACTCTCAACTCTCCAACTATCATCCAATTACTCATATTTCTTGCATTTCGAAAGTTTTTGAAACTAACCTTATTTCAAAATTACTTAAGCATTGATCTTCCCATAATCTACTTTCAGATTGCCAGTATGGTTTCCTTAAGGGCTGCTCTACTGGTGATCTTCTTGCTTGTCTTACTAACTCTTGGTCATCCACTTTCGGGACTTCAGTGAGACTTTATCTATTGTGGTACACATTTTAAAAGCCTTCGAAATAGTCTGGCACAAATCTCCTTCGGTTTCTATCCCTCTTTTCGTACCTTTATGTCTAAATTCCGTTTTGACCGTTCCATAGCTGCAGCTGTGGACGGCATTCACTCACTTCCTGAACGTATCAACTTCGGTGTTTGTCAGGGTTCTGTCCTGCTTCCAGTTCTCTTTCTAATATTCATTAATCATCTCAACTGTGCCTCTAGTCCTATCCACTCATATGTTATTGACTCTACTGTACACTATTCAATTGGAGGGAAAGGTAGAATAAAGGAGGAGGGGGGAAGTGGAGGGAGAAAGGGGGGGAAGGAGAGGGAGGGGGGTTAAGACACATGTAAGGGGAAGACAGGAGGAGGTGGTAAGGAGACATTCCACCTAATCTCATATTGCTTGAAGTATACATCTTATTCGGGCCATGCCCAAAAGGACTACTTCAGTAATCCGCTCGGCACTCTCTGAAGGTCCCCGGCCACAAAAGCAAAAATAATTCCATGGAAATTCAAAGAAGTACTGCCAAAGAACCTCCCAGTCGGCAGTGCTAAAATGCCGCCAACTGGAAGGTCAGTAGGCCGTACTGGAGAAATAGGGCATGTAACAGAGATATGGGTATGATCAGAGGAGCCAAATGGAGGGAGAAGATTTACAGTGTAAGCAGAAGCATTAGAGGTTATAAATAAGTCAAGATTATTGGGCCCATAGCCCATACATACATAGTCGGTCCAGGGGGAGGAGCCTACAGTTAGCTCCTCCCATTTGCTGACGTCACCCAGACCGACTTCATCCTATTCCCTGCCTTGGAAAAGTGAAGAACTCCCCTGTCTCCCATGTATAAAGTGCTATTATATTGATAACCTTGATGCTCATCTTTATTGAAAGGTTATTTTCAAGTGTGAGGGCATGCCTAGCACCTGTGCGGTGTATAATTGTTTCTCTAACAATGATAAACAGAGTGATAAACATCTTTCCTTTCACTCATTCCGTAAGAATGAGTGCACCCGAAAGAATATATACATATATATATATATATATATATATATATATATATATATATATATATATATACACACGTGTGTGTAGGAGAAAGAGAGAGAGAGATATATATATTAGAGTATTAATTATTAATAACATTTATTATGAATGAATACTATGAATAATATGAGTGGGTGTGTGGGGGTGCTTGTGTGTGTGTGGTTGGGTGTGGCTTATCAATTCAAAACTAGCAAATAAACACAAACACAAGCACACACACACACAAATGAACACACTATTTACTCCTTGATTTCCTTTCCTCTCACAGTCTTTTATTCATTCATTGATATGCACCCTGGCTTCATTGAGTACCAATTATTGAACTCATTCACTTATACACATTTACTCAATCAAATAACACAAACACAAGCACACACACATAAATGAACACACTATTTACTGCTTGATTTCCTTCCCTCTCACAATCTTTTATTCATGTTGGTGGGTTCATTGTTCACAAATTTCCACAATACCAATTTCTAGGAGGATAATACATGGATTGGACAAGTTGACAGAGAGCAGTCATTAATGAAACCAAGTCCTGAATTCACGAAGAAATTAAATGTAATGGAAAAGATTTTTCAGTGTCATCATGGTCAATCAAAGCTAAAGCCTGGAATAGGATCTGTTAAACGCCTGACTTCATATATGTCGGAACTTGTAGAACTCCCTAATGATGTCATAGAATATTTTGTTAGGTGCCGGATGTTCTTCCGCATGAGAGTTTTAAACAGAAATATAAGTTCAGCCCGAAAGACCAGTAAACAAATGTCAAAACTAGTAAAGTAAGTGTTCTTTGAATTGCCAGGAACAAAAATTATCTAGCCCTTATGGATAAACAAAATAAATTATAAAAGGTCACATTGACTTGATGGAAAATTTACTAGTTATCATTATGTGTTCCAACATATTATATTGTTAATTTAAATATTCTTTATACCACATCAAATGAGGTATTTTTATTGCTAACATTCCTTTATCTTAATCAAGTGTTTAGTCTTTTAATAATGCACAGCAGTTTCATTTTTGTCACTAAGGAATTGGGAACATTTCATGACTATTTTTCCATTATCCTATTAGTTTACATCTAAATCCTGCGTGTCCAGCCTTTAGACTCGTGCAGTTTAATTTTGAATCTCTTTCTTTTTTTGTGGGAGAACACTTCTAACAGACAGCTTAACCTTTGTCCCTTATTTTCCATGCATATAGGAAAACAGTAGCTATTAAGATTGATAATAATTATTTTCTGTATTGCCAATGACCAATAAATATTATGGACATGAACATAATATTGCATGCATATTGTAGGAATATTGAGTGGCGAAAGTATGAATATATAACACAATCATAGATATATAATAATATGCATTAACTATCCAAATAATTACTATTTATACCTCATTACACACACGAGAGAGAGAGAGAGAGAGAGAGAGAGAGGCAGCGTGTGAGCAAAGGGGGGCGAGGTAAGAATAGGGGGGAGTGGGGTCACGGAGAGCGGGAGGAAAAAATGGGCTAGGCCGGGCTGAGTGACGTCAGCGTGAACTGACTATGTATGTATGGACTATGATTGGGCCGATCTCCAGGACGGTACGGGATATGGGTGAGGTGCTGAACTTACCCAGTGTGTTGACCCCACCAGAGGCATGTCTATTGTAGCGTTCCAACCCCTTTCCTCCCCTGCATATCCCGCTCCCCCCCCCCTCCCCTCCCCCAAGAAGATAGTTCTGGGTTCTGAAATAACCATCATCCCCCCACACACTACCTAACCCCTCCCCCCTCCTTATTCCCTACTACTATGTTTTCCTCTACCCCCGAGCTTGATCCCGCAGCCCTAATGGCACCAGCGGTGATGAGTAGTGCCAATCTCACCCTCTTCTTCATCAACATTATATCAGAACCCCAACGCCTGCCTAAAGGACTACTGTTGGGTGATTGTAAACCAGTGAAATTATCCCCAACCACCTACAAAAAGAAGGAAAGTTCAATCCTATTCAAGCAACGCACAGAGCCCGTCCTCCAACCCCCTTAATTCCCCCATACCTAGACCCTGTGCCATACCGCTCAGCTCCTAGAGATATTAAATTAATTTGCCAACAGGTTTGCTCAGGATGATGCGAAAAGAGTACAGACTCACCCCATCAAACATGATATTTATATCAAAGAACCCCCAATCTAAACCCCCCCCCCCGTCTTTACCAATTTAGCTTTCTTCCCTTTGGTGTCACCGACGACCATGCCACTTTTTCTCGCCTCAGGCCCTGGTAGGCCTGAATTGGGAGATCTGCTTCGCATTCTTAGATGACATAATTATATTCTCCCTCACATGGGAAGTCCCCCTTCAGCGGATGTGACAGGTGCTAAAGCGCGTGAGAGCAGCAGTTTTATTCCTCAAACCTACCAAATGCTTCCTAGCCCGTCGAGAGGTCCCCTACATAGGTCCTGTTGTTAGTGCTAATGGCTTGCCCTGGACCCCCAGAAGAAGGCTGCTATCTCTAGTATCCCCCCCTCCCCCCCACACCACCGTGAAATAAGTACGATCTTTACTAACAATGGCTAGCTATCATTGCCGTTTTGTCAAGGGTTTCTCCACCTTCTCTGCTCCTCTTCACACCCTCACTCGTAAAGGACAACCCTTCCAAGGGGGCCACACAGAACAACAAGCCATGGACCAACTAAGGACATTCTCGCCAACCCCCCTGTCGTAGCCTTCCCTGACTTTTCGAAGCTGTTTTATGGTTTATACCAATGCCAGTTTAGTCGGTCTTGGAGCTGTCCTCACCCAAGTTAATGGATTGGTAGACAATATTATCTCCTGCACCAGTCAGACCTTAACTGAGGCAGAGAAGAGCTACTCTGTACATAAAATGGAATGCCTGGGCCTCATATTCGGTTGGAAGATGTTTCGGCCCTACATTGTAGGAGCCAGGGTAAAAATGATCATGGGCCACCACTCCCTCAAATGGTTCGATGTCAAGAAATGTTAGAAGAGTTCAATTATGCGGTGCAACATTATCCTCGAAAACTCCACACTATTGCCGACGGTTTCTCCCGCACTCCCATTCCTCACCAACAAACACTAGGTGCCATCCAACTTGACCCTAGGCATTCAGAAGAATATGCCCAATTACAGGATGCTGTACGAGGCCTCTCCTGGCCCAGGGCTTTTCATCATCCTCTCGCCCATTCAGGGCAGTAGCCCTGGCGCCCATCTCAGGGAGAAACACCTCTTCCAAACCTCGAGGAGGCGGTTTTGGACCCATGTCACAGTTGAGATGGCCAACGAGATAATAAAGAGTTGCCATGGTTGCACCCTCGGAAAGGACTAATATCAATATGCAAGCATACAGGGACACCTGCATGCCAACCGCCCTTCTGAAACCCTCTCTATTGACATGATGGGGCCCACTAGAGATGTAAATTGGGTATCAGTATATCATCACCTTCGTAGATGTGTTCTCCTCTTTTGTGATTGCCATCCCCACTAAGAACCACAACTTGTTAGCAACAGCCAGTTACGATACATCATGTGATTTCCACCTTCAGCATTCCCACCACAGTATTGAGCGATTGAGGGATAGAGTACATCAGCCAAACTTTTATGGTATAATGTGTTGTTATCCACCTCATATCACTCCAAGAGCTATGGAATATGCGAAAGATCCCACCAGTCGGTCGACAATGCCCTTAGAGCCACCCTCCCTCTCAAGAAAACTTCCATGTCGTGAGGAACAACATTCGTCCCAAGACCAGGAAAATCATACCGGTTACCAATGTCACAACCGTTTCCAGATACTCACAGACTCAGATGACGAAGAGGAAACAGAAGAAGTTCGGCTCGTGGGAGACTCAATGGTATGTGGTCAGCTCACAGAGTTTTGCGTCAGGGCACCTAAGACCAGTAAGCGTTTTTGTATCCCTGGTGGTGGTGTGGAAGACATAGTTGCTGCAGTTGACAAAGTAACAAAGCTGGCCCCTGCTAATACAATGTACATCATCCACGTCTGATTCAATGATGTACAGCGAACCCTGTCGGAAGATTTGCTTCACAAGTACAAGCAGCTGATCAAATCGTTTAAGGAGAAGTCGTCAAGGATCATCGTCTCAGGAATCGTCCCCCGGCTCGGTGTAGAGAGCCAATTTTACAACATAGCCACTAGCACAAATCGTCGTCTACCTAACCTCTGCAGGAAGGAGAACGTGGGATTCGTCGACACCGGGGACAATTTCCACTACGATGACTATCTGTTTACGGACGATGGAGTTCATCTGAACCAGGTCGGAGCAGCACGTTTTTGACGTCTTCTCAACGATGCGGTGAAGAATTTTCGGAGAAGAAATTGACTCAACACCGGACAACCAGGAAGGAGGACCGAAGACAGCGAGGACGGTAACCTGCGAAGAACTTGAATACTTATCCGTCAAGAACCACGAATTTGGATAAAGCTCCATCAACAAAACCCAAATCCAAAACCGCCAAGGATGACGACCGAAGACAATGAGGACTGAGGACAGCCATGAACGTAAATGTAGATCCGATCAAAACCAAACATTTGATTAAAGAGCGTACCGTAAATTCTAAAACCACAACTTTAAAGGTTTTCTATGCAAACGCTAGTAGCATACGCAATATATTCTCAGATTTAGAGGAACTAGTGTTAACAGAAAATTATGATGTAATTGGCATAACAGAATCTTGGCTCAATACAGAAGACACTTACCTTCCCGATTATACAATGTTTGAGAAAGCCGAATGGTGTTTTATTTTTTATCAAAGAAAGCCTTAACCCGATCCTCTTGTCAAAACCCCAAATTATGAACGTCGAAACATCCTTTGTGCTAGTAAATAATAATAAAGGTACACAATAATAATTGCATTAATATAGACCTCCAGCTCAATCAGTGCAAACTGACCAAGAAATTTACGAACAAATTGCAGATGTAAGTAACTCACAGCATACCATAATTTTTGGCAACTTTAATTTACCTGTGACCAAGTGGGGCGATACTCTTACTTCACACTCCGGACACGACTTCCATGCGAACTTGCAAGAGAGTTCGCTCTATCAATTTGTTCGACCCGTGGTAATAAAGTTTTTGACCTTGTACTTGCAACAAAAGAAGAATTAATAGAGAATTTGAATGTTGGTGATGAATTCAGTAATAGTGACCATCGTACGATCAATTTCCATTTAAAATACAATGACAATGAACTCGATACCAGCAAAGAGAAGGTCCCAAATTTGAAGAGAGCAAACTTCCGTAAACTTAGAACAATACTTAAGGAAATCGACTGGAGTTCTATGATTAACAATGATTATCTAAACAAATAATGGAGATTTTTCACCTCCACGTACTTGAATGCAGTACATGAGTGTATAACATAACAAAACGAAGACCATTACATAATAATAGGCCTAAGTGGTGGAATAAAAACATTGCGGATTGTCTGCTTGCTAAAAAAAATGCTCATGATAAATTAAAAAATATCTGACACCCATGAAAATAAAGTGATATTTATAGATCTACGACGCAAAGCCAAACAGGTAATCAAACAAAGTAAAAACACGATAGAATTACATGTTGCAAAACAAAGTAAGACAAACCCAAAAGAATTTTACAGTTACATCAAGGAAGAAGAAAGTAGTGACTTCAACGATTGAACCGTTAGTCGATGAGAAAGGAGATTACACTAAAGATAAAGCAAAATTGAGTAATGCTCTCAACAGAAGACTTTACTAATATCCCTACAGCATCGCCGGTTCAGATAGATCATTCAAACGTTCTAAGCAATATCAGCATTACAGAGAGAGAAGTTTTGAAATGTTTAGATAAACCCAAGGTAAATAAATCGCCTGGACCTAATACAATCTCGCCTAGAGTTCTAAAGGAAGCTAAGTATGAGCTCTCTAAACCACTGACATTGCTCTTCAATAAATCCTTACAGTCTGGGACTATGCAGGATCAGTGGAAGTTCGCCAACGTAACACCGATATTAAAAAAAGGCAGCAAATCCTTACATAATAACTATCGTCCTATTAGCTTAACCTCAGTTGTATGTAAAATGCTAGAAACATTCATAAGAGACAAACTCGTAAATCACTCGGAGGAAAACAACATACTTAAAGATACTCAACATGGTTTTCGTAATAAATGCTCCTCTTTAACAAACCTCTTAGACTTCTTCCACGATATCCTCAACCTATATGATGAGAGTAAAGCTGTAGATATTATAAACCTTGATTTTCAAAAGGCCTTTGACAAAGTTCCCCACAATCGTTTATTGATAAAACTAAAAGCGTATGGAATACAAGACGGTGTGTTGAAATGAATAGAAAATTGGCTCAGTGAAAGAAAGCATAGAGTAGTCATAAACGGTAAAGCATCCATATGGATCAATGTAAGTAGCGGGGTACCCGAGGGTTCGGTACTGGGGCCAGTTCTCTTCCTAGTTTACATTAACGACATAGATGAAGGTCTCACCTGTACAATCACAAAGTTTGGTGACAATACAAAAAATGCAAATAGCATACACTCAAATGGACAAGTTGAAGATATGCAACATAATGTAGATAAGTTGGCACATTGGGCTCAAATTTGGCAAATGTGTTTTAATGCGAATATATGTAAAGTACTCCCTATCCGAAACCGAAATGAAAAAGCATACTATTCAATGAATGGCATCCATCTTAAGAGTGTAGACAGAGAAACTGATTTGGGAGTAACACTGTGACGTTAACCACTCCGTTAGAACCGCATGGCTTGTCCTACAGTGACTCGCTAGGATCGCCAGGACAGTGGATGTGGCTACAGTTTGTGTATTGTTGTGTGCTTTATTTCATATGAAAGCTCGTGTCATGGGCAGTCCAGAAAGGCTCTTTGTTTTCACCCATGTCAAGGCTTTATATATTTAATTGTAAAGTATATGTTTTATCCTTAAGTAGTAATGATAGGATCAGAGAGAGAGAGAGAGTAGAACAGAGTGAGAGGGGGCGCGTAGTGTTTTGCTATACTCGATGACGTCATAGCTGGCTGGCCTCGTGGGGATTGGTTGAGGGAGTTCTTTACCATGCTTGGTGACGTACTGTTTTGCTAGCTACTTTGGTAGTGGTTAGAGGACTTGTTACCGCTTTTTTCCCACGCGGCTCGAGCTAGTGCAAGTATATATACAGCCTCCTCGCCACTCTCTCCCTCAGATCTGGTTTCTAGAACGCATCCCTCTTATCACTTGACACCTGTCCCCCGCTCTGCACCTGAGAATCTTTTCCTCTGCCTATCTCTCTCATTTTCCATATCTTTCACCACCTTTTATTAATATTATACCCCCTCTGGTTAACTCTGCAAAATCAGCTTAATGCTGGCCAGTTGTATTGTGCGTTAAGGTCTGATATAACCCATGTATGTTAGTTGTTAAGATAAGTTGATCACGAAGCATTGGCTGGCATTCATATTGTTTAGTACCACTTCCTATAATTATTAGTGTTCTGCTGGATTAGATAATGCTAGACTAGGGGTCTGATATTATAAGGTATTGTTTCCTATGAGTGCTGGCTTTAGGTAAAAGCTGCACGACATACCTGAGAACTGGAGTTGATTGAGTAAATTCTAGTCTGTGTGCCGTTGAGAGTAGAGCATGCACGAATGAGGGCTTTTTGCCTATACCATTCTGCACTGTTCTAAGCTCGTTGTTTGTCTTTGAGGTACGCCAGGAGAACGCTTCGGTATTAATACTTCGGTATTAAGGTTTCTCAAGAGAGCTACCCTTCCCTATAACGTAATATTTGACGACCAGTATCTCGTATCATTGACTCTAGCTAGACTTTATCAGTCACAGTAGACATTAAGTATATTAACCTAATTACTCTTTTTATGCATACCCATTTATGATTACACAGGCATTTCGCAGCCTAGTTTGATGTATGGAGACACAAACGACTTAGGCTCTTTTTGTTGATAGGAATACGGCATTGTTGTGGCGATCATTATTATTATTGTTGTAGTGTTTAGGATATTCTTGGCTCCGACGGCATTATATATTCTGCCTTTTTGTGTGCATAGCCTGCACGAGCATTGTTCCGCTGCCTGCCTTTTTGGGTTCCATTTCCGATACGAGCATCTTTATAGCATCTAGCATTTAAAGAAGATTCCTTGTTGGTGTTGACGGACTTTAGTACACTTTCTTTCATGCAGGAGTGCCTGACATTTATTGATTAAAGTAACGTAAGCTGTAACTTCTCTTACCACCTTACTTTGCATACCATAACCAAGCACCTTCGGTTATAGGTAGTAATAGGCTGTTTTCACATAACATTAAGCCTAGAGTAGACACACATATATTGAGAGTTTAATAACCTATTATTGCATATAGAACTCTGTAGAGTATTTGTGTTCTTTGTTCACTGGGAATATACATCAGAGGTTGGATCTAGCGCTTTCCGTTGTAGCGTTTATGCCATTACTAGTCCAATGAATAAGAGCCCTGATATATTTAAACCTCAGTCGTAACAAATGGCGACCTTACCTAGGATTTGGTGAACCTACATTTATTAGCAGGGAACATTTGTTGTTTTGGGGAATATTTTGCGGGGATCAGGAAGAATAATTTTTTTTTGCAACATAGTATAGCCCTTGAGTATATCCGAGAATTTTTGTGTGTACATTGAGGTATAAGAGTTTGGGGTACTTCTTTTCTGAATATTGAGGTGGGAAATTTTTTATGAGCATCATGTCTTATACCGGATCAGAGGAGAATGGAGACACAGTACGTAATGTCGAAACTGAGGAACATCAGTATGATGATATGGTTAATCAGGTGAACTGTGAGGAGGATGCTAGGATATTTTTGCAATGGCCTGTTACTGCCGAGCGGTTGGAGGGTGTGAATCGGTACGTCTTCAATGCCTGGCCACAGCTATCGGTCATGCGGTTACTAGCAGCATGACCAGGGATAACTTGATAACGTGTGTACTGGGCAGGGTAAATGGTGAGCGAGATGGGTTGAGTGCTCAGAGCCCTTCGGCCATGCTTCCCCTACACTCGACTCCCAGCCATCCCAGTAGTTTGCCGACCCCGGGTACGCTTCCGCAGTTGGGTGGTGTCTGGCAGGGTGGGTTGCCCCTGGGGGGACCACCGGTAATTTCAAACATTGTAGCACCTTCACCTCCTCAAGGGTTATCTCCAGAATTATTGTTAAAGCTCGAATTAGCTAAGCTTCAGCATCAGCAGCAATTAGAATTAGCCAAGATAGAAGAGAGAAAAACTATCAGTCAAGCAAAAATCCAAGCTGAGTCGACTAGGTACTGTGCCGACAGGGACGTAGAGAAGTCGCGAGTAGAGACAACGGGACAGCGACTTGGGGTTGGTAACCGTGCTCATGATCAATCTCTCTCGCACTTATTGAAACTGGTTCCGGTGTTTGATGAGAGTGGTGTAACAGAATTTTTCGCACGCTTTGAGAAGAAGTGCCAGGAACACCAGTGGCCAGAGAATAAATGGGCAGCACTTGTATCCTCTAGATTAATAGGCAAGGGTCTTAAAGCCTACGATGCGTTACCTTTGGAGTCATGTATTGTGTATGAGGATCTCAAGGAGGCTGTCCTGAGGGCTTACGAACTGCAACCAGAAACGTACCGTTTGAAGTTCCGGGGTGTAACTAAGGGAAGAGATAGCACTTGGAACACGCCCGGGACTTGTCCGATGCTATGGGGAACTGGCTCCGATCTGAGAAGGTAACAACGTTTGATGGAGTTAAGCAGTTGATGTTGGAGCAGTTCTTTAAGAGCACGGGCGGTGATCTAACTTTGAACTTAAAGGAGAAAAACCCAAGAACTCTAGTCGAAGCAGCAGAAATGGCTGATCGACGGCTGTCGTTGATTCGGGGTTGCGGGTCCTCACAGAAGTACGATGTAAGTGCTAAGGACCGTTATCCTCCCCCTCCCCGTAGCAATGACACATTTAAACAGAAGGGCCATGAAACTAAAACTGAATCCAAACCTTACACCACACCGTATGTGAAAAGTCAGGGGCCTTTTACATCACAGTATAAGCCGAAACCGAAATTTATATGTTTTAGTTGCCACCAGGAGGGTCATAAGGCAAATGAGTGCCCTAGTCGACCTCCTCCGGCAGCCGTGTCTTTTGCTCACGGCATTGGAGTGTTCAAGAGGACATCGAAGTGTGTTAGAGGCATTTCTTCCGAGGTAAATACACTGCCAGTGCAGAAGGATCCGGAAGGCTTATTCCCTGTCCGTGATGCCTTTAGTGACCACAGGGGACTCGGTTGTGTGGAGTGGGGGGGTAGAAGACATGAGGTGAGAATTTTGCGTGACACTGGGGCATCGCAAACACTGTTGAGAAATGTCACTGGTAAACCTGTCAATACGGCGCGGGTGGTTGTGGTTCAGGGAGTTAATGCGACAATGTCATACCCGCTTGTAACAATGAAGATGGAAGTTGATGGTGTGACTCGGGACCGGGATGTAGGAATTGTGGAGAAGTTACCTGTTGGGGGCGTCGACCTCCTTCTCGGCAACGACTTTGCGGGACCTACTTCTGAGGCTCCACCCTTGGTCGTTGCCGAGAAGCCGGCTGACGTGAGTAGGGAGGAGCAGGAGTGGGTTGAGAAGTGTCCGGTGCAGCCTATGGCGTGTGTTGTCACCGGAGATCCTGCATCCAGGGAGTCACATTCTGGTCAACAATCTTTAGATCAGCGGAGGAAGGGTACCGAGAAGGGGTTGAGAGTTTAGTATCAACGGACCTTCTCGGGGAATCATTATTAGGACCACATTTCGAGTCTGGAGAAGACCCAGTAACTGTTCCTGAAAAGGCAGAGGGTGGGCTTAAAAAGACGAAAGAGTTGAAGGAGGACAGTAATGCACAGTCGGGAGATGTAGCAACAAGGTACCCTGACGCGTACCCTATAAGAAATGGGTCGGCGAAGACGGTGGTCCGAAGCTTGCTAGTGTATTTTTCCCGGTATGGTTACCCGCAGGGGATTCAGTCAGTCCAGGGACCCAACTTCACTTCTAGCCTCTTTGTTCAAGCAATGCCACAGCATGGGATTGTTGGGGTTGTGTCATCTGCGTATCATCCGGAGAGCCAGGGTGTGTTAGAGCGATGGCACTCAGCCTTAAAATCTGTGCTTCGTTGTTGTTGCTTTGAGAGTGGGAAGGATTGGGATCTTGGCCTGCCATGTGTTTTGTTTGCTGTGCGGGAGGTACCTGGGGAAGGTTTGGGATTCAGCCCTGATGAGCTCGTCTTTGGACACCGTGTCAGAGGGCCTCTCCATATGGTTGAAGAAGTATGGGAGGGCGCAGAAAAACCTTGTTCTCTGCTCAAGTGTGTCCTCGACAGTCGAGAACGGATGTTGCGCAGTCCGGAGTTGGCTGGCCGTAATTTGACTAGCTCTCAGGCCCTCAGGAAGGACAGGTACGACCTCAAGGTTGAACTCAGGGAGTTTCACGTGGGTCAGGAGGTGTTGATTCTACTGCCCCTTGTAGGTCACCCCTTATCCGCGAAGTACGCTGGTCCTTATAGGGTGGTGGAGGAACTATCAGACCTGGATTACTTGGTAGCCACTCCAGACAGACTGAAACGCAATCAGTTATGTCATGTTAATCCCATGAAGGAGTATGGGAGGCACCCCCCTGAGCCTCTCACTGTGCCTGTGATGACGTTTAGCAGTCAAGGTGGAGAAGGAGAATGGGACAGTCAAGCTCAGGTGGAGGATAACTGGAAGGATAAGAAGTTCAAATGGGCGCCTGAGTGTGAGAAGGTGTTTAGAGAAGTAAAACACCTGTTGTGCACTCACCCGATCCTCAGGGCCCCTGACTTTAGCCTACCTTTCCAACTAGCAACGGATGCTAGTGGTGTGGGGGCTGGTGCCGTCCTTGTGGAAAAGGACGATGATGGGCTGGAGCATCCTGTTAGTTTCTCCTCGGAGAAGTACAATTCGGCCCAGGGGAGCTGCTCTGTTGTCAAGGAGGAGCTGCTGGCGGTTGTGCTTGCGCTGGGGCATTTCGAGGTCTATGTTCCAGCCTATGGTCCGGTCGTTGTAGTTTACCCAGATCATCACCCTCTCAAGTTCTTGGACCAGTTTCACAATCGGAATATGAGGCGGACCAGGTGGTCACTAAGGTTACTGGTATATAACCTGGACATACGCCATATTGCCGGTTGTAACAACGTTGTTGCAGATGGTCGTTCAAGGGTATATGATCCTGAGTAGATTGACACACGGGTAGCCTCCTGCTTTAGTTTGAATAGTATTTTGTGCTTGGTGCTTGTTGGCTCGCGGATGAAGCCCAGCGTATTGGCTCGTAAAGCAGGAGTTGAGCGTTTGGTATAGAAGAAAAAACTAGGCTTGCCCCTATAGTGCAGCCGAAATAAACAAATTAAAAACATAACAAAATCAAATAAAAACTCTTTCTTTGATAGTTGAATTTTTCAGTATGTTATAGCAGTAATTCTGAGTTGCACTCCTCTCAGAATGCTGGGCTAGAGAAGCTCGCTCTTGAGGAGCATAACTACATATAATTTAACCTATTGTGTTGGGGAGGGTTATAATTTTTTAAAATATTTTGTTGAGGAACTGTTCTAGATATTTTACTGCCGCTGGGTGATGGGAAGTAGAGATATAGCATGGGTTCTAACCATCAGATTTTTGTGAGCCTTGGGCCTCTGAGAAAAATCTTGGGGGGGTGTGACGTTAACCACTCCGTTAGAACCGCATGGCTTGTCCTACAGTGACTCGCTAGGATCGCCAGGACAGTGGATGTGGCTACAGTTTGTGTTGTTGTTGTTGTTGTTGTTCCTCAAGCTGCCTGGCCGAACAGCCCCAAGGCCCCGAATAAGGCCAAGGCCATAATAGAGCGCCCCCAAAGAACCCTCCCTACCGACCACAATAAACCCTGGGTGACCGAAGCCACTCCATGGCGGGGAGCTAAGGAGGGTGCGGAAACACCCGGGAAACCAAAGCCCCACCCAGGGCCCTGTGCCCCTCAGCAATTATGAAGAGAAAGTTGAGGGGCAAAGGAAAAATGTGACGCTTTGGCTTCCAATCATGGTAGATTGGGAGGTCAATCCACGGAAGAGACGCCGTCACTTGAGATCTAGAAAATATATAAGTAAAAGGAACAGTCAGAGTAAGCTATGGGTATGGCAGAGATCGCTCAGTTCTCACTCTGATAGACCAGCCCATCACCACATGACTAGAACCCAATCCTCTCAGCATCAGCTAGGAAAGGCCCTAGAAAGCCGCCTTAGGCGAGGGGATAGCTCCCCTATTTCAACCCATTTCGGGGTTGGGCACCCGCCTGTGTATTGTTGTGTGCTTTATTTCATATGAAAGCTTGTGTCATGGGAAGTCCAGAAAGGCTCTTTGTTTTCACCCATGTCAAGGCTTTATATATTTAATTGTAAAGTATATGTTTTATCCTTAAGTAGTAATGATAGGATCAGAGAGAGAGAGAGAGTAGAACAGAGTGAGAGGGGGCGCGTAGTGTTTTGCTATACTTGATGACGTCATAGCTGGCTGGCCTCGTGGGGATTGGTTGAGGGAGTTCTTTACCATGCTTGGTGACGTAATGTTTTGCTAGCTACTTTGGTAGTGGTTAGAGGACTTGTTACCGCTTTTTTCCCACGCGGCTCGAGCTAGTGCGAGTATATATACAGCGTCCTCACCACTCTCTCCCTCAGATCTGGTTTCTAGAACGCATCCCTCTTATCACTTGACACCTGTCCCCCGCTCTGCACCTGAGAATCTTTTCCTCTGCCTATCTCTCTCATTTTCCATATCTTTCACCACCTTTTATTAATATTATACCCTCTCTGGTTAACTCTGCAAAATCAGCTTCATGCTGGCCAGTTGTATTGTGCGTTAAGGTCTGATATAACCCATGTATGTTAATTGTTAAGATAAGTTGATCACGAAGCATTGGTTGGCATTCATATTGTTTAGTACCGCTTCCTATAATTATTAGTGTTCTGCTGGATTAGATAATGCTAGACTAGGGGTCTGATATTATAAGGTATTGTTTCCTATGAGTGCTGGCTTTAGGTAAAAGCTGCACGACATACCTGAGAACTGGAGTTGATTGAGTAAATTCTAGTCTGTGTGCCGTTGAGAGTAGAGCATGCACGAATGAGGGCTTTTTGCCTTTACCATTCTGCACTGTTCTAAGCTCGTTGTTTGTCTTTGAGGTAATAATAATAATAATAATAATATTTATTCAGTCAGCAATTTACAGAGTTGGTACCACATAGTTTGTTACAAATATGACATGTACCAGCCTTGCATAATTCCTACTAAGGATAGCCCAATAAGGCCGTTAGGCGTATTTCCATTGGGGTCCTTGTGGGATTAGGTTAGCTGGGGAAAAGGGGAGGATAAAGAAATAGATACTTTAGAAAAAGTATTTCTAGGGGGTTATTTTAAGATACCTTACATCCTATAGTCAATATCAGTAATCCGTAATCAGTAATCATTTCAGTTTGGTTTGTCTATCTCTTATGTCGTATTTAGTAGTAGACATAAGCTTGGTGCTCCCTTCTCGCAGCTGTCCGGTTCAGGTGTTCCTTCAGGCTACGTCTGAAGGAATACAGTGTTCTCTTTTCACGGACTGACTGGGGTAGGTCGTTCCAGTCTTTGATGGCAGTGAAGAAGAATGTTTGCTTACCATGTCCTTGGATTCTCGGGACCTTAAAATTAAACATCATGTTTCTTGTATTATGTCCACTCCTCTCATTTGCTTTAACAAAATCATTCTTTAGATACTCTGGAGGTCTGTCATAGAACATTTTGAAGGCATTAGTTATCCTGATTTGTTTGGCCCTGTCAGAAACATTGAGCATACCTAGTGACTGAAGTTGTTCCTGGCCAACATGTGATCTGGGTCCTAGGTTCAGCATGAACCTAACCATTTTATTTTGAGTGACCTGAAGTTTGTGCTGTGCTGATTTAGATGATGCAGAGTACCAGGATGACACAGAATAGTCAAAATGACATTGAACAAGCGCTTGGCAGAGGGTCTTTTTGGTCGCCGCGGGCAAGCATCCCACCTGTCTATACAGGTATTTTATACGTGCTCTACACTTACTCAGGATAGATTCCAAAATTGTTTCACCTGACAAACTCGTGTCCAGTTTCAGTCCGAGATATTTAACTTGTGACAATGTTGTTATAGGAATATCATTACAGTTGACCGAGAAGCCCACAATGTCTTTCAGTTTGCGTTTTGTTCCACATAAGATGGCTTCCGTCTTGCCCAGGTGAAGAGATAGTCTATTGTCCACTAGCCATTCACTACATGATGCTAGTTCTTTGGAAAGTGAAGCGGCAATACTTATTGGGTCTTTTCCTGAAACCAGAAGCACGCTGTCGTCTGCATACAGTAATAATTTACATGAGACGCTCAGTTCCATGTCGTTCACATAACAGAGAAAGAGTAAGGGACCAAGGATGCTTCCCTGCGGGACCCCACAGTTAATTGGCATAGGATCAGATATATTATCATCAATTTTGACTCTTTGGGTTCTACCACTAAGATAAGATTTAAACCAGTTCACAGACCCTATGCCCATAGGTACGCCAGGAGAACGCTTAATACTTCGGTATTAAGGTTTCTCAAGAGAGCTACCCTTCCCTATAACGTAATAGTTGACGCACAGACTTGAGATTTGCACTAGGCTATGCGGAATGCCATTCGCACCAGTATCTCGTATTATTGACTCTAGCTAGACTTTATCAGTCACAGTAGACATTAAGTATATTAACCTAATTACTCTTTTTATGCATACCCATTTATGATTACACAAGCATTTCGCAGCCTAGTTTGATGTATGGAGACACAAACGACTTAGGCTCTTTTTGTTGATAGGAATACGGCATTGTTGTGGCGATCATTATTATTGTTGTAGTGTTTAGGATATTCTTGGCTCTGAAGGCATTATATATTCTGCCTTTTTGTGTGCATAGCCTGCACGAGCATTGTTCCGCTGCCTGCCTTTTTGGGTTCCATTTCCGATACGAGCATCTTTATAGCATCTAACATTTAAAGAAGATTCCTTGTTGGTGTTGAAGGACTTTAGTGCACTTTCTTTCATGCAGGAGTGCCTGACATTTATTGATTAAAGTAACGTAAGCTGTAACTTCTCTTACCACCTTACTTTGCATACCATAACCAAGCACCTTCGGTTATAGGTAGTAATAGGCTGTTTTCACATAACATTAAGCCTAGAGTAGACGCACATTTATTGAGAGTTTAATAACCTATTATTGCATATAGAACTCTGTAGAGTATTTGTGTTCTTTGTTCAATGGGAATATACATCAGAGGTTGGATCTAGCGCTTTCCGTTGTAGCGTTTATGCCATTACTAGTCCAATGAATAAGAGCCCTGATATATTTAAACCTCAGTCGTAACAACACTATCGAGAAACCTAAAACCGAGTCAACAATTTTCAGAAGTTGTTAAGAAGGCAAACAAAATAATTGGCTTTATTGGCAGGTCATTTGAGCATAAATCCAAAGATATAATCCTAACTCTTTACAATTCCTTAGTCCGCCCTTTCCTGGAATATTGCGTTCAATCCTGGTGCCCTTACTACCAAAAATATGTAGACAAACTAGAACGAGTTCAGCATAGAGTTACCAAAATAATACCTTGCCTAAAGAACAAACCATATGAGAAGCGTCTTAGAGAATTAAATCTATTTCCTTTAACCCCGCGCATGTTAAGAGGTGAATTAATTCAAGTGTTCAGAATCATCAAAGGCATCGACAGTATGAACTGGAATACATAGCTCACTATCGACCAATCAAATCACACGAGGGAAAATGGTTGCAAAATTATTGGTAAATCTTTTAACTCACACGAGTCTAAGAATTTGTTCAATCAAGTTGTCAACTTGTGGAATGGGCTTCCCCGAGATGTCATAGACTGCAGCACCGTTGATTCTTTTAAACTTCGCCTAGACAAACAACTTGCCTTAAATCCACGACTGAGTGCATTTGTAAATTAATATTTTTTTCCCTCTATTATAATACTAACAACTGTCCCCTACTAATATATCCTAATCCTGCCACGGACATTTTTACCAGGGCAGTCTTCCCTTTCCATTTTTCCCTTACCCACTCTTTGGACACTTGACCATCAGTTTTTTGGATCGCTGGACCTGATGTTGCTTGATTTCCTTTGTATGATTCAGAATGCCCGAAGATACTGGCCCGACCTCTTCTCCATATGTGCAATGGAGTCTCAACCAGGTCGAGTCCCGTTAACCCCCACCCTCCCTCCCCTACCTTCAATGACATTCCGTCAGTGCACACTGATTATTTAACCTTTTTGAAGGCTAGGAAGAAAGATTTGAAACCCGAGTCGGTACCTGATGATATCCAAGCCCCCAATCCCTTCTTGATGGGCGGTTCCGTATTCATATTAAATCACCCTCTTAAATCCCGAAGTAAATTAGCAGCCCGTTACATAGGTCTGTATAAAGTCATTGCAACCCCCACCAATTTTAAAGTTAAGTTGTATGTACCTAGCGTGTTCTACCATGTGAGTTAGGTCCGCCCCTACCTAGCCCAGGAACCCCACCACCCCTAGGCAGCATCCCCCCCCCCCCTTCTCTCCTGGAGGCCACCCCATTCTTGGGCAGCACAAAGGACTGGAGTTCTCACAGAGAGGCCCCAGTCCTGACCTTCTTGACTTAGAGTGTGCTGGCTTAATAATCCAATGGGGTAGACAGCCTCTGAAATCCAATTTTAACTAACTAACTTGGGCAGCCCCAGCACCTCAACCCCTTGAAATGAATCACAGAAGCTTGTTGAGCTGATTTAAATGCTTACTATTGTATAACAGTTTATTCAAGAACAACAGGTAGAAACCATATTTTGTTTTCTTGACATTGATGTGCCCTGGAAAGATATTTTAATTATCCGCAAAACTCATCTGTCGGTCCATGTGAAGGAACCAGTGTTGCAGTATGAACAGCTATCAATATTCTTCTCGTCGATGCCGGGTCCCATCTCCTTGGAAACGACCATTAAATAATCCCTCATAATATATATTTATCTTGTAAAATATAGACACCATTTAAACTTTGTGCCGTTCGAACCGATCACATTTGTATATGTAAAACGAGTGCAGCATGTTTGAGAAACTGTTTATATATTATGCAAAACGGTTATTAATTAGTGACTATTTAATAGTGGCCCCTCCATCATTGACGATATTGCCTATTAGTATAATAGTCTCCATTCAACATTCCGTATCAGCATTTTGAATCTACCGCCGCGGAAATATCATGGAGTACTCCTCATAAGTGCACGCTTAATTCCCTTATGGGATCGTCATTATGATTGGGTACCCTACAGAAAAAACTCCGTAAAAAATTAAAATTAACTTAATATTTGTTATCATATGACTTTCCATATGTGGATTTCTTGCATTTTGCTTCCCCGACTCCAGGCCCTCTAGCGGCCATCTTCGATCTTCCTACTTCCGCGGCCATACAAGCCAGTGGGGTGCTGCCGTCGCTCCCGCTTCATTCGACGTTTCCAGCGCTTCTAGTGAGTCCTTGCTCATATGTATACACCTGCATTGTAGTGAACAGGTTTAGATTAGCTAGCAACGGCTGCCCCACTGGTATGTCTGCAGGAAGTGTGTAAATTAGGGTACTATTGTAACAGGCGCCTACGTATCCCAGGATCTTCGCGCCACGTGTGTTATTATTATGTTGTGTTTGCGCCTTTAGCTTTTGATATCATAGCTAGGAGGCTACCACTCTACAAGATTATGCTTCAGGCCGTCACTAAGAGGCAGTTGCATATATTAATTGTGTTTTTTAGAAGATGCTCTAGTCTAAGGGTGACTGCACGTGGTGCTACACCTTCTAGAGTCCGTATTTGCTTGCGGGGCCCTGTTGGGGCCCTCCCTCATCCAGTTGCTTGCGGGATCTTCGGAGCATCGTCTACCTGTGATGTCTCGTCGAGCCACATGGCCAGCCTGGTTAGGGGTCTCCAGTGTAGGCTACAGGTAATTTAGGATTCTAAATTCTCTGTTTATGTTTAAGCCCCTAAGTTTATGTGTGCCCCTGGTGTTTTTACATGTGAGTTTTGCATGTTATTTGGGGATTGGGAGACGTCCCTGTTTTATGTGTGGGTTTTGGAGAGAGGAGCTGTGGTTTGCCTCCCCTCTCTAAAAATGTTGGTTGTTTGTCTCCGGCGGCCCCGTGCAGCAGGGCCCTGGTTACCCGTCTTCAAAACGGGTAGGGAACAACCAAATGTCCTGGCGTGGTAAGCTGAACCACAATCCTTCCGGCGGAAATGCGGATTCCTACGGGAGCTCTGAACTCGGCCCGCCGAGTTAACTCGCTCTGACCACAATTGTCACGCGGTAAAGACTTCCTCGCCCTGCGGCGCCCCAGTCAAGTGTGCAAGTGTTAAGATACGTCATGCGGCGGATAGTCATACACTAACGGTCTAATAGGGCCTGTGACATTTGTCATAGGTAAGCAGTTACAATCAGCTTAGACGGAAAAGCCCCAGGTTTTTTCACGGCGAGTCCAGCGGAAGGTTAGAGTAGTTGTGACTATAGCTAATTTTCCGGCGGACTCAAGGTAGGATGTATTAACACCTCGCAGGTTATCCTTATGAGCATTGATTCTTGGAAATTTTATATTTCCAGAATTCCCGGCACCCTAGTGACTACAGGACCGGCAGGTGGTGGCTGCTGATTCCGGCGGGGAGGGGGGGGGCCCCTTTATCCATCATGCCTCGGTTTGAGTTATGCGCTACTCCTAACTGTTCACTGTTACCTATATTCGCTCATAAACTCTGTTTAAAATGTGTTAAGTGCTTAGACCGCTCTAGAGGCTTGTGGGTGTCAAAGCGTTGTTCCGTCTGTGCCGACTTGAAAACGGCTTTGTTCACCAAGAAAGACTTGTCGTGCTTGGCAGCTTTGCAAGAAATAAAGGACATTTTTAACATTTATGCCAAAGACACAGCCCATAAGGCTCTTCACTGTGATGACGAGACCCTCTGGGAACAATTAATAATAAAGTCACCTCTGGTCAAATCAGCCTCCCATAAATCTGTTAGGCCTAAAGTGAAATCTAAAAACCTTTCCAAAGAGGTAGTGAGTAGCAGCAGTGGCACTGACAGTGAAATTACCGAGGTTGTTCCCCCCGGACCAACCAAAGAGGAGGCGTTCACCCTCTCCCAAATGTAAGTCGAGGTCGAGGTCTCCCCGAAGACAGTCCCGACACTCTTCGGCTGAATCTTCCCGGTCTCACAAGCGCCGGAAGGAGGACTCTCAGTCTCGTAGTGGTAGCCGGAAAGAGACCCCACTGCCACCGCCCTCTTCCCCCATCTCTGACACGCCCGACGCTGAAGCCGGCGGCTCGGAAGTGGGGACAGAAGACATGGAGTCCCATCCGGGTCGTGAACAATCTTTGAGTGTAACGCCTGATTTCACCTTTGCTATTCCTAAGTTGAATTATGTGCCACGTACTAGCCTCTCAGCCGGACCTAGACGAGTCCTGGCCGACCACTATAAGGGTTTACCTTCAGGTTCACAACTTTTTTATGGCCACTCGCGGCGCAGGGGTGCTGGCATCAATCGGAGCCATCTCATGACAGGGTTAGAGTAAGTCAGGAACCATTGATTGAGAGTAATATTGAAATGTTATCTTCGTCTGTCCCTGATTTGGTGTGGCCACCGGCGGATCAGGCGCCGGAGGCACAACAGGATATTTCTGAGGAGGTTGAGTTAAGTGGGAAGCCGGAAGACGTGCCTTTATCCTCGGCTCCACCGGGTCTAACAGGTGAGGAGTCTGAAGCTAGCTCTCAATCTTCTAAGGGATCCCAACAGTAAGTGTGTTACCTCAGATGAAATCAGTGATCTTTTACATAAAGTACTGCAACAGTATAATCTCCCTACCTCCTCTGACGCCCATGCCAGTCTACCTGTAGTATCCACGAGTCACTCCATGATAAGACCTCTACAACCTTCGGGTTTTCTTACACCCCAAGCCTCTGTGCCTCCTATGTCCTTGCCTCCATCAGTAACCGCGGCTTCCGGCACCACAGTGCCAGCCACACTTACTACCATTAATGTTAGAGTAATCTCGGATATCATTCCCCCTCCCTTAGACAAGGTTCCTCAGAGGAAAGGCTCCATGCCTCTCCTCTATGGACCTGACTGTTCATGGGTTCCGGCAACGCCACTAAACCCACAATTAGCACAACCCACCATTTCGGGAGACCTTCCGGTCCCTAGTGAGTGGAAAATTGAGATTAACAAAAACAGAAAATTCAGGGCTAAGGACGAAGCGGGGAGATTACTGGATGTATCAATCAAAGCTATACCTAGTTCTTTTAATCCAGATGTCTTTGTTCATACGGCTGCCCCGGCAGTTCCTGCCGCCTCATCTGCACGACTCTTTGCGGACTGGTCTAAAGCCGATGGCGTTAATGATGTCAAGGCTTTGAATGCTCTCATGCCGGAACTGGATACAATTCCGGTACTGGTCAGTCGCATACGCCAGTCCTGCAAATGGGGCGGATAGGGGTGGGTCCCTGGGTAGATTGGGAGTTAGAGGCTCAGGTATTTGCATCAACCATTACGTCTAAGTCCACTCATCAGGTTCCACAGGAAACTCATAATTATTTCTCGTTACTTGTAAAGATGGCTGACGGGGTGTCGCCGGATTTGTTTGCCTTTTTAGCGGCACCCAAAGTAGCCCTCCACATTCTAGATCAACCCTTTTGCACTCCTCCGCCAGCTCACTTGGAAAGGGATTTTAAATTACGAAACAAAGCCTACCGGATGTTCTCTCAGTATTTAGTCAACCGCCAGGTTGCTGCCTCTCTTAACAGAACTGTCTCGGCCATTGCTGACCCACATGTTAGGAAGGCCACTGAATTGTCACGTAAAATTTTATTGCAAAACTCTATTCAAACCTTAGGAGACATCAGAATAGCGATCATGGAAGCGGTTCGAGCCCGCCAGGATCTAAGAGTGCACCTAGCGAAAAAGTTATCGGATGACATTGGGCGCCGGGTAACTCTTTGGCCGGTGCTCACTGCCTCCCTTCTTAACTCAGAAACGTGGAGTGTAGTCTTTAATATGGTCAATGGGTGGAAGCAGATTACCTCCCAAGCTAGGAGAGAACCATTTAAGAAGCCTTTTCATAAGCCAAAGAGCGGAGGTAAACCTAACCAACCGCATGCTAAACAGTCCTCTCGAGATCCCAGAACTCCTCCTCAGCAGGGAAGTACTCAGCCCAAGCCCAAACAAGGTAAATATTCAGGGTATAGAGGTAAGCCATACCAGAAACCAAATCAGGGGCAGACGTCAACCAAAACTAGCCAGCCATCTGATACCAACCCACCTCCCCCTCCAAAAAACTAGCACCCCAAACTCTCAGTCTCCCAGTGCCGTGCTTAGGCGTGCCGGATTCGAGAGTTGCTTCTCCGAACAGGCCCAGTTTGCAAACTGGGTCGTTCCAGTTATTCCGCTCGGCCTGGCCCAAGAAGACTTGGGCCCGGAGAGTAGTGAGCAAAGGGATCACCTGGCGGTGGATCCAGTGACCTCGACTGCGTCAGGCGCTGGAATGCAACAATGTGTCACAGGAGATGGAGGCCTTGGTCCAAGAAATGATCTCCAAGGGGGTCATTGTACCAGTAAAACCAACTTGCCCAGTATTCACCCCCAGACTTTTCTTAGTGCCAAAAAGGGACAGTGTGCAAATGCGACCGTTATTGGATCTCTCGCACCTGAACACGTTTATCAAGAATTCACCCTTCAGGATGCTTACAGTCAATCACATCAGGCTCACTCTTCCGCCGCAAGGCTGGATGTGCTCAATAGATCTCAAAGACACCTATTGGCATGTCCCTATAAACAAAAGGTTCCAGAAATTCCTCGCTCTGAGGGTCAGGCAGGAGACTTATGTCTTTCCAAAAATGCCTTTTGGGTTGAACCTGACACCGAGAATTTTCACAAAATTAGTCCGGCAAGCCCTTTTGCCTTTGTTGATCCAGGGCATAAAGGTGTTTTGGTATCTAGACATGGCAGAGTCAGAGGAGTTATGTCACATTCATGCAAACCAAGTATTGAATCATGTGCAAAACCTAGGGTTCAAGGTGAACCTGGCGAAGTCTCTCCTTGTTCCCACACGGAATATTCAGTGGATAGGGCTGGTCTGGGACACCACCAATCTAACTCTTACTCAGAGTGTGGACAATCGGGGCAGATTTCGCAGGAAACTGTTTCGTTTTCGCCACAGTCTGAATACAACCAGGAAATCGTGGGAGTCCCTGATCTGCTCTCTCAACTGGATCCAATCAACTGTGAAGTTGGGCCGGTTGAAAGTGAAGAGATTAGTCTTGGAGGGCAACAAAGTTTTTCCTCTCTCGCTGGAGAAGAGATTATGGCCAATTCCTCCATTAATCCACAGCTTACTATCGGTCTGGGCCAAGCCCGAGATACTATACTCTATGACAACATGGGTTTCTCCCCCACCTATGGTATGGAGAGACACAGACGCTTCCGGAGCACTAGGTTGGGAGTATCAGTCAAATCTAGGCCATCAAGGGCAGGGCACTTGGACCCAAGACAATCATTTTCACATCAACAAGCAAGAGCTTTTAGTTCCTCTCCAAGATCACGGCAGGTCTTTGCAAGGGAAATCAATAGCGTTCCGTATGGACAACCTAACTGCAGTCCATTGTATTCAGAAACAAGGCTCAGTGAGGTCCCGAGAGTTGCTGAAAGTGTCAGAACAGATCTTTGCCCTGGCTGAATCGCGGGGCATTCACCTAAATGCAGCATATCTCCCCGGCGTGTCGAACGTCTGGGCAGATGCTCTATTTCGGAGGCGGAGCACCTTAGTAGAATGGGCTATCAAATATACCGTCTTCGACAGAATTATTGCGAGGCCTTACCGTCCACAAGTGGATCTGTTCGCATCCAAGGAGAATCACAGACTTCCTCTCTTCCTAACTCGCCAGGGGGGACCAGATGCATTATTGGAGGACTGGAACAAGTGGACTTCAATTTATCTTTTTCCTCCACCAGATTCTGTGCTAATGTGCCAGGTGATTCACAAACTAAGAGGTTACTGGGGCTTAGTCTCGATGATCGCACAGTTATGGCCGGCTCAGGCGTGGTACCATCAGTTGCAAGAATGGTGCAGGACCCCGGTGATGCTCCCGGTCTCCGCATTCCACTTAGAGACAATTGGCAACCTTCGGACCTCGCTCAGTTTTGCCTTCTGGACATTTACAACGCAAAATGGTTAGCTCAATTTGGGGAAAGTGTCACAAATAAACTTATGAACCAATATACCATGTCTACCAGGAGATAATATCAATCACATTGGAAAACGTTTACAACCTGGATTGTAGAGTCAGGGCAAACGGATGCCTCGGGAGCCTTGATTTTCAAATACCTAGGTTATCTATTTGAGCAAAAACGTTTTTCAGTAGTCACATTAAAAAATCACTTATCTGCCATCAGAACTCCCTTCTTTGATCTCACTGGTCTTTCAGTACCGCAGGCGGAGGAGAAAGGGTTTATGAGGGCGTGTTTCAAGCTGCGCCCTCCACCGCGTCAGCTCATGCCCACTTGGTCATTAGACAAAGCCTTATCATTGCTTCAATCACGTAAATACAATAACTCACCAGATTTGTATTCACTCTTAAAGAAGGCTGTTTTCCTGATGGCTCTAGCCATGGGGAATAGGGTGTCTGAGCTGGCGGCGATGAGCAACAAACCTAATTGCCTTAGGTTTGAGAGACTGCACGATCATGTGTGCAAATCGCGACGTCTACCACTTTCATAGCAAAAAATTTAGCATTCTGATCATGTGTTTTCTGAATTTTCTGTCCCGGCATTGAAACGCAGACACTCTCATCATATTTTATGCCCAGTGCAGGCCTTAACTAAGTTTATGAGGGCTGCACCTCCTCACCAATCAGGTGCTCTATGGGTGAACCAGGCAGGTAATCGTGTTACGAGAAGAAAGTTAGCTTCTCTGTTAGTAGACGTCATTAAAGAAAGTAACCCCGGCGTGGTGGGCAGGGCTCACGACATCAGGAAATGGGCAGTCTCTCTTCGGTTCTTACAAAACTTTTCGATAGAAGACATTGCTAATACTCAATTATGGGCGTCCAATCATACTTTCGTAACACGTTACTTGTCGGTCACTCTCGATAAACCAAAGTGTACCTGTGTAGCTTTACGACAACGGGTCCAGTAGGTTATGTTCTATTGTGTAAGATTTGTTGTGGGGGGGGAGGGGGGGTGCGGAATAGCCCATACCTCACTAAGTCCCCGTCCGCCGGAGAACTGTGATAAATCACGAGCTGTGATCGAACTGGTTGTACAATTCAACAAATTTTATTTTATGTTAATTTTAAGAAGAAATCTAGCAAAGTTGAAACTATGTAGTATTATCAGAATGTACAAACATATATTATACTGTACAAATATTTTTAAGGTTAGAACTAAATTCTACAGAGTTATAGTTCTATTTAGGGGAACACATGCGTGTCCCCAACAGTATCATGCATAGATCTTAAGGAAAAGATCTGGTCATGAGTAAGCAGAATTTCTTGATGTCACGCACTGCTTACAATCTTTTATATTTTTTATATATTGTTTGCATACAATAAAACTTAAAAATGTGTATACGAATTATTTTGTCCCCTGAGGTTAGGATATTGTCACGAATGTCCCCCTCCAGACTTGGTATTCAGGCAATATCGTCAATGATGGAGGGACCACTATTAAATTATAGGTTTGATTCCCGGAGGGAAGTAGAGAAAACCTAATATTTAGTAGGGCCCCGTAATCATTGACGATAAAATGACCCTCCCATCCATCCCACTTCCCATTCGTTGACTTCTAGAGTTGTATCTTGGTATATCAGTGAAGGACGAAGATGGCCGCTAGAGGGCCTGGAGTCGGGGAAGCAAAATGCAAGAAATCCACATATGGAAAGTCATATGATAACAAATATTAAGTGAATTTTTCTTTTTTATTTTTTACGGATTTTTTTCTGTAGGGTACCCAATCATAATGACGATCCCATAAGGGAATTAAGCGTGCACTTATGATGAGTACTCCATGATACTAACGCGGCGGTAGATTCAAAATGCTGACGCGGGTTTTTGAATGGAGACTATTATACTAATTGGCAATATCGTCAATGATTACGGGGCCCTACTAAATATTAGGTTTTCTTTACTTCCCTCTGGGAATCAAACCTATAATTTGTATCACTATAGTTTCAGTGTTCTGTGTTCTATATTACTCACATGCATATTACCCTTTAAGTTATATAATATTGTAGTAAAATGTTGTCAATTAAGAGGCTTAAGATACATTAAGTCTCACCCAAAGAAGAACTTTGCAGAGTGTTTGAGGTAGTAAGTCGCTAATATGTTGGTCAGAGTGCAGGGATAATATGTTGGTCAGAGTGCAGGGATAATGGAGGTCGTTCTTTGAACCTCGGCAACATTTTTAAACCAATTAAATAAACGGCATTGCATATTTGTTCTGGTTAGCGATTGGAATATATCGGCAGTCATTGCGTCCCTTGGTATACTGTATGATACATTTACGAGTAAATGCACAACACATTTATGATTTTATAAAGTGAAGTAAAGTGAAGCTGCTATTTATAATAATGCATTATAAATGGCTTTGAATATATAATCTGAATCAAGAATTTGTGGAAAGCATGTCATATTTACAATAATATTGAGAGATGACAGAAATATTAAAAGCTATATAAATACATAATATACATTTCTTATAATTGCAATACGTAAATATGATGATTTATACATATATCTACTACATAGAGTACATCTATTCCAGCATGATGGACTCTTTGTAATTAGCATTGTTGCAATTTGGCGTAGGAAGTCATTTTGCCAAACACAAAGGGAACCTAATAATCCATTCCAACCATGACCTTTATATCTGCTCTGACAAATGTTGTGTTAAATATCACACGAGAGCATTTACCGCCAATTTTCAATGGCCGAAAAAAAAATCCGGTAAAATTTCAGAGATCTTTTTAATACACCAGTATAGGAAACTGTTCTGAAGATAGAAGAATGCAGTGAATTAGAGTAATCAAATTAATTAATTAAATTTACAATGGCCGAAATATTATTCTGGAAAATAAATCAGCGATCTTTTTAATAACACTAGTTATCGGTGATTATTCTCAAGATAGGTGAATTACATTGATTATAATAATTAGATGAATTAATTAAATATAGGATAAATTCATAATTATCATATATAATAATAATAATAATAATAATAATAATTCATATACTGCCAGATAGTGACCTGATGAAGCTATCTGCGAAACGTTGTCAATAAAGTGCTCTTCCTCAGATGGTGTTTTTTATCCATACTGCCAGATAGTTGCCGATAAAAGATGAGGAGGAAAAGTGCTCGTGCGATACCAGCTTAAGGGGAGGAAGACCGTTTTTCTGGACCCCTTCTCCCTAACGTTTAGCCCCACTAGTTTTGAGATTATAAGACGTTCGGCCCATTAGTTTGGTGATTTTAACACCTTTCGCCCCATTTCGTTGTCAATTTTAAGACCTTTCGTGCCATTTAGGTGTCGATTTTTTTCCTGGTGAGCGACAAAGAGCCTGCAATTTTAAGAGGAACCGGCCTTCGGCCGGGACATTCTACCGAAAAATGTACACATTTATCTTGAAGGGGGGTCTAGGGGGTGTTTTTCTAAGCTTGATGGAGGTCTAGGAAGGAAGCTAAACAAATATACGAATAAATGAATGAATAGACCAAACAAACGGCCAGTCTCCCCTTAACCCTGTATTACACTCTAGGACATGAAGCGTGACCTAGTTTTTCGAAAGTATCCCGAACTCGCTCATATTTCATTCATTATTTACCTAATACATACATTTTGGAAGTTAATTTTGCTATTAGAGGGAACATCATATTGTCTAGGATATACTGTATGTCTCTTACTGTACTGTACAGTATCGCTTTAAGTTAGACCCTAATTATTCGAAGCTATCCCGAACAGAATCGAATCTTCTCATTAGTTTGCTTACCCAATATTTACATTTCGGAGGTTCATTTTGCAGATCGAGAAATCGTGTTGGGGCCGGATTTATTTAGTTGAGGTACACTCTAAGACATACATCCTGGCTCAATATAAACCCTCGAACAGCATAACGAGCCTCAAAAAAAATAAAATATGAAAAGATTTCATTCAGTTCGGGATAACCTTGAACACTTAAGACCATGATGTATGTCGTAGAGTGTACACTGTGGTTAGGTGAGAGTGAGGACATGTGTAGGTAATGCCATTAAGAGCGTCCTCCTATCTACATTCACTAGGACAATAATTATGGCCCTTTCTGACTCCTGGAACTATTGATATGAACCCATGATATGCATATAATGTGTGAATTTTAGTCTATTGGCTGACAGTAAATTGAATCCTTTAACCATTGATTTCTTGATGAGCAATAGCGAAATAAGAGAACTGCTATGACTATCATATTTTTGCGAAGTGTTCATAATAAACAAATAATCATTTCTGGCAATACATATTCCTTAATTGCTGAGTAATCAATATGGGGATAAGCCATTGTTGTCGGTTGAAATACAACGGACAACTGGTAAAACAAAATGAAAACATTCGATTCTGTCCGATATAGTTTCGAAAAAATAAAAGTCATCATTTATGTCGTATACTGTACAGTACAGTTACATTCTGTATATTCATTAAAAAAAAAGGCCTTTGAGGCATCATGAATTATTTCAAAATAGTAATTCAGTGTTATGTTCTAATGATCGCGAAATTCTATAACGGTTGTATTGACTAGGAATACGTGTAACCATAGACTACAGTAGATCTGGACTTGACACGAAAATGGAACTTTGCAGTAAGGGACCCAATATCGGAGAACGAACTCTCAAGTTCGAACCTCGAAACATCACATTTCCGTGGTTTCGAGGTTCGAACTTGGGGGTTCGTTTTCCAATTTTGGATCCCTTACTGCAAAATTCCAATTTAGTGTCAAGTCCAGATCTACTGCAATCTATGGTGTAACATATTAGCGTTATTTTATCTTTTAATTGTGGAAGTAGAGTATTGGTAATTAATGTGTCATTGCAAATACCCAATAAATAAAATATAAAAAGAATCAAGCAGGGAAATACTCAGGGGAGGCCTCATATGGATGTGCTAAGGCGTTGCTGGAACCCCTGTTTCAGTAGTCTGGCCTCCCTCTCTGTTTCTGTTTGTGTCTCACCTACACAGAGTTATCCAGCTAGTTCTCACAAACACATCCTCCTATTAATTTCACTATACTAAAGAAGCACAATACGCGTCTTTCCAATACACCTACAAAACAAATGTTTGCTGTCACTCAATCAATTTTTGGGGAGACGCTTGTTACAGACAACTTTGCCTTTTCTCGCCGTCGTACACAACACAAAATAATTATCAATAATAAACTAACCATGTATCAATGTCACAATGCTTAGTAACACATAACTATTATAATGTAAAACTTGCAAAATTAACAAACCAAAACAGGAACGGCACAGTATGAAGACAAAATCACTATGTGGAGATAACGATTTAGCAAAATAAATTTTTGAAATAAAAAAACACAAAATCACCACATAGACTGTACAGCACTATATGAGTAAGTGGTATTGGGTCTCAAGCAAATGAGTCGCACATATATTAATGTATTCTCGTCATATTCAAGGAATTAGTCCTGAACTTTGTGTGTGCCCTTACACACAAAGTTCAGGACGTTCTTGTAAATTCTATATGAATAAAAAAAACTACAATTGAAGTAAAAATATTTTGTTCTAACTAGTTATATTACATGATGATAATACTGCATATTGAACAATATTAATTAATAAATAAGCAACCGAATTTGCATTTTAACAATATATTAACAATAGCACGAAATGCACACAGCACTCCCAAACCATAGTGAAATCAAGTAGGGGTACCTGTTAGCATAGCGTGAACACATGACCCTTACCATCTACTACCCTACAAATACCTACATATACAGTACAAATCAAATAAGGATATCGCAAAGACAAACATTTGGTATTATATTATCAAAAGTGAATAAATATAATAACAATTATAAATAAATAGTACGCTTTTAACACGAACAATGAACATTATAACAACAAATAATAACAATAAACAATCTATGAATACAGACACACAGTAAGCAGAGGTTATATGAGAAACTTCAAGTTAAAAAATCTATAAAATAAATATCAACAAGCGCATGAAACACTTTACTTAGTCCTTCAAACACTGTAAATGTTTTCATTTCATCCACCCATAGCCTGACACCACGATCCTCGATGGAGCTGACTCGAATGAACCGCCTCTATGCACCTCTGTCTTCTCAGCAGGCGCCACTCCACCCACCCAACTCCACTTTCACTGATAGACCTTTCAACTCCATCCTTCCACCTCACTCTCGTACACTCTCTTAGTCATTCTCTCGCTCCCCATACATTCCACATGACCGAACCATCTAAAGGTGTTTCTTTTCACACTCTCCAGCACATCCATACCACAACGCTCTCGTACTTCCTTATTCGTCTGTCTATCTCTCCATGTCACTCCACACACACTTCTCAAGTAACCACCCATCTCACTCTTAATTTATGTCTCTCCAACACCGTCCATGCTTCATTCACATTCACGTATGTCAATGTCAGGATTACCAAACTGTCATGCAATGACTTCTTTACTTTCATGCTCACCACCCTATTCCTTGTCACTGCTTTCAGCGTTCCTACAACCCTCTTCTCCTGTTGTACCCTCTCTCTCTCTCACTTCATTCTCCATACTCCCATCTTAACTCGGAGGAATACTGGAATACACTGGCGGAATACTTAATAGTTGACATCCTCCATAACCTGACCAGTCAACCTCACCTCACTCTGGGATTGTACCCCTTTCAAAGACCTTAACCTTACTCTTCCCCACGTTTGCCTTCAGGTTTCCATTTCTCACACACAGTTCCAAACAATTTACCAGACCCTGCAAATCCCATTCATTATCACTCATCAGAACTGTATCATCAGCAAACAACCACAAAGGCAACTTCCACTCACTCCCTTGCCTTACCAGAGGTACACCAACACCCACTGTTTTTCCTTCTATTTCTTTCATGACTCCATCCATATATATGTATATTGAAGATATACCCTAGTTTTAACCCAACATTCAGATACAAGAACTCGCTCTGTTCATGCTCCACACGCTCTGCCGTTTTTGCACCCTCATTCTCTTCATCGTTTCAGCAACTTACCAATTACTCGGTATATTCTCAATACTTTCCGCAAACCTTCTCTGTCTACTCTGTCATAGGCTTTCTCCAGGCCCATAAAGACAGTATAAACTTTTGTCCCTTCTCTAAATATTTATCAATAACATATCTCAAGGAGAAAATCTGGTCTACACACTCTCTTCTGTTCCCTGCTCATCACCTACCCATTTCTCCGGTCTCACTCTCACTCTCTCGATTTCTACCCTACTGTACATCTTCCCTACTATGCTTACATATACCTTGTTATTACCACACACTCCTCTCTCATCTTTACCCATATACAGAGGAACAATAAGTCTGATATCCAAACTTCGTGCACACTTCCCTTCATCCATGCTAGTCTACACAATTTCCATACATACACGCTTCACTCAAAATCCAGCAGACATTTAAGAGGATAATAAGATGTGCACAATGTGCACCCCTTTTGAGAGTGGATAATACAACTACTGAATTTGATGGATTCCACAATTATGTACCCCGCGACAATTTCGAGATTTTTAAAATAATATAGATTTCATCAAATTTATTTGATCAAGTTTCTAGATGTATGCAACCAATTCTACACTTGCTATTTAAATTTACATATGGATAACACAAAATGGCAACTATTACACAAGATTAAATATATTGTGAGACTGTATCGACTTTCGTCAAACACTTAGATAAGGTAATGCAAACAATCCATTATCTAGTTCATTATGATAGCTGAACAAAAAATGATATTAAATTAGTCCTGCACATAGTAGTATATGTGCTATTTTATCTCTCACTTATAAACTAGAACCCTCGTTAGAACTAGTTTGACTGTTGATGTTCATATTCTTCTGTATTATTTAGTATGTGATTATACATATACTGTATATGAGTCCTGCACATATCGATACATTTTGCTTATAAAATAGCAGCATCGTTACGAATAGGTTGGCTTCTTATTCACTATATTAAATTTTCTTTTGCTTAGGTAATTTGATTATATGTATTTACAAAACTGAATTGAGTGTGATATTGATTTGCATATGCAATAGGTGAAAGCATGATTGTCCGTAAGAATATGTGTGTGTGTGTGTGTGCAAGATAGTGCATGTACAGTCGTGATCATAAATGACGACACACCCATTTAAATCAGTATCGAGCAGACACGAAACTATACAATGTAATATTGTATCCTAGATGCTTCAGAACTTGGTATCAGAGGTTCAAAGATTCAGAATAGTGTAACCTAATTTATGTTCACGACTGTACAGCATATGCCTTGTGTATGTGTGCATGTTTGTGTGTATATTGTGATGTTTAGTGTAGGTACTGGTGTGTGAATCAAGGTGATGAATAATCCAGTTACCCCAGGCAGGACAACAGACTCGTGGGCTGGACATAACACGAAGGCATTTACATTTATTATGCCGTGGTGGATGAAGCTACATTTATTCTATGGCTTTTTCCGGCACCTTTCTATCCGAAATTGTATTCTAGCAATAGTTTGTGACAAATTAAATTTGCACTGGTATCGGTAACTAGACTGTAGGTAGAACATTATCGGTTTCAGATTTCCAAGAAATTATTATTAAATAAGTTTATATACACATTTAATATTGACAAACGGCTGGTATTTCTCTCATTTTGTTTTAAATCTTACGCAACATTTCTCGTAAAAATTAGGTTGAACACTATTCTACAGTACATTATTCGAGAAAGACTATTGCCTTATATTAGTTAAAAGTAGTCATTAATCTTAACCCTATTTGGACCGAAGTTTTTTGTTGGACCTCCCTTGTTTTGCTCTATTAACTAGTAGATTGTAACCAGTTTGACGATGATAAGCCACTTCACCCAATTCAGGTGTCGATTTTTTTCTTTTCTTGGCATGCAGGCGGTAGCTAGCCTGTAGTTAATTAAGAGGAAATCTGCCTTGGGCCGGGATATTTTTATATCAAAACATGTAATACTTTAGCATGAAAGGCGACTAGTTTGAAGGAAGTCTGGGAAGGCGTTTTATGTTAGTCTAGGGAAACAAATATAATACATTGCTGAAAAATGACAAAAGTAAAAAAAAATCTGAATATTAATAAAATAAAATAGCATAACCCTCAAGATGGCGAACCAGATGGTGTTAAACATTTTAATTATAACCTCTCTCTGTTTAAGGTTGCCCTTACAATGCTGCATTATTACATCATTCGAACATATCTTGAGTGCTTTAGTTTAAATGTACCGAACACCCAGTTTGATAGCTTCTATATATTACCAACTTGTATTAAGTAATAATATTTGTTATTGTTTGTTTGTTCTTTATTTGACAAGTTATTTCCGCTGGAGCCATATTATTATCACCTGATTATTCCAGTTGGTGCTCTGACTTGTTATTTGCATAATCACGGTAAGAATAAGATGAAATGCGTTGATGTACGAGCTCGACAATCAAGACAATTAAGGTTACGATCCAGCCGAAGAGGAGACAGTAGAAGGCGCCCGCCAAGTGTTGTAGAGATAGAGGTACTAATGATCTCTCCACTACACTCCTCGATTCAACTCCTATCATCTTTATAGACTCCTCCTGCGAAAAAGAAAAATATTGTGAAGTAAAACTCATTAAGAAAAAGTAGACTATGGGATGCCGATGTTTCGTCAATGCTCTTATTTCTTTCAACACGTATTTTTGTTTTTCTATATGCCAACTTACTTCCTCTCGGGCATAGGCTGAGAGCCTTAACATTCACCGCTTTACAATGAACAGTGAAGCCTGTGAGGTCTTGTTCCAGTCTAGGGAGTGAGACATGTGAAGCACGTAGAGTACAACGAGCACCTGCCATCTTGCCTTCACATGAGGCACGGTGCTCACTCATGGCCCGAAACGACCCCATCTCTGAAGCCACCTCGTTCCCGTGCTTCACTGTCTCACCCCCTACACTCGGACTCTCACACTTACACACACACAACGCCACCTGTTGAGCAGATAACTCACCAGGCATTGCACCCCTATAGCATATTTTGAATATGGGAATATTCATACAGTGCTATTTAACCCTTTCACGCATTTATGACGCAGAGGTTGCCAGATTAGCAATACGAAATAGAGTTCTCTCACTCGTATAATTACCTCTCCAAAATTAGTTTTCTGCCCACAGCTAACTCTAAGACAACTGCAGAGGTTGAGGTAACTAAATTAAAGGTTTCTAAATACCCCTGATGGTAACAAAGGCTTTAAAGTATCCCCAATAGGCTCAAAATCGCGTCATATGTCGGAGAGGGTTAATCAGGGAACAATGAGGGTATTTTATTGACGTTTCGGTGGGCTTGTGGTAATGCACTGATACCAGGTACAGCACAAATTCCATCCCAATAATATCTTCCCATTGATACATCGGGATTTGAACCCGGGACCTTTGGATTACCAGGCCAGTGGCAAGACCACTCCACCACACCTCCCCAGGTTATACAGGTTATTTCCTGAAATATTAACCTGCACATGTCTTAAGATAGTCGGAAGCATGATATGCCATTTGTTCCATGTGGGTTTCGGGAACCGTCACACGAGGGGGGCCTTAGATGGCATCTAGAGGGGAAGGGACTTACTCACACAGCATTAGTGTAGGTCTGTTCACAGTTGAGGGATGAATTTCCCGACATTCTATCGTCACTTTTTTTCTTCACCAGGAATTCACTATGCTTCATTAATCGTAAAACATGGCCAAAATAATGCAACAGTGGGTATGCAGCTCATCGCCAAGGGAAAATGAAGAAAGCTACAAAGGAGTGTCTTTTTGAGGTATGGATATCATTGTTCATAATCAGCTACTTTAAGTTTTACTGACACCTTTTCTTTAGAGCGAAAACATATGTTAATTATGACGAAACACGTAAATTATACCAGTAGTTAAGACTTGCCCACAAAGTTTGATCTAATGTAATATTGATATACTCCTCATAAACTTATATGCAACTTTCCAGTGTTAGAAAGCATTTTTGAGTCAGCTACACCATCTAGAGAGGTAATATGAACTTTACCGCGTAGGGATACGGTTCAGAATAAGATCTCTCCAGTACGGCCACCCGATCCTCCCAGCCGGCGGCGCTTGTGGCACTTTGGCGCTACCAACTGGGAGGCTCTCTGGCAGTACTTCTTTGATTTCCCATGGAATGATTTTTGCTTCCATGGCCGGGGACCCTAGGAGAGTGCTGAACGCATTACCAGGTAATCCTATCGGGTATGGAGGCATACATTCCATTTTCTTTCTCTCAGACTAATGCAAGAAATATAGGTCTGAGTCCCGAAGGGAAGAATGAAAACCTAATATTTAGTAGTGGCCCCGGAATCATTGACAATGCGCCTTACAAATATTATGGCCAATCTTTGAACCCCTGGCTCGCTGTTCAAACGACCCACTTAGGAGCCTAAGATGTAGAGATTGCCAAATCTTCGTGAGCACTCAAAAACACCCACAGACTCGTCTGTATATTGATGTGGATGCCACTACTGAAAAAACCAGTAAAAAATAATTAAATATGAAAATAAAAATATAAAACGTGTCTAGCAGAGTGCACTTCTCATGCGTCTACTGTTGTCCTTGCGCATCCCTAGCCCCTTATCTGGGCTCTTACTTCCTTCACTGGTATATTAAGACTCTCTTAGCAATACAGCAGATGAATGGGAAGGGGATGGCTGGGAGGGTCAGAATCATCAATGATTCCGGGGCCCCTACTAAATATTAGGTTTTCATTCTTCCCTTCGGGACTCAAACCTATAATTTATTAGTGGCCCCTCCATCATTGACGATGCGCCTGATGTCACAAGTCTCGAGGGGCACATTCATCAAGAATATCTAATAACCACTACCAAACTACTCAGGTCGAGATAAACACGCAAAAAACATATCAAGTATAATATAAAAGATGGTACAGGTTTCTTAAAGTAAACCTGAAAAGTGATGTAACCCTTACGTTTTTATAGAAACAGTTGATTACGGCACACATAGACTATCCGTATAGAATATGTAACAATATGTACATTATAGTTTAGCACAAACTAAAGGTACTCAAAAATATATACTTCTGATTTATCCAAAAAATAAATGTACTCATATTTGTACTCTACTACATCCTCTTCAGAAGGTTTTGCTGGTCAAGGCACCGAAGTTGTTGAAGCCCTACAAGAAAAGCACCCACCTACACCTAGGGACCTAAACCTCCCCCCTGCCCCAAATGACCAGATGCGCCAACCTTTAGTTGTCACGAAGGAGCAGGTGGTTGCCGCAGTGACTTCATTCCCAGCAGGCTCAGCCGCGGGCCCAGATGGTATCCGACCCGCCCACCTCAAAGGCCTCTTGGGTCAGGGATCAGGAGCTGCTGGGGAGGCACTCTTGGGAACCCTCACCAAATTCATCAACATGGTTTTAAGAGGGGAAGTACCCGACTGTGCCACACCCCTATTTTTGGGGGCATCACTCTGTGCACTGGCAAAAAAAGATGGCGGTGTGCGCCCAATAGCAGTAGGGAACACCTTCCGCTGCCTTGCCACAAAGGTGGGTTTGAAACCACTCTCGAATGGCCTAGGTCAACACTTAAGACCAGTTCAACTAGGTTTCGGAACTCCAGGGGTGTGTGAAGCTGCTGTACACGTAACCCGCACCTACCTCAGCCAAGCCCAAGTAAAACGAGTGCTTCTAAAGATTGACATGCGGAACGCATTCAACAGCATTCGCAGGGATGTCTTCCTCCGTGCAGCTCAAGAACACATCCCCACTCTGTACCCCCTACTTTGGCAGGCTTATTCCAAACCTTCAATCCTGATTTTTGGCGAGACGGTAATCCCATCAGCGACCGGGTTACAGCAGGGAGATCCAGGTGGTCCTGCTCTTTTCTCAATAGGGGTGGATGCAGCAGCTAACAAAGTAAGGTCAGAACTGAATGTATGGTACCTGGACGATGCAACCTTGGGTGGGTCAGTAGAGAACGTTCTAACCGACCTAAATAACATCGTAACTGACCTCGGCCAGGCTGGGCTAGTGATAAATGACACCAAATGTGAACTTGTCCTCCTCAACCACACACGTGAACAAGGAAAAGAGACTCAGGCCCTGTTTCGAGACATATTGCCAGATGTAAAGATCCTTCAGGAGCACCAGCAAACCCTATTAGGTTCCCCACTAACTCTGGCAGCAATCCCACCAGCACTTCAAGTTAAAAAGGAGGAGCTTCAACGTCTCGTGAGTCGCCTGATACACATCGATGCCCACTCAGCTCTGGCCCTGCTCAAGAACTGTTTCTCCATCCCAAAACTCCAATACCTCCTGCGCACATCGATGACTTACACGAACAATGGTGGCTTCCAAGAATTAGACAGCATAATCCGAGAAGCAGTGACCAGCATCACCAACGTGGAATTTAAAGAACGGGCCTGGACACAAGCCACCCTTCCTGTCCGCCTCGGGGGCTTGGGCATACGGAGAGCCTCGGATATTGCCTCCCCAGCCTTATCTCTTCCCTCACCGCGACCAACGACCTTGTAGTGTCCATCCTTTCTTCTCAACCCGGAATGACACTTAATGGGGACGTAACAGCAGCGATTAACACCTGGAAGGGAAGTACAGGAGTAGAGGAGGAGCCTCAGGGTACCTCCAGGAGCAAGCAGAAAGCGTGGGATACCATCTCGGCGAAGAAAACTCAAGAAAATATCCTAACCAATGCAGACCAGGTTGCAAAAGTACGCCTCCAGGCCGCCCGTTCGGAGAGTGGCTTGTGGTTACACGCCATCCCCATCCCACCTCTTGGAACTCACTTGGATGCTGAAGCGCTCCGGGTTGCCATCGCGCTCAGAGTGGGTGCGGCAGTTTGTCACCCACACACTTGCAAGTGTGGTGGGGGGATGGATGCTCAAGGTCACCATGCCTTGTCATGTAATTACAACGCAGGCCGCCTGCCAAGACACTCTGCACTAAATGATGTCATAAAACGGGCCCTGCAGAGTGCTAACCGTGCATCAATCCTCGAACCACATGGAACTTCACAGAGAAGACGGCAAACGGCCAGATGGGATGACCACTTTCCCATACAAGAATGGCCGGTGCCTCGTGTGGGATGCCACATGTGTTGACACTTTCTCCACAACCAACATCGCCAGAAACGCCGACGAAGCAGGTGAAGCCGCACGGATAGCAGAAAATAAAAAGCGAGAAAAATATCAAGCCATCGCCAGAAATCATCAGTTCGAGCCCCTGGCATTCGAAACTTCAGGAGTCTTCGGCCCTACCACCCTTAAGATGGTGAATGAAATAGGCCGTAAAATCAGAGAAGTTTCAGGAGAACTCCGGGAAACCCTCTGGCTCAAGCAAAGACTAGGGATGGCTATCCTCCGGGGCAATGCCACCAGCGTCATGAGCTCAGTTCGACAGGACTGGGTCATGCCACTGTGTGAGGCCCGGGCAGGAGTGGTGTATCCGTAGTCTTTCCACAGTAGGGTAAAACAAAACATAAACTTTATTTGTATGTAACATGTGTGATGCACATAAATAAAAGGGGATGTGTCGGATGGTTGAAAGCCACAGTTGCTCGCGCGTTTGGAGCTAGCAACACGTATTATGAAAAACATGTATCCTCCTTCATTCACTGTCCCCCCCTTCACTCACTCAACTCCACAATTTGCCGGAGGATAGCAGGTTTTTCACAATACGTAGACGGAGGTCTTTTTAAATTTAAAACTCTACTACAAAAAATAGTATGTACTTAAAATTAAAATTGCTCTTGACTAGACTAATTAAGTCTTAGGAAAAATGGGTATCACATGAAACCTTAACTTCTACACATCTATAAATTCATGGAAGGCAGACAGGAGGTCTCAGCTGACCCCCCCCCCCTTCTTTCAAAAGCTTAAATTAAAATGTAAAACTTGCAAACTAAACAAACTAGACAAATCTAGACTTTCTGCTTAAGAGCCATACATTGCAAGTTTGGTTTCGTGAGGTTCACCGACAGGTACCGCATGATGAAGGTATGGTTAGAAGACCATAAGTTGGTCTGTTGAATGTCATCCAGAGAATAGTTCTTTAAAAACCGGAGCGAAGCTGCCCATTTACGAATATTGTGTGCTCGCCCAATAGCACCCGGATTTCTTTCACGTATGACTTTTACCAACAAAGCTGCTAATTGCCGCTTCTGCAAACGTGTACCTGTTCGTGATACCCAGAGGGACCGTCATAAATAAAATTAACGACTTCACCAGGCATAAAAGATGGTGCCTGTCGCCGTGCTTGAGGGCTGGTACCTCGAATTCAGTAATTACATGATCAGCATGCTCATTCTTTGCCACAAAATTGGGTGTAGGTGCTATATGGACACTCATATCGCTCCGTGAGAACCTAAGGTTCTGAACTCATCGCAACCAACTAATATACGCTATTACCCGTGGCCAGGGCCATAAGAAAAACAGCCTTCTTTAAATGTAACTCAAAGGGAGGATTGTGACAATACTTGGGAGAGTGAAGTAAATTGAGGGCTTGATCTAGAGACCAGGTGGGCATGAGTTGGCGCGGTGGGAGACGAAGCCGGAATCATGCACGCATGAACCCCTTCTCCTCCGCCTCAGGTATGGAAAGTCCAGTTAAATCGAAAAAAGGTTTCCTAATAGCCGTGAGGTGGTTCCTTAACCCGCTGAGTACCAGCTAAATATTTATAAATGTACCACCCAGGACCGGCTGATTCTGAATTTTTTTTCTTCCAGAAACAATAGCGAATGGGTTAGGAATGAAGGAAAAACCACGAAAAAACGATCAAAAAGCTAAAAAAATGGTCCTACAGAGCCCCAAAAACGGATTTTACAAGAGTAAAAAATTTAAGGCAATTTCCCCAAAAAAACATGTTTTTGCGCGCTCACGCGCACGCGGTACGACTTTGAGAGTTTTCAACCATCGGCATGGGTGCGTGGGATACTTACACAGTTTCCATACAAATCTGAGCCCTCTAGGTGCCATAGGACCGAAGTAATTGGGACCGGAGTAACACTGACGCAAACGAGGCGTCGCTGGGGTTTAGCGTTACATACATTACCGACGCACTGTTTGCGTCGCTGGGGCTCAGTGGGTTAACCTCTCCACTGCGTAGGTGGGGTAGTGGCCACCCCTCCCTCTGCAGGTGGGGTAGAGGCCACCCCTCCCTGTGCGGAGGTATTTAGAATGTTTCCTACACTCAAATCGTCATCGTACCATAAATAGCATTAATACTTATCCATTTGCGCCTATTTTACGTTGATTTTAAAGGTAATAACCTGTTACAGCAATAAAACAAGTAGAAACAGCGTTTGGATGATCAAAATCGGTGATAGAGGCCGAGAGTTACATAACGTATGGCTCAGGCAGCCTGCCAGCCAGCCAGCCAGCCAGCCAGCCGTGAAGACTCTCTCTCGCTCCTTCACACGCTTGGTAACACAGATGACCACACCCTGCTAGCAACTCGCTAATGTTAGCACAAATATATACCTAAGAATAAGGGAATAACAGGGAGAAAAGGTGATAATTGAAGGGGGTGGGGGGGGGAGGGTGGAAGGAGGGGATGTGGAGGAGTGATATTTGGCATGGCCAAGGGGTAATTAAAAATAATATATAAAATAAAAAACAATAACAAAAAAATGATACTGGGCTGATTTAAATGTTTTTTTTTTTAGGCCTTGGATTATATAAGGCTTCCCGCAGCCCACCAGTAAAACTTATATCAGTCTTGCCGCACTTGCCGAGTTAATGTGATTACTGAAGAAGATCTACTTTTGAAAAGATAATCTAAATATTTGAATATAAACGACACTGGTCAGTTTCTGTGATCCAGGTAGTAAAGGCCTTCCAATGTGATTGGTACTGTCTTTGGGTTATACCTGTTACCTGTTAATTACTGATTAATTAATTTGTGAGTCATACTCTCCCCAAATTTATTTAGCCATCTAGCCTTTTGAATGTCCACAAGGCAAAAGTTAGCAAGGTCTTGAGGTTTCCAAGTGTGTCTAAGTGGAAGTACGAGATCAGGAGTGACACCGGGTTCTCGCACCACATCTTCAACTGGGTGTACCAAACATGGGCCGGCTACAAGGGCGCTATCATCGAGACTACGCCTCAATTATCGCATAGTTTGTGAACTACTCTGCACATTATGGATGCGTCTGGAGGCGGAAACAGATAAATGGAGTTCCATTTTTTGCAGTCCACCAAAAAAGCGTCTGGTCCTCCCGCCAGGGTCTTTGTCCGGCGTGTGAGGATCTGAGGCAACTTGTGAGTTGTCTCTGACGCGATCAAGTCCACTTGTGGATGATATGGCTCTGCAATCATCTCTTGAAAGATGTTTTGCTTGAGAGACCATTCTACTAGAGTGCTCTGTCGCCGAGACAGAGCTTCTGCCCAGACATTCGCTACGCCGGGGAGATATGTTGCGTGAAGATAAATCTATAGCTAGCAGAAAGATCTTTTCCGACATCCCTTGTAACACTTGAGATCTCGCTGACCCTTGCTTCTGAATGCATGAAACCGCATTCAGATTGTTCATCCAGAAGGCTATTGACTTTCCCGCTAAAGCTGAGCTGTGCTCCTATAAAAAGAATAGAAGGACTAATAATTCTTTGGCGTTTATATGAAGGTCTTTGTAACTGGACCACAGACCCTGACCTTGATGGCCCAGGTTCGACTAGTACCCGACGCATCTGTGTCTATTCAAACCGTCGGCGGAGGAGTTGTCCATGCAAAAGATGAGTGTAATACTTCTGGCTTCGCCCAGGCTGCCAGCAGGTTGTGGATCAATTTCGGGATTTGCCATAGAGTTTCCGCCGGCAACAGCGGAAAGCACTTGTTTCCCTCCAAAATTAGCCTCTTGACCTTTAGACGACCTAACGGAACTGCCAACCTGATCCAGTTGAGTGACCCTACAAGAGACTCCCAAACTCTCCGCATGGTAGTCAGAGAGTGCAGAAACCAAAAGAGTTTCATGCGAAACCTCTGTCTGTTGTCTACACTCTGACTCAGAGTAAGAAGCTCGGTGTCCCACTGCAGGCCCACCCACTGGATGGCCCTTGTGGGAGTCAAGTTGGACTTTGCCAAGTTCACCTTGAACCTCAGGGCTGTAATATGAGAAATGACCTGATGTATATTTTCGAGGCATGCAATTTTGGAATTCGCTACTATTAACCAATCGTCGAGGTACCACAAAATCATGATTCCTATCTTCAGCAATGGTACCAAAGCCTGTCGGACTAGTTTGGTGAATATACGAGGTGCAACATTTAGACCAAAGGGCATTCTCTGAAAAACAAACTTCTGATTCCCTTTGCGCAGAGCTAGGTATTTTTGAAATTGTTTGTTTATAAGGATGTGCCAGTAGGCATCTGTCAGATCTAAAGAACACATCCAACCTTGCGGCGGCAGTGTCATCCTGATCTGATTCACCGTCAGCATGCTGAATGACTGATTGTGAATAAAGCGATTCAGGGAAGACAGATCTATGATCGGCCTCATCTGAATGCTGTCCCTTTTGGGCACCAGGAATAACCGGGACGTGTAGACAGGCTGAGTTGAACTTACTGGGACAATGATTTGCTTTTCCACCTTCTCCTGGATGAGGGATCCCACCTCTAATGAAACATGAATTGATTCTACTGGGATATGTAAACGAGGTCGCCGGGACCACCTCCATGAGAGGCCCTTGCGAACCACTGTCCTTGCCCATGTCCCCCGAGGCCATGCCCGGTAACATACCCGGAAATTGCCAGTCTCGAGACTGGTCATGTCCGGCAGAGCCGCACTCGGATCCAACGCGCCTTTTCGCGGCACTGGGAGTGAGAAAGCATCGTAGTGTTTCAGTGTTTTTATTTGGAGGAAGTTGACTCACTATGACTGCTAGGGGGGCGAGAGGCTTTGCTATCATTGCTTGCTTGTTTACCCTTAGATTGACCCCTAAGCCACCTCCCTTTACCCCTGGACTGACCACGGCCTCTACCTGTGCCACTGCTTCCGGGAAGAGGTTGCGTCTTACTGACTGCAGTGACTGAAACGTGCCACGAAGTTGACTCTTAGAATGCTGTGCCTTAGTGGCTGACTCACTCTTTTGTTTAGAAGCAGTGGGATGGTAAGAGTCCAACAAACAATTGGCGGTGTGCCAGGCATCTGTGGAGGCAAGAGTTGCAGTAAATACATCAGATAATATTAAATGTCTGCCTATATCATCAGGGAGCTTCTTGACCATATACACCCTCAGATCTTGGCGTACCCGTACAGCCTCAAGCAAAGCTGTACGAACATCCCCAAGGGTCTGAACGGCGTTCTGCAACAAGACGCGCGTAGTCAATGATAGCGCCTTGTGAGTAGGCTACTGGTATCCGTCACTGACTCAGTCGTCCTCGCTAATGATTCAGCTAATTGACGACTAAGTAGAAACTGCGATAACAGCCTCCAGTCTCTCTGTCTCATTTTGAAATCTTTATCTATTTGAAGCTGTGTAGGAGAACTAAATGGCTCAGCTAACTGACACAACAAAAGTTTTGGGGCACTCAGAAAATCTAATATGCACTTAGGGACCCCTTTCGCCTGGCCTACTACCATGGAGAACCAATGATGATCCTCAGGCGGCAGCTGGTGACTGCTTTTATTAGTTCTGGGGCTGGCAAACAGCTGGGCCTCTTGTCCCCACCCAGCCCATGGCCCCAATCCCTCTCCTTCTATGTGTATCTCTGGAAGACCTGAATCGTCCCACCGCGGAATAGTGTTTAGTTCGGGGATAAGCCCCTGCAGCAATTTAACATCATTAAGGCCGTAATTCTTTGACCAGTCTGAAAATAATTTAACTGAGGATACAGGAGGTAGGGCCGGGGACTGTGAATAGACAAAATACTCAGGATTATATAAACTCGGAATTGCTTTGATTACTACGTCTAGCACATATCTGGCTTGATTCTTGGCCCATAATTTTCTAGCTTCACTCATTTCTATGAACCAGTGGTCCGGCACAGGTACTACACCTGCGACTGTCAGCTGTGCGACATCAGGGCGAGAGGGCTTTATGACTTCTCCACGTCTTGTCAGGACCATATAAAAGTGGCACTTCACTGTCTTGATAAAGTCAAGCCAATCCTGAAGCTGTTCATGCGTCACTAAAATTCCACCTTGCTGTCCAGTCGCTGTCGAATGGGGAGAAGATTCCGAGCCCTGCATTCCAGAGTGTGAAGGAGACGGCCGTTGGCCAGACGGCAGTCCCTCCAGGTCTGCTAAATGTGTTGCATTGGTGTGACGCCCAGTGACCGGGCTCTGGGGGCTGGTGAGGCATCATTACCAGACTGATCAGCAGTGTCATGTGTTCTTGTATGTGATTGAGGAACACTGGACAGAACCTCCTCGCCATACCAAAGGTCTAGGATAGGAGTGTTTTCCATCGTCTCCACCGTAGAGCCACCGAGCTGCTCTGATGTTTGGGAGATATCTTGGGACTGTCTGCCGGAGGTGACACTGCTGTTACGATCTTCCCTTAGTACCGGAATTGTGGAGAGCTCTTGCTGTGCCACCCGGCAGGCAATCGTATCAGGCTATTTTTTCTTAGGCGGTGGGGTACTGGTCCTCCGCAGAGAAATAGTTGGGCCAATAACACTAGCATCCGTGTTCGAAGAGGAATCCCGGCGGGAGGAAGAAGGAGAACATTCTGGTTTAGAAGAGGTCTTCAAGCTCTTAGATATCTTCACACTAGACCGCTTAGAGGATTTCCCTTTGTCCTTGGACTTCTCGTCACAGCTCTTCTGGCGGGATGGAGAGTCAGGACGTCGTCTTTTTGCCTCGTGTAGCTGTAGAGGAGAGGGCGACCGTAGTTCCACCAGAGACGAACAAGACCTGGAGCGCCAGGGTTTTAGGAGCAGGCGACCCCGACGAAGGTTCGTCTGAGGTCCTGGGCCTCTTGGTGTGGCGAGAGGGAGCAATAACACTAGAGTCATCGGATTCAACGAGAACTGTCTTTTTCACTTTTAAAATATTAGATTTAGAAACTGATGTACTAGGATGCGCCGCCGCCGTACTAGGGGTGGACGCAGTTTACAAAAAAAATTCAAGTAATTGATCATCCAATTGAAGTGATTTATGGGCAACGTCCCTGCAATAAAGAACAAAAGAAGATCTAATTGTTAGCAAAATACACTTACACTTGCTATCTGAGTGGGTTACAAAACCATTACGTAAAGCAGAGCATTGTTGACAGGTTTTAGACAACCACCGGCCCTGTGAACGATCTAGACAACCAACGCATCTAACGCAATGTTTGTGTCCGAGCACGGAAAGATTAACACAATTTGGGCCGGCGCAAAATTGAATTGCAGTGAAATCCATATCTCCCTCCCTCCGGAAGTGCTAATCCTCCTCTACATCCTGGGGGTAGTAACTTGGCTACCGCACCTGAGGGGTAAATAGATTCAAGAATCAATGATCATAGGGACACACTAGGCTGGATTAACAAAATATCTGAACATAATAGAGAAAAAAGAACGAACTAGCACTAGATTCAATCTCAGTTCCCCTTATGTTACGTTAAGGACCATTCCCGATGGTACTAGAGTTATAAGTACTTATAACTTCTTACCAAAGTGACCAACACTGACCTAATCCCCTTTAATGAATAAGAACCGAGTTCCCAAGCGCCCAAGGCCGGGAAAAGTTAAACAGCATCTGAGTAACGACCAAGATAGGAAGAGGTGAGTTTCACGGCTCTGCCGATGCCCGGCGGAAATGGCTCCCCATGCTTTCGCCGGGCACGTGTTCTGGTAGCCACAAACTACGAACGTTTTCTTGACTTGCGAGGCTGAAATATCCTGAGGGCTACGGCTACGCCGGAGACCCAAAAGACAAACTATATAAAATGTACACCTACCGAACATTAATCCCCGCCGGAAATAATGTTTCTAGCCAAGAAACTCAAATTTCGACCTATCTTGCGCCAAACAAAGATAAACCGAAATCAACACAACTCTAGGATCTTCCATGACTCTTAACGCATATAAGACGCAGCATGAAGAAGCGAGAGGCACGTTGTAACAGGTCTCGCTGTTAACTCTTGCCGGAATGGGACCCAACCCTTCTAGCAACACGAGTGAACAACATGCAAATTTATGGCACAGTTATAAATCACAATAATAATACATCCTAGCCATACAAATTTACTACAGGAGGCCATCTAGATGGGGACAGGCTGACGTTGATCAATCAATCATCAAAAAGCACAAACCTGATAGCCTAGCACGGCTCTCCTTCCCCCATCACGATGAACAGGAACGTAAGCTGAAAAGCGTCATGAACATGTGCAGAATCCCTCACTACATAAGGCAACTCGAAACGCACATGTTCCCCCACAAAGAGACAAATACCGGTTAACCCACCCAATTGGGTAGCTGAAAAGCGAGCCCCATATCCTCTAAAAGAAGCTTCATGCCTATGCTAACTCATAGTAGTAAATGAAACACAGAGGATAAAAAAATCAGCACAAAAACATGTGGAAGCCTTGCCTTATCATAACAAGGTCTTCCTGATAAAAATTGCCAACACTCCGACGGGAAAACTTCTAGGGCGAGTGGGAATGGTGTACACAGCCTAGCTAATCTATAATACTACCCTAACCTCAGCACAAGTGTGTACAAATGAGCAAAAGACTCACAAGCTGGAGGAAGGAGAGAACAAAGCGAGGCTGTACACACCTCCAAACCCCACGATGCCTAGGAGCAGAAGGACGTAAGAGCCCAGATAAGGGCTTAGGGACATGCAAGACAACAGCAGACGCATGAGAAGTGCACTCTGCCAGATCACTTTTATATTTTTATTTTCTTATTTAATTATTTTTTACAGGGTTTTCCAGTAGTGGCATCCACATCATTATATGGACGAGTCTGTGAGTGTTTTTGAGCGTTCGCTCATGAAGATTTGGCAATCTCTACATTTTAGGCTCCTAGGCGGGTCGTTTAAACAGCGAGCCAGGGGTTCAAAGATTGGCCATAACATTTGTAAGGAGCATCGTCAATGATGGAGGGGCCACTAATAAATATCTTGGTTTACTCATGTTTGTTCTACTGCTGTCCGCAATAAGGAGGAAGCATTCAAACGGTACCGACGCCTTAAAACTCAAGAATCTCATTCTTCCTATGTTTCTGCCCGGAATCAAGCCGAATCTGTCCTTCGACTTGCCAAACACTTTTTCATCAATAATAAATGCACTGAACTATCCAACTCTAGCTCTTCCCAAGTTTTCTGGCATCTAGCCAAAAACCTCACGTCTTTCCCTCCCCTTTTCCACTCTGATGCCACAAGTATCACTTCTTCCTCTGACAAAGCTGAACTCTTCGCTCAAACTTTTGCTAGAAACTCCACCTTGGATGATTCTGGTGCTACCCCTTCCTCTTCACCCCCCTCTCTCCAATTTATGCTTAATATCCGAATCTCTTTTAAATATGTACTTTCTACCCTCTCTGGGCTTAATACTAAGAAGACGTATGGTCCGGATGGTGTTCCTAAAAATAGTGCTTCCGTACTGACCCCCTGCCTAGGCAAACTCTTTTAAGAACATAAGAAAATGGGAGTCTGCAGAAAGCCGATTGGCCTAAGCAAGGCAGATCCCTGTCCCACACAACCCCAATTACAAAGCCCAATTATAGGCTCAACACTCTAATACCCTGAGGATCATCTTACCAAACGGTTAGAGATTAACGCAGGATTACGGGGGTCTGCAGAGCGCTGATTGGCCCAACCCTGCTGATCCCCCTTCACACCCAACCCTTCTCGTCCATATGCTTATCCAATTTTATCTTAAAGCTCCCCATCGTTTTTAATCCCACTATAGCACTTGGTAGTCCATTCCACCCCTCTACAACTCTGTTACCAAACCAATATTTGCCTATATCTTTTCTGAAACGAAATTTATCTAATTTGAAACCATTGGTACGAGTTCTTTCGCTATCACTGAGCTTTAGTACATTTGTCATGTCCCCTTTGATAATCCCACTAAACCACTTGAACACCTCTATCATATCCCCTCTAACTCTGCGTCTTTCTAACGAATGTAAGCCTAATTTCTTCAACCTTTCTTTATACGGAAGATTTCTAATATTATGGATCATTTTTGTCATTCTACGTTGTACTCTCTCCAATGAATCTATGTCCATTCTGTAATAAGGACACCAAAATTGAACAGCATAATCCATATGGGGTCTCACTAATGACAAGTAAAGTTTTAAGATAACATCAGCAGTTCTGTTACTCACACTCCTTGAGATGAACCCGAGAATCCTGTTTGCCTTGTTTCGAACGCTTATACACTGTTGTCTAGGCTTCAAATCATTGCTAACAAACACACCTAGATCTTTCTCACAATTCGAGTTTTCTAATTCCACATTAGCTAGTTTATATTTAACATTTGTATGCATCTTCCCTATCTTTAATACCTTGCATTTGTCAATGTTAAACTTCATCTGCCAATTTACTGACCATTCGTGTAAGGTATCTAGATCCCTTTGGAGGCACTCTATATCTCTATCTGAATCAATTGTTCTCCCCATTTTGATATCGTCTGCAAATGTACTTATCCTACTAGTTATACCTAAATCAAGGTCATTTATGTATATAACAAACAACAGAGGACCTAAACAGATCCCTGGGGGACACCACTTTTGACTGCTCCCCATTCTGACTTCGTACCATTTATGCTGACTCTCTGCTTCCTACCAATTAGCCATGACCTAATCCATCCCAACAACGCCCCACCTATTCCATGCGCCTCAACCTTTCTCATCAATCTCTCATGGGGGACTCTGTCGAAAGCTTTACTGAAATCTAAATATATTATATCATATGACTTGTCATTATCTACTGCTTCATATACCTCTGAGAAAAAACTAAGCAAATTAGTAAGGCAAGAACGTCCCTGAGTGAATCCATGCTGAGACGAATTTATTAAATTAAATGTATCTAAGTGGTTTCTAATTTTACTAGCAATAATTGACTCTAGTAGCTTTCCTATGATTGATGTAAGACTAATGGGACGGTAATTGGATGCTATTGATTTGTCACCTTTTTTGAAGATCGGAACTACGTTTGCAAGCTTCCAAGCTTCTGGAACTATACCTGTCTCCAATGACTTGTTAAATAAAAATGTTAATGGGTAACTTAACTCATCCCTACATTCTTTTAATACTCTAGCATATACCTCATCAGGACCAGGCGATTTATGAGGTTTCAGTCTGTCAATTTCCTTAAGCACATCATTTCTACTTATAGTAACCGTACTTAACCTATTTTCAATACTATCGCTATATACCTTACGGACTTCTGGAAACTGTGCCAAATTTTGTCTCTGTCTCTCCTCTAGCGTCTTCCCTTATTAGTGGAAGTTAGCTCTCATTCAACCTGTCCCAAAGAAGGGTGACCACTCTCAACCCTCCAACTATTGTCTAGTTGCTCTAATCTCTTGTATCTCTAAAGTTTTTGAAACTATTCTTACTTTTAAATTTCTTAAGCATTTATCTTCTCAAATCGCCAGTATAATTTCCTTAAGGGTTGCTCTACTGGTGATCTTCTTTCATATCATGCTAATTCTTGGTCATCCTACTTTCGGGTCTTCAGTTAGACCTTTTCTAATTCGCTAGACATATCGAAGGTCTTCTATAGAGTCTGCCACAAATGTCTAATTTCTAAAGTACCCTCCTTCGGTTTCTATCCCTCCATCTGTGCCTTTGTGTCTAATTTTCTTTCCGGCCGGTCCATAGCTGCAGATGTGGACGGCCATTTGTTCACTTCCTCATCCTATCAACTCCGGTGTTCCTCAGGGTTCTGTCCTATCTCAAATTATCTTTATAATTTTCATAAATGAACATCTTAACTGTACCTCCAGTCCTATCCATTTGTATGCAGACGACTCTACCTTACACTATTCAACTAGTTTCCCAGAACGTCCCAGCAAACAATCCCTCCAAGACAAACGTAATGAAGTCATACAATACTTATCTTCTGATTTAACTACCATTTTCAACTGGGGCAGAGAAAACCTTGTTGCCTTTAATGCTTCCAAAACCCAATTTCTCCATCTATCTACACATTGTGAACTCCCAGAGGACTATCCCTTACCCTTCAACAATACATAGATGAACCCTTCATCTTCTCTCAGTATTCTCGGTGTCTCTTTCTCTTCTGCTCTCTCTTGGAAGGACCACATTACCAGTCTTGCTAAGGTGGCATCCCAGAAGCTGGGAGTGCTCAACTGCCTCAAGGATTTGTTTGCCCCTGCTCAGCTTCTTGCTCTGTACAGGGGCACAGTGCATCATTATATTGAGTATTGTTCACATGTGTGGGGAGGATCCTCTCAATCATCACTTCTAGACACAGTAGAAAGGAAATCCTTCCGTACCATTAACTCCCGTCCACTCACCGACTCTCTGCAATCTCTCTCTCTCTTTTCCGCAATGTTGCATCTCTCTCGCTATTCTATCGCTACCACATTAAGCAGTGTTCCTCAGAGCTCTCTCAGTGTATACCACCTCCTCTAGCCTACGTAGGGTACGTAGTACCCGTCTTGGAACACAATCCCTCCCCTACTCTGTGCAACTCTCCAACTCGAGAGTGAAACGATACTCCCAATCTTTCTTCTATTAAACAGCAAAGCTCTGGAACTCTCTCCCTGAATCCATCTTTCCCTCATATTATGACTTAAATTGCTTCAAACTCAGTTTGTCAAAGGCATTTTGGCTCGACTGTTCCTTGATTTTGGCCCTGTCACTCTTTTAGCTCTGGGGGAGGCACTCGTCACAGGCAGTTTTGCCTTTTGTCTCCCTCATCCACATAGCAAAATAAAAAAAATACAGTATACTGTATACAGTATAATTTGATGTATTTAGAATATTTGGTAATTTCTGAAACAGTTAGTTTGGAACGAGAAATATGTGATTCAATGTAGAAATGATATGTCTATTATAGTGGTAAATAAATCAAGATGAGAGAAAGAGAGAGAGGGAGAGACATTACGATTGTATTAGTATGTTAGTATTGGGGTTTAATAAAACAAAACAAAAACAATGTTTGTTTTGCCTGGCAGATAATAAGGAATTATTCTATAATTGAACCTATACAAGCTAAACAAATTATTATTGTATTTAACAGGAAGGTACGACGAGGTAAGTGATGTCGTATAGGTGGCAATATGCGGAAATGGATTATAAGGGCATTCCGCCCCCTCTGACCCCCTTATGAAAATCTACGGTTACTCACTCCACCCCAACTTGTTACGTCCTGGGATATATAAACACTGGGCTCTTTCTATTGGACTAGGTATGCGGCAACAAGCAACAACGGAAAACGCTAGATCCAACCCTTATCTACAAACCCAGGCAACAAACCACCCTAAACCGTCAAGAGTCCCGCCTGGACAACGAGGTATCCTATGACTCGGTTACAGGGTGCACGCACTATAGACTGCTGATAGTCAAGCAGGCTATATAAAAGATCACACAATTAAGTTGACTTAAAGCTTCAAGGAAAAGATAGATACCGGAATTAAATTGCAGAAACAATTTAATAACAAACTAGAAGAAAGTACATTTAACGTTACGTTAATTAATACAACTAATCACCCCTGCGTGAAAGAAGGTGAAAGCAAACAGTCCTCAAAACATCGTACAGGTAGACAAGATGCGGGTCTCTAAACTGCATGCGGCTACTGTAGGATCTGATGCTTAGCAAAGAAAGTACGTTACGGATTTAGAGAACTCTTAACTCATAAGCAGGAATAAATACTAGTGATAGGACATACAGTGTATAATGGCATAGGTATAATTAAATAAAGGCAGCAACTCGCAACATAACCACATACAGGTGTGCTTCTCACTCTTAGTCAGGCAAGCCTGCTCGGACAGAGTCTCTGAGCCACACCCTGACTCACAATGCTCACAAAAACGGTAAACTGTGGCACAATAACAAGCATACAGAGATAATAAACCCCTAGCTGTTAATCTGCCAGGTGGCAGAGGTCTAGCCGGAAGGATATAGGCTTCGGATACCCGGGCTGAGCCACCTGCTCTAGCCTAGGGACGTTCCCAGGTCTGTTCGCCAAATTACTCTAATAGAAAGGGTGCTCTCTTGAGAGACTCAGATCGCAAGTATCTGACTCTCTCCTGGCGACCCTAAAACAAAAGCAAGACGTGCTTGCGCAGTGCTGAGTGGACTAGGCAATGGCCCTCACACAACACAACGCTAGACACACAGGGACACAGACAAGAAAATGCCCCCAGACTCCCACGGGCATCCTAGTAAAGTCGTGCGGGTCCACGGGATTCGCACCAGCAGACTTTACTTAAAGGATCGCAAAAAGCCTCCCCTCCGGTCTAGCCCCTGCTAACCTGACACAAGAACACACTAGCAAGCATGAAACCACCAAATATGAGACAACAAAAAAGCTTCCTAGGTCTCATTAACAATTACATCCCTGCATAAGGCCCAAAATCCTATCTAGTTATCTGAGAGCTCGTCGTTAATACAATAATAGATATAAGGTCTATCAAGGGGATGGGATAATTAAATAGATTGGTGAAGTAGTGGAAAGAAGGTATACAAAGTAAGAGAGAACGTTTCTAAGTGGGGTTGAGAGGGATAGATATCAAGGGGGTCCGAAGGGTACGACAATGAGGTGAACTCTGAGTCTTGAATCTGTCTGGACCCCACCCTAGGCATGCAGAATACATCCCAGGCTTGGCAACACTCAACACCGTTGCCTGGTCAAAATCCTCTACCCCGTGCGTGAGTCGAAACTAAGCCTACCGTTGCAATCAAATGCATGTGGCAGCGCTTCAGGCTCGTCCTACGCTGGTCTCTCCGCGCTAAGCAACGTCCCAAGCCGGTCTCTCTCTCCCGCTCGTCTCTTCCCGCTCTCACTAGACTTACATCTTATATATTATAATGAAACAATCAACTGTCGAGAATAAAATATACCAAGATGCGTTGATTAAGAATAAGGGCAGCTTCAAGCTGTGAAACAACATAAAAATATCCCAGACATTAGTTACATTGTCATAGGATATATACTAAGGGAAAGCCTGCCGGCCGGCTGCCACCAGCCGGTTTCTAAACGGCTGGGCAGCCGACGCGCGCGCATGCCCGCACGTGGTTACTATGCAGAAGCCTCACAAACTGGATTTCTACCGATTTACCCAACCAGCGGGGGTGTGGGGGCGGCAGTCCCCACCTATAATACTAGGATACGTTAGGTAAGGTTGTTAGGTTAGGCTAATGTCTCTCTGAAGTATTGTAAAATCTGTGTCACATCTACAGTAGATTGATAGACTTTTGTCAGAGGGGACGGACTGCCCTTATAATCCATTTCCGCATATTGCCACCTATACCACATCACTTACCTCGTCGTACCTTCCTGTTAAATACAATAATATTTGCTTTGCTCGTATACTGTAGGTGCAATTATAGAAATTTACCGATAATATTTATTATATGGATAGATAGAATTGTGAAAGATGTGAAGAGATTGAAAGAGGAAAATAATATTGAAACCCTTTAAAACTGAATATACAGTGAGTGTGTCTGAAATGCAAAATTGTCAGAAACAATAAAACATGCGGGGATATGAAGCAAATATAGACACAAACTTCACATACATTTGAGGAAAGTCATAATTATTTTGTAAAATCTAATTACAGTGCATGTCTAAGCGAAATTTTGCAAATTATAATCGAACTTTTTGTGGAGCACTCGGTCTTTACATTTATGTATGTACGTATTTATGTATCTTTTTGTTTTTCTATATTCCAACTTCGTCCCTCTTGGGCATAGGCTGAGAGCCTGTACATTCAACCTCTATACATTCAACGGTGAAGCCCATGAGGTCTCGTTGCAGTCTAGGGAGTGAGACACGTGCAGCACTTAGAGCTGCAACCAGTCTTTACCATCTTGCCTTCACAAGATGCACGGCGGTTGGTTGCCCACTCACGGAAGCCCCATCTCTGGGGTTGCTTCGCCTTCGTGTTTCACTGTCTCACCCCTAGACTCGGACCCTCACTCTCAGAATGCCACCTATTGACCAATTAACTCACTAGGCATTGCCCCCATATAGCATATTTTGAATATAGGAGTATTCATACAGTGCTATTTAATCAGGGAACAATGAGGGTATTTTTTTGTCGTTTTTGGCTTTGTGGCAATGTACTGATACTAGGTAGTAGGTACACTCGGATACCATAGTTTCTAGCCCACTCATACGAAATCGGGGATCACATATGTTTTTCTTTATGCAATTATAACTATATGGATTATTTTTTCGATATATCTATATATTCAATAAATAGTATATATAGTTTTGTAGTTGATTTATAGACAATTATATTGATAAGTTGGTTAATAGAGATATACTTCCATAGTTAGAAATAGGTAAAGTCCACAAATATTTATGAGTGGGCTAGAGACTATGGTATCCGAGTGTACAGCACAAATTCCATCCCAATAATATTTTCCCATTGATGCATAAGGATTTGAACCCGAAACTATTGGATTACCAGTCCAGTGGCAAGACTACTCCACCAGACAACAGTTATGTATGTACAGTCGTCAGGATTAATTTGTTTCAGTTTCCCTGGACTAAGGCGTTAGTAGCACTGCACGATGGAGAGGTATCCCCTCCACCTCTTCTCCTTGTTGTTACCATACCCCCACCTAAACCCTCCCATTTTCTCTCCGACCCCAGAACTACACTCACCCTTCCTTCTCTCCCTCTCACCCAGCTAGGAGCTACTTCTGGGACCTCACCAATTGCATATATTCCGAACACCTAATGAAGGAATGCAATGTATCATAGGCAGAGTCAAGTATTAGCTTTACTAAATTTTAAAGAGAGAGAGAGAGAGAGAGAGAGAGAGAGAGAGAAAAAGGGGGGGGGGAATGTTCACCGAAAACCTTTCATATGATTCGAGTGATTCATACCGATACATTTACCATTGACCCCTGAAAGGTTCATACCGAAGTACTGATGGTATAGTACTGTATCATACTCTAGTATAGCTGCCAAACTAACCCACGTGAAGTTGTATTTCATTGTCATCGTTTTAATGGCTCAGTCTGGGCTACGTAACAAGCTTGAGACAACGAGGACCGTCTGTGTCAATTCCACCATGTGTCTCTCCCATCAATGAACACACAAAGTAAACCATTCAAGTATTTTGAATTATTTATTTCTATACAATTATTAAATACTAATATCACTAATGATTAGCACCGTATACAAGAACAAAACATTTGCTTAATCATATTCATCACAAATATCTCTGCTTCCAGACAGTTCAGGACTCTGGAGAGGTAACGCTCAAAAACGTAATTTTCATGGTATGGTCATTGTGAATATCCACGTCGACTTTGACCTCAAATATCTCCCAAACCAAAAGACTTAGAGACTTAATGAAAATTTCTAAAAATAATATAAGGATCCCTTAATATTGTGATAGTAAATGATAGATATTGAACGGTAATTAGTATTTTTAAATAATTTAATACCAAAAAAAATAGAGGTTTTAAGTTAGTCTTGCTTATAAAATGAAAAAAATACTAAATTCGTCCTGAGGGTGCTGGGACTCTGAGATTGTGGATGGCAATGGTAGGGCTGATTGGTGTATGAAGAACGACCCTGTAGTTCCTATACGTTGAGAGAAGTGCGAAGTTGCAAAATGGGTTAAAATTTCGACCCTCTAAAAAATTTGCCCCATTTTCAAAAAATCGTTTTGATACCCAAATATACTTGAGATCAAACCAAAATCAACATAGTGCTTCCTACATGCACTTATTATAATACCAAAGTGCTATAATCGAGATCTGAGTAACATAAATACTACAATAAAATATTATATGGAGGTAACTGAAATCATGTCATGAAAAATTCCTTACCCAAAGTATGGCAACATCAGACCCACAGTATGGCAACATCAGACACACTAACCTGCTGAGCTTGTTCCCTCACCATCTGGCCAAGATGCCTATCACTTCCAGATCAATATCTCAAGTCACAATATCACTAGTGTCCAATTTTCGATATAAGTAAATGTCACTACCTACTGTATGTAAGGTTGTTGCAGATTTGCAATGGATATATCCTGTTTGAGCCTGTTCTCATGTTGCTGGGTGAGCAGCACCTCCACACCCGACTGAGGCCTACAGCACACTGACTGCCTGCAGGCCAATAACTGACAATATGGCCATGTGGGATGTGCAGACTCAAAAACAAATGTTTTGCGCACCACGCCCGTGCAAATAGGCAATGGCGAATCTTCTCCAGGGTTAAGTGTAAACAGCCAATTTGCCAATAAATGCTATGAATTATTGCCGAGAATGTGTCCAGTGAGTCGGCCATGTTACTTCATTACGCTAACTCAACATTCATCCACTTAACGGAGCTATCTACCCAATCATTAGGCCATATTGTTTTCCTAATTGGCCATAATTTAAAACTACTGTATATAAACGGGACACGAACTACCCTCGGGCAAGGTACAGGGGTTTTCGAAAAGAGGCTCCAGGCTTGAAAATATTACTTTACATAAACAGGTTTAATAAACCTGAAGGGTTGATAACCAATATATATGCCCTATTTTAATTAACTACCCCTCGGGTACATCTATCCATTAGGGAGGGTCTTATTTAAAAGTTCCCTTGCCCTCAACTCTTACGCTCACCCATACATTAGGGAAGGACTTATTCATTTTGTCACCATACCCTTAACACCTTGCCATAAGTTTACTCTATTTGATTAGGTATCTTGTTTTGTAACCAAGTTAAGGGGGGCGTTCACTATGGCTATGTAGCAATATGGGTTGAAACATAGCAAATTGCGTTAAATACTCCCTGAGTAATGGCAAGACGTAGGGTATCTACTCCACATAATACTATTGAAAGCTTGAAAGCTTCACGCCTATTCAAGCTTATTCTCTTGAGATAACTTTCAAGATAATTTGAATTCACACCTGTTAAGAATAATTACTAAGTAACTATATAACACCCATCTATTTAATCCCAGATTAACTACAAGAGTTATAATATTGAACTGATCAATAATTCTTCTACTAAAATACCACTCTGTATAACAGGTTCGTGTATAACCAAATAATCTCATTATACCTTATATATAATTATACAAGTGTGTATTTCTACCCCTCATACCTGGTATATCCATATCATTATACAGTTAACCCTACTAGTAACGGTAGTAATTAGCAGCTTCAAGTTAGGTTTTGTTTTGTTCATATGTTTAATGTGCAGGAGATGGTGGTCGAGAGATGTGTGTGAAATACTTATTTCCTTCATTAGGTGTTCAGAATAAATTTAATCGGTAAGGTGCCAGAAGTAGCTCCTAGCTGGGTGAGAGCGAGAGAAGGGTGGGTGGGTGTAGTTCAGGGGTCAGAGAGAAAATGGGAGGATTTAGGTAGGGGTATGGGAACAACAAGGAGAGGAGGTGGAGGGGATACCTCTCCACCTTGCAGCGCTACTAACAGGGAAAATGAAACAAATTAATCCTGACGACTGTACCTGTTGTCTTTTGTTCTTCTAACTTGACTATAATAGGAATTGCTTTTCCAAAACAAATTGTATTATAATAGTGTTAGCCTAAATACAAAATATTGGATAAATATTATGGTTAACGATATCTTCCAGGTACTTTAAAAAATAGTGGATTATGAGACTCAATTATGTGGTGAATGTGAAATAACCTCAAGTAACGTAGCTAAAAAGTCTTCCCTGAAAAGGGTCACTCCGGCCAAAAGGTAATCTGATGGAGGTGAAATAAATGTTTGTCTCTCTGTAAGTGCAGCTGCTCCGAGTATGCAAAATTCAATGCAAAAATAATAACACTTATACACATTTTATTTGAATTCAGTTGAACACTTATTAATAAACTTTCACTAATTTGGTATTACTTACAGAACACCTTTATAACATGAACATGTGCTCAAAATGGCCGAAATAAAGGTGTAACGATTTGTACACATTGTTTATGTGTAGGCCCTACTAGTTTCATTACAATCTATGTGTTCAATATTGCACACCCGAATATTAAAGTGTAGGGAGATAGTGGCTTCTCGGGATTATCAATGACTGTTCTGGCTATGGGAATGCATGCAAAATTATACCAGTTACTGTACCGGCAACTTTTTTATTTTCGGAGCAATGACTTGACACAAATTTTCAACGCCACTTCCCAACTGTATTAGGAGGAGTCCAGTTGATTCAATGTAATGCCGCAATATTTAAAACTGTGCTGAATATAACATCAATACTACTTACAATAATCAGTAGACAATAGGTAGAAACGATTTCAAATTGTAAAATAACACAACACTTATTTTGCAAGTATTTGTAACTGAATACCTTCTGTTAGATAGTAGTATTTTTATCTGTGGCCCAATCGGAAATACACATGGTTGAATAATACGGATTAGAGTACCTGATACCAGTGCTCCACTAGTCCCCCCGCCACCAAGTGAGTGATGGTGGTATCGAAGATGTGCTGCCAGGGGGTGTGGTGGGGGAAGTACCAAGAGGCCTGCAGTGTAAACAATGGCTCCTGCACTGTATACCAAGAATCACCCTGCAATCACAATGTAAAAATATAGATAGATATTCCTGTTAGCCATTGTCTATTTGCTTTATATGGTAGTATGGGGTGGGAGTCGAGCTTTATTCACCATTGCTCTATCTGATCGCTACACAAGCACTAGCGACATAGGAGGTCCCATCGGCATCCGAAACCATCTTTATGTGATAAACAACCCTCTCGCAACGTGCCCATAGCACCCCGATTTTTCATCTTGGGTATAGCGCATTCCCAGACTCTCCTATCCCTGAACTTCATGACTATCGGGGTATATAGATTCGGTACTAAACCTTCTGCGATTTTCCACGTGCATATTATAGTAGGGTCATTTGCTTGGAATCTGTGACCATTTTGTTCCTACCTTTTTCTCTCGATGGATTTGACAACCTGAACCATTTTAAAGGAAAATTAGCTCCTATGCCCCTCTGAAATATGACGGCTAACTCTGACTAGAGCCCAATATTCAAAATGGCCGCCAACGCCATCTTGAAAAATATGAAATGTAATATCTCTGGCATCAGATGAGCTACAAGGACGAATGAGGTGTCCTTTTTCACTAATTCTGGCATTACAAATCCACTGGAATGGTTATTGTATTGTATTGTATATTGTATTGTTATTGTATTGAATTATACTAATTGTACATACTAATCTGCCACTTCACTGTCACTACATGATTCACTGTATGAGCCACTATCAGAATCACTGTCCTCACTTTCGCTGCTATCATCACTGTTGTTCTCTGCCTGCGGTGTATATCTAATATTACTTTTGTACTGTTTCAGATGGATCGCATGCCCATCTGATAAAAATCGCCAACTTGTGAAGTGACCGAAATAATGGATAATAGAAGAGAGAGTGAAGAGTTACCAGACAAGACATTAAATGAATACGAGTGCATTTTACTCTGTACTCTGTACTGCAGATGATCGTTTGGAAAACATTACACCTGAGAAGTGGGAATCCATCCGGGAAAAGTCTTTACAATGGAAAGAACTTGATAAGTTTCAACATATACATAAAAATGTGGATTAGGAGAAGGGACCAAAGGGTCACCACATGCATAGCACTTGTTACGCATCATTATCCAGCAAGCGCAAGCTCTCAAGCCGAAAAACGCAAACACAAATCCGAGGAACGTCTTGAAAGAGATGAAGCATCAGATCAACAAGACCCTTCCCCAGAGGCCAGTGCACCTAAAAGGCTCCGCTCCAGTGTGGGTGTCCTTCACGATAAGACTCTATGTGTGTGGTGCATGAAAGGGGGCATACAAGAGTAGTGATTGTGACAAGCAGATTTTACTCCTATCAACAGTAGATGCCTGGACTAAATTCAAGTTACATACTGTCCGTCTTGAAGATGAGGTCATGAGATTGAGACTTGACACTCTGATTGCATCCATCCCAGATAGTCAAACAGCATTTGGGTTGGAAATCCGCTACCATCGTGCGTGCTGGCGCAAATATGTAAGCGACCACAAGCCCCTTTCAGATGAAAGCACTCAACATCTGCAGCGTGTAAACCTCCGAGAGACCCAAGCTACCTTCTTTGATCATATTCGTCAAGTCATCTTCAAAGACCATGAAATTCGCACACTGCAAGGCCTGCTGCAGGACTATAAGCGCATTATCTCAAATCACGGACATAACTCAGTAGTAAAATCCAGCTACTTAAAGGAAATTCTAGTCAATGAATTTGGGGAAGACATCGAATTTCATGAACGCATTCAAAAGAATGTGAGTGAACTGGTATATGATACAACAGCAGCAGGTACATACATCGAGGCGGAAATATCTTCATTGGGTGTCAGCAATGATCAGTTGGTGATGCATGTTGCGGCACGATTCAAAGAGCAAGTCATCAGGACAAATCCTATTCCCTGGCTCCCATATATACACGAGTTGGAGAGAGAAGAAGACCTCAGTGAGCTCCTGCTGAAGCTGCTCACATGTCTGAAACACCCAAATAAGTCTGCAATTGATGACAGTCCATCCGTCCGATCGATTGCATCTATCCTCACAAGCTACATCACTGGAAAACGCACTGCATTTGAGATAAATCTCTCTGTCTTGCTACATGGACTGACCAAGAGTAGGGAGATAGTCGACATAATGCACAAAGATGGACTGGGCATCAGTTACAATGACGTACTTATGCTGCGAGATTTTTGGGTGGTCAATGACCTCAAGTGCTCATCTGATTGCCCCTTCGAACTAGCTGAGGGTAAGCCTGCTATCGCTATAGTCGACAACGATGACTTCAAGAGCGACACACTGACCGGTGCTGGCCAGTCACACCGCACTAATGTCATGTTTGTGCAGCCAGAATCATTTGATACAGAACTTCCTTCCGAGAATCACGAGGATAGACCAGTTCCCGGTGCCAACTTTGCATCAAACCTCTCGACAACTCTAAAAGAGCTCGGAAGTGAAATGCAAAAAGTCAACCCATACAAGACAGCGAAGCGTGGGGAACCACCTCTCAGGAAGCCACCAGCTGATCAAAGTACTTCTCCTCCTGACACATCGGTGCAAAGAATTCGTGGTGTGATCCATGCATTGGCCAGGGCGCAAGATGACCGAACGAGGCCTAAGCCAGAAGAACAGACTGTGCCTGGGTTTTCAGGGTTTCACGCCAGCATGTCAAATGCAGATGAGAAGAGTCGAGCATGTGACGCTCACCGCTTCCCCCAGAACCGCATAGCTTACTCGCTAGGACTTGCCAGGGCAGAGAATATAGCTACAGTCTACCTATCATTGTGTACTTTCCTTCTCGAGAAAGTTTGTTTTGCAGACAGTTCCGAACTGTTCTTTATTTTCGTCTGTCACAATCCTTTCTATTTTATTTAGTCAATTGAAAGTATTGTGTTAAGTAGTTGAATGATGAGAGGGAGAGAGAGAGAGACAAGGTGGTGTGACTTGGTAGTGAGTGCGGCGCGTGGCTGGCCCCCTTACATAGGCCTCGCGGGATTCGTTGCCACCTGCCTACTACGCGGATGCTTACTGGGCGACTGTCACGCGCCCTCGTGCCATTCTTGCGAACTGGGACTCCAGCCAGGAGGTCCATGGGAATATCCTTGTCAGATCCTTCCCAGACAGCATACTCTAAGCATCTCCCTTGAACTGTCCCACACTCTTGTCTTAGAATCTTTCTCTCCTACTGCCTCTATCATTTCCACTACTTCCTCACCTTTTATTAATATCAATCCCCCTCTGGTTCTCTGCATCCACACCTTGAATTGGTGGCCAGACTGTATTATATGCTGGATCTCACATTTCTTATGCACTAGATTAAGGTTGAAGATAGTCATTGTCTTTTTGGGAGATTGTATTGCTCAGACTGTCTCCATCAATCACTAATGTTTCTACACGGTTAAATAATGCTAGACTAGGGATCAGGTACCTTGCTGTTGGTGTTTTCAATGTGTGTAGGCTACTTTTGAGCTACACGACACTATGGATTCTGTGGGTTACCTGGGTGGATCTTTTGTCTGTGTACCTTGGAGTTTAGACTGTGTAGTGCGTGAGGGCTGCTTGCCTAATCCACCCAACACTGTTCTAACTCTATTTGCTTTTACTTTTGAGGGTCGCCAGGAGGCTACTCGATACTTGTGATCGAGAATCCTCAAGAGAGCACCCCTTCATATTAACGTAATCAGGCCGCACAGACCCAAGGTCCACACTAGGCTAGGAGCTGCCTTGCTCCACCAGAATTCTGTACCTTTGCGCATCCCAGCTAGACTTTATTAACCCGGGTAGACATTAGCTGGATTAGATCATATACTCTTTTATGCATACCCATTATTTTTACTCAAGCATTTTGAGGTCTAGGTTGCTGTAGAGAGACACAACCAGCATAGACCGGTTTCGTTAATAGGAGTACTACTTTTTCGTGGCGACCATTATTACAGTTGCACCGCTTATAATATTGTGTCCAATAACATTATATGTCCAGCCTTTTTGTGTATTTAGCCTACACGTGCATTGTCCTGCCTCCTGCTATTTTGTGGTTCCATTTCCGATACGTTCTTCTTAGTAGCATCCGACATTATTCAGAAGATTCCTTGTTCGGTGCTTGAGGACTTTACAACACTTTCTTTCATAAAGGAGTGACAGATATTATTGATTAAAGTAACGTTAAGTAAACCTTCTTCTTGTTTGCATTAGATCACTCTTGTGATTTAATTAAGTTAACTATCTTTTCCTTGTGTACCATAACTAAGCAACCATATGTTATAGGTAATAGGCTGTTTCAAAGAACATCAGCCTATAGTAGAAGCACATAGATACTGAGAGATAAGATACCCCGCTATCGCAGATATAACTCTGGAGGGTATATGTGTTCTTTGTTCGACGGGATTATATATCAGGGGTTGGATATAGCGTTTCCGTTGTTGCATTTATGCCAGTCTAGTCCAATGTATAAGAGCCACTGATTTATACGAGACCCGATCGTAACAAATGGTGACCTAGCTCAGGATTTGGTGAACTGACATATAATTGCAGGTTATTGTGCAGATTTTTCTCACAGTTTAGGCAGTGAATATTTGTTGATTTTGTGGAATATGTTTTGAGGACATGCAAGAATTATTTTTTTAGCAAAGTAATATAGCACTTAAGCTGTCTCCGAGAATTTTGTATTGTGAATATTGTGGTATAAGAGTTTGGGGTACTTCTTTTTTGTGAATCAAAGTTAAAAATCTTCAGTGAGCTTCATGTCTTATAGCGGATCAGTGCAGGATGAAGACACAGTACGTGATGTAGAAGGTGAGGAGCAGCAGCATGGGCAGGTTGTTAACTTGGTGAACAGTGAGGAGGATGCAAGGAATTTTTTACAATGGCCTGTTACTTCCGACCGGTTGGTGGGTATGAATCGGTACGGTCTCCAGTGCTTAGCCGCAGCTATCGGTCATGTATGTACTAGTGGCATGACCAAGGATGACCTGATGACGTGTGTGCTGGGTGGGGTGACTGGCGTACGAGGTAGGGTGAGTGCTCAGAGTCCTTTGGCCGAGCTTCCCCTTCACTCGACTCCCAATCCTCCTATTGGAGTACCGACCCTGAGCACGCTTCCGCAGGTGGGTAGTGACTGGCAGGGTGGTTTGCCCCTGGGGGGATCACTGGGTATTTCTAACATCATTGCATCTCCTCCTCCTCCTCAAGGTTTGACCCCGGAGATGCTCTTTCAGCTCGAGATGGCAAAGATGCAACATCAGAGTCAACAGCAGATAGAGCTAGCTAAGATAGAAGAGAGAAAAGAGCTGGCTAGGATGCAGCAACAGACGAGGGAAGCTGAGCTTAGGACTGAACTAGAATCTACAATATACTGTGCCGACATGGATTTAGAGAAGTCTCGTGTTGAGACGACGGGACAGCGACTCCGTACTGGAAACCGTGCACATGATCAGTCTCTGTCGCACCTTCTCAAACTGGTCCCTGTATTTGACGAGTCTGGTGTCACAGAGTTTTTCAATAGATTTGAGAAGAAGTGCCGGGAGCATCAGTGGCCTGAAGTTAAGTGGGCGGCCCTTGTGTCCTCTAGACTCGTAGGTAAGGGGCTCAAGGCTTACGATGCACTGCCTTTGGAGTCCTGCGTTGTTTATGAGGAGCTCAAGGAGGCTGTCCTGCGGGCATACGAGCTACAACCCGAGACATATAGGTTAAAGTTCCGGGGTGTGACTAAGGGGCGAGACAGTACCTTCTTGGAGCACGCCCGGGACCTGTCCGACGCTATGGGAAACTGGCTCAGACCAGAGAAGACAACTACGTTTGATGAGATGAAACAGTTGATGCTTCTAGAGCAGTTTTATAAGTGTACGGGCGGCGACTTGACTTTAAACCTTAAAGAGAAGAACCCAAGAACTCTCGTAGAAGCAGCAGAGATAGCTGATCTTCGGTTGTCACTAATTCGGGGGTGCGGCTCTGCACAGAGAAACGATGTAGGCGTTAAGGAGCGTTACCCTCCCCCTTCCCAGAATATGGACACACATAAATTTAAAAGCAATGACACCAAGACTGATCACAAACCTACCACCGCCCCGTTTAACCCATTGAGCCCCGGCTAGTTATAATATTTTGTTCACCCCAGTCCCAAGCCATTTTCACTTCTTATTTTTGTTTGCTAAAATGGAAGACAAGGATGAGAAATGAAAAAAAAAAAATAAAAATAAAAAATCACCTCGGATATTTGGGGGGGGGGGGCTCAAAAAAATTTGTTAAGCCAAAATGGAAGAGAATGGTGAGAAATGAAGACAAAATAAAAAAAAACTCACCTTGGTCATTTGGGGGGTGGGGGGGGAGGGTCGAAAGTTCGTCTCCCCCGCATGACCACCTGCCCGGGAGCACTAGGGTGTAAACTGAGTATGGCATTGTACGGCATACATCCTAAGGAGTGTCTCGCATAAATCTCAAGCCTCTAGCTCCCATACGACCGGAGTAATGAAGGTTCAAAGTGGCGGTGAACTAAGGGTGTAAAGTATCCCCACTAAGCCCACCACCACCAGCCGCGCGGCTGTCTTGGCCCGCTCACACCTACCGGCCCGGCTCCCACACGCACTACGGTACCTCCTCCTCCTATTCTCCCGCCATTTCCTACCTTACGAGCCACATAACTGATTTTAATATGTCGGACGCACGTGATGCGTCGCTGGGAGTTGGTGATCAAACACTGCCGACGCATCACGTGCGACGCTGGGTCTCACTGGGTTAAGAAGGGTCAGGGGACTTTTACACCTCAGTATAAGTCCAAGGGGAAATTTGAGTGTTATCACTGTCACAAAGAGGGGCACATGGCAAAAGCTTGTCCGAGCAGACCTCCCACGGCGGCTGTGTCATTGGCTCGCAGCATTGGGGTGTTCCAGAAGTCTTCTGTGTTTGCTGGAGGCATAAGATCAGAGGATGGAGCACCGCCAGTGAAGAAGGATCCGGAAGTCTCGAACCCTGTCCGCGATGCCTTTTGCGACCATAGAGGGCATGGCTGCATGAAGTGGGGGGCAAGAAGCACGGGGTACAGCTTTTGCGTGACACAGGTGCCTCTCAGACACTCTTGAAGAATTTCACTGGTAGACCCATAAACGCGGCGCGGGTAGTTGTGGTGCAGGGAGTTAATGCAACCAGGTCATACCCGCTTGTTAGAATGGAGCTTGAAGTTGACGGTGTGACTCGCGAACTGGATGTGGGAATCGTGGAGAAATTGCCTGTTGGGGGCGTCGACCTCCTTCTCGGCAATGACTTTGCGGTGCCTGCTTCTAAGGTTTCACCCTTAGTCGTTGCCGAGGAGCCGGCCGACGTGAGTAGGGAGGAACAGGAGTGGGTTGAGAAGTGTCAGGTGCAACCAATGGCGTGTGTTGTAACTAGATCTCTCGCATCCAGGGAGTCACAGCCTAACCAACAGTCTTCAAATAAGCGGAGGAATGGTCACGAGAAGGTGCTGAAAGCTGATACGGTGGAGAGTCTAGTACCAGCAGCGCTTCTCGGGGACTCAGTATTAGCACCGTTATTAGAGTCTGGAGAAGCTCCACCACCTGTCACTGAGAGTGTAGAGGCAGGGCTTAAAGAGACTCAGAGGCAGCAACGGTATACACGGAGAGAGCAACGGGATGCAAAGTTCGATGTTGGGGGGAGGGCATGAGTTGTTTCGCAAACACTTAAACAGGCTAGCTCCCTCAGATATTCGCAAATTGCAGCTAGAAGACCCGGAGGTTCTAAAGTGTAGTAACGGTGCTGTCGAACTTGGAGAGGTACCTGGGGAGAGTTTGGGGTTTAGCCCTAATGAGCTTGTGTTTGGACACCGCGTCAGAGGGCCTCTCCACATGGTAAAGGAGATATGGGAAGGCACTGCTAAACCATGTTCTATGCTTAAGTATGTCTTTGAGAGTAGAGAACGAATGTTGCGTAGTCTGGAGTTGGCTGGCCGCAATCTGGTAGGCTCTCAGGCCCTCATGAAGGACAGGTACGACCACAAGGTGAAACTCAGGGAGTTTCACGTGGGTCAGGAGGTGTTGATACTACTCCCTCTTGTAGGTCACCCCTTATCCGCAAAGTACGATGGTCCTTATAGGGTAGCAGAGAAGCTCTCGGACTTAGATTACCTGGTGGCCACTCCAGACAGGCGTAAGAGGAATCAGTTATGTCATGTCAACCTGATGAAGGAGTATGTGAGGCGCCCACCTGAGCCTCTCACTGTCCCCGTGATGACTTTCAGCAGTCAAGGTGGAGAAGGAGAACGGGACAGTCATGCGAAGGTGGATGACAACTGGGATTATCATGTTTCTGCAGATCAGTGGGCGGGAAACACGAGACAGGCGGCTCTTGAGGCTTTGCAACACCTACCTGAGCAACAGCGTGTGGCTGTCGAGCGCCTATTCGGTTTATACCCTACTGTATTTGCGGAACACCCAGGCCTCACTACTCATGAGGTGCACGACGTTGACGTCGGAGACCACCCACCCTTCAAATCAGTGCCCTATAGGGTACCCCCTATTAAACTTCCGGCCCTCCGGGCGGAGTTGGAGTATATGTTGCAACAGGGACTGATCGAGAAGGGGGCGGTAAAGTGGACATCTCCCGTAACGCTGCAACCTAAGCCGGATGGCAAGGTGCGCTTCTGTGTTGATTACCGCAGGCTAATCGGCTTGACTCCCACCAACCCATATCCTCTTCCCCGGGTCGATGACTGTGTAGACAAGATTGGCAGGGCCAAGTTCTTGACCAAGGTGGACCTGGTAAAAGGTTACTGGCAGGTGCCTTTGAAAGAGGTGTGTGGTTTTGTGGTGGATGGTGCTACATATCGTTGTAATGTCATGCCGTACGGTCTAAAGAACGCACCAGCGACCTTCCAAAGCTTGATGAACGAGTTGGTGGCTGACATTCCGAACTGTACCGTGTACCTGGACGACGTCATTATCTACGATGACGATTTCAAGAGCCACTGTGAACATGTAGAATCCCTATTTAAGAAATTAAGCGAGGCAAACTTGGTGGTCAACCTGGGAAAGTGTGATTTTGTACGGGCTACCATGCAGTATCTGGGGTTCATGGTGGGTTTGGGCCAGGTGTGCCCCCCACAGAACAAGATATTGGCTATTAACCACTTCCCCAGGCCGTCCACCAAGAAGCAGATCATGAGGTTTTTGGGCATGATTGGTTACTACTGCCGCTTTATAAAGGGCTATTCTACTGTGCTGGCTCCTCTGACGGACCTATTGGCCAAAGATAGAAAGTTTAAGTGGGCGCCTGAGTGTGAGAGGGCTTTTTTGCTAGTAAAACACCTGTTGTGTACCCACCCAATCCTCAGGGCCCCGGACTTTAGCCGACCATTCCAGCTGGCAACTGGTGGCAGTGGTGTGGGGGCTGGTGCCGTTCTGATGCAATCAGACGAAGATGGGCTGGAGCACCCAGTCAGTTTCTTCTAAAAAAAGTTCTACTCGGCGCAGAAGAACTTTTCAGTAGTTGAGAAGGAACTGTTGGCGATTGTGCTAGCGCTCAGGCACTTTGAGGTGTATGTTCCAGCCTATGGACCAGTTGTGGTGATCTACACCGACCATCACCCCCTCAAGTTCCTGAATCAATTCCATAACCGGAATATGAGGCTGACCAGGTGGTCATTAATGTTGCAGGAATACAACCTAGACATACGCCATATTGCCGGTTCTGAGAATGTGATTGCAGATTGCTTATCGAGGGTGGAAGACCCGGGGTAGATCATCACAAGGGTAGCCTCCTACTTTGGTTTGATTAGTATGTTTACGTCTGGTGCTTGTTGGCTCGCGTGTGTAGCCCAGCGTATTGGGTCGTAAAGTAGGAGTTGCTGTGTTGGTATAGAAGTAAAAACTAGGCTTGCCCCTGTAGTGCAGCCGCCATAAACATATTAAAAATATAAAAATCCTATAAAAACTCTTTCTTTGATAGTTAAATTTGTTTTAAGTATGTTATAGCAGAAATTCTGAGTTGTACTCCTCTCAGAAGGCTGGGCTAGTGAAGCTCGCTCTGATGAGCATAACTATGTAATTTAATCTATTGAGTTGGGAAGGGTTGTTAATTTTTATAATGTGTTATTTTGATGAGAACTGTGCTTTACATTTCATTGTCGCTGGGTGGCTAGGAGTGGCGAATTTTGTATGGGTTCTGCCTGTCAGATTTAGAGCTCATAGTTGAAGCCTCTTAAAAATCTTGGGTGGGGTGTGACGCTCACCGCTTCCTCCAGAACCGCATGGCTTACTCGCTAGGACTCGCCAGGGCAGAGAATATAACTACAGTCTACCTATCATTGTGTACTTTCCTTCTCGAGAAAGCTTGTGTTGCAGATATTTCAGAACTGTTCTTTATTTTCGTCTGTCAGAATCCTTTCTATTTTATTTAGTCAATTGAAAGTATTGTGTTAAGTAGTTGAGTGATGGGAAGGTGAGCGGGAGAGGGAGAGAGAGAGAGACAAGGTGGTGTGACTTGGTAGTGAGTGCGGCGCGTGGCTGGCCCCCTTACATAGGCCTCGCGGGATTCGTTGCCTCCTGCCTAACACTGCCTACTACGCGGCTGCTTACTGGGCGACTGTCGCGCGCCCTCGTGCCATTCTTGCAAACTGGGACTCCAGCCAGGAGGTCCATGGGAATATCCTTGTCAGATCCTTCCCAGACAGCATACTCTAAGCATCTCCCTTGAACTGTCCCACACTCTTGTCTTAGAATCTTTCTCTCCTACTGCCTCTATCATTTCCACTACTTCCTCACCTTTTATTAATATCAATCCCCCTCTGGTTCTCTGCATCCACACCTTGAATTGGTGGCCAGACTGTATTTTATGCTGGATCTCACATTTCTTATGCACTAGATTAAGGTTGAAGATATTCATTGTCTTTTGGGGAGATTGTATTGCTCAGACTGTCTCCATCAATCACTAATGTTTCTACAGGGTTAAATAATGCTAGACTAGGGATCAGGTACCTTGCTGTTGGTGTTTTCAATGTGTGTAGGCTACTTTTGAGCTACATGACACTACGGATTCTGTGGGTTACCTGGGTGGATCTTTTGTCTGTGTACCTTGGAGTTTAGTCTGTGTAGTGCGTGAGGGCTGCTTGCCTAATCCACCCAACACTGTTCTAACTCTATTTGCTTTTACTTTTGAGGGTCGCCAGGAGGATACTCGATACTTGTGATCGAGAATCCTCAAGAGAGCACCCCTTCATATTAACGTAATCAGGCCGCACAGACCCAAGGTCCACACTAGGCTAGGAGCTGCCTTGCTCCACCAGAATTCTGTACCTTTGCGCATCCCAGCTAGACTTTATTAACCCGGTTAGACATTAGCTGGATTAGATCATATACTCTTTTATGCATACTAGTCCAGTAAAAATATGAAAATTTTCCCCAAACCCCAAACAAATTGCAAGAGTTTGTTTTATGGTTGGAAGTTGTTGTATGGGTATCAAGGAACCTCCCACCCAAAATCCCCCAAAATCCAACGACGGGAAATTACGTAATCAGCATAAATCCAAAATGGCCGCCTAATTATTTTTAAATGCTCCGATTCTCCTAAACAGTTGGTTTTAGGGCCTATAAATGTATTACAGAGGTATATCAATGTGATACCGAAAAATATAATTAGCCAATCAAAGTGCTGAGGGATGTAGTTATAACGTCATGATGTGACATGACCTACATTTAATGATATTCAGGTGATTCCCTTGCATAACACAGCAGCATGGCAACTAATACTTTTGTTTGCTTTCAGGTTAGTCATGTCTGACAATCCGGCTGCACCCAACCAAGATGATCGACCAGGAAACCAATGGCTTTGCGCAATTTGCAAGGGATGCTTATCTGATGGAATGGAAACCGTCTGTCTCAAAGAGAAAGGAACAGCAGGGATTAATGCAGCCAGTGATGAGAGGGGCACCCCGTCTATCATTGTCTCAGCTGGACAAATTGTGCATGTTGAGTGCCGAAAGACTCATTCTCCGCTCTCAGGTTCCGGAGTTCTCTTTCAAGGATTGTTGCTTTCTACGTGGAACTCGTATAGTGAATGATGATCGGCACCATGGTGAGGAAGTGTTTAGTGCAAGAACGTGGGACTTCCAGAAATCGATAGTGTCAGCTTGTAAGGGCAGGGGCCATGATGATGAGTGGGGAGGGACAGTGTCTAGATGTATCACAGTTGCAAGAGACCTTCCTGCAGTTGATGCTGTTTATCATAAGGTGTGTAGTGTCAACTTTCTCACTGGAAAGAAAGTTCCCAGTAAGTATGTGAAGCAAGACGAGAGTAAATTTGAGCAATGTGGACCTATTCATGTGAAAAAGAAACAACATCTTGGTCGGAATGTTGATGCATCACGGGAGGAAGCATTTTTATGTGTGATAGATGAGTTTATTGAAGATTACAATGAACAAACAACAGTGAATGATTTGGTGGAGAGAATGTCGCAAATATGTCCTGAACCTTATAGCTCTGTTTACATGCGTCAGAAAATCGAGAAGCAGCTTGGCCAAGATGTAATAATCACTAATGTAAATGGCAGGGACAATATTATCACCATTCGACCAAGTGCTGCAAAGATCTTGCAGGAATTCTATGACTCTCCAAAGGCAGATGACGAGGAGGCAGAAAAAAGGAAAATTGTTAGAGCAGCAGGCAGCATTGATTAAGTCAGACATCAAGAATGTGAAGGATAACTTGGATTTTTATCCAAAAGCAGAGGATTTAAAATCTTTAAAAGGAAATGTTTCATACTTACCACAGACTCTTAGAATATTGCTGAGTGAATTTTCAAAAGTGACACCAGGGATCTTGAAATGGGATCAATAGGTCAGAGTATTATGCAGCAAACAAGACCAAGGGCTTTACTTGCACCATTGCAGTATGGTTTGGCAGTGCAAATGTACCATCAGTTTGGGTCTCGCTTTCTAATTGACAGTTTAAATAGACATGGATACTGACTATCATATTCAGAAATGCTTCGTTTTTCAAAAGCTGCTGCATCAAAATTCTATGTCACCAACATGGTCACGTCAGGACACTTTACCCACTTCATTGCCGATAACGTGGATCATAATATTCAAACTCTCGATGGCCATGGTACGTTTCATGGAATGGGGATCATGTCTACTTCAACACCAGGATTGGTTTCACATGAGAGCATCCCAAGGATGTCCACCGCAGACTGCAGCCTTCATGATGCAATGATCAACATCCGGTACTACAAATGTGTGACTGGCAGTTGTGAGAAATTACTTTACCAGAAGCTGCCAGACATATGTGCAAGTGATGAACGCAGGCAGATAGATGTCCTATGGAAGTCGGCGTGGAGTTTCAGACCCCAGCGCCCTGCATGGTCTGGGCTGCTGCAGGCAGTAACAAATGGTCCTCATCCAGGAAAAGCATCCTTCCATCTCCTTCCCATGATTGACATGAATCCAAATGACCTGACCTGCATCTACTCGACTCTCCACTTCATCGCCAAGGAGTGTAAGCACAATGGAGCCACCCCAATCATCACATTTGATCAGCCACTTTGGTGGAAGTCCAAGACCATTATCATCAGGGAAAAGGCTGACAGTGATCTGAGGAAGATAGTCCTTAACCTCGGAGGATTTCACACATGAGCTACCTTGGAAGCATCGGTCATGTGATGACGGCAACAGGGCTTAACAATCCCTGAAGAATGACACCATAACGCTACCTTTTAACTCGACTTATGTTGCTCGCCGCTAATTAAGGGTTAAGGATGTGTTGGAACTTGTCTATGCTGAAAATGCTGTTCATCACATGCTCTCTCGAAAAGCATATGCTAGAGCAATACGAGGTCACTTTCTAGTAGATACAATTCTGAATGCCCTAGTCATCCAAAGAGCTTATGATCTGCCAACCATCCCCATTGAGGAAGAAGAGAATAATATATGCAGTGAACTCAAAGATCTCATCGACACCTTTGACCGTCTTCTGGAGTCTCAAGATGAAAGAACCATCAACGATAATGAAACCATCACCAAGGTCTCCAACCATATTGAGATAGAGAAGGAGAAACTGAGGGGCACTCCTACAGGAAAGTTATGGATACTCTACATGAAGATGGTGGACCTACTCCGAATGGTCCTGAAAGCACAGCGCACTGGTAACTTTATGTTATACTTGAAGACACTGCAACAGACAACACTCCCTTCTTCACTGCCACTGGTCACAATCACTACACCAAGTCAGTTCACATATACCTTCAGGATATGCTTGCCCTCAAGGACACTAACCCAGAAGTATTCAACAGCTACTTGGCAGGCCTATTTGTAGTCCGCAGGACAGATCGATTCTGGGCTGGACTGCCAACTGATTTAGTTATTGAACAAGTGCTGATGCGGGCATTGAAGACTTCAGGAGGACTTACACATGGTACAGGCATGGATGAGGAAAAGCGGACGCGTTGGCTACTGGCGATGCCTGCCTGTGTGGAAGTAAGCCAAATGATGCAGGAACTGACCGAAACATACCACTCCACTAGAGAGCAAAACACACATAAGGACCTGTCAGAAGCAAGGCAGAAAAGAGATAGAAAGGACACTGGCACAATACTTGAATTCTTTGAACATCACAGTCCATTTGGAGACCTAGAAGACCTCTATGATATTGCGACTGGAGTGGGCAGCACAAAGACAGCTAATCCACATGATGCTGAAGACGTGGGGAAAGAAATCATAGCAAGGATGGAAGGCCAGGATGCTTTAAAGTACAGTTTCCGAAGACGAGATCAGATAGAGACACTTGGGCAGAAAGTCTCTATTTCTGCATGTGAAAAAGTATCTGTAGACCCACAGCTGCTCTTTCAGAGACTGGTTATTATTGCCAACTACTCAGACACAAACCTTGCTGATGTATTTAAATATGAACTATCTCCCCATTCCCCTGCCCTCTTCGACAAATCAGGCATGTTACATGAGCCCAATAAACCTCAGCTGGCCAAGATGATAACCAAAGAAGAACTTTCACGTCCTCCACAAGATGCTTTATTCTCCATTGTTGATGGGGGCTCACTTCTGCAGAGGCTGCCATGGAGCAGGGGGGAGAGTTTCCAAGAAATAGTTGGGAAGTATGTCTCTCACTTGAAACGGTTAACCAATCCAGTTGTAGTGTTTGATGGATATGCCAATCCTTCAACCAAAGATTTTACTCATTTGCATAAATCAAAAAGAATAACTGGCCCAAGGGTACACTTCAACCCTAAGACCCGTCTTCATACAAAGAAGGACGTATTCCTTTCGAACACTAAGAACAAGCAGGATTTCATTACCTTGTTAAGCAGTAGGTTAACATCGAGTGGTGTGATAACCATCCATGCGGAGGGAGATGCTGATTACTTGATTGCAAAAACAGGAGTTGAATATTCAATGAAAGGAATGACCCATGTTATTGGAGAAGATACTGACCTACTCATTCTCCTGTGCCACCATTCAAAGCCAGACACCAAGGGCCTTTACCTCATATCTGAGAAAGTGACCTCAAGGTTCCCTGTGTTGAATATTTGCCTCCTTAAAGACAAACTTGGACCACAGATTTGCCAGGCCCTTCCTTTCATTCATGCAATGTCTGGGTGTGACACAACTTCTCGGCTCTTTGGTATCTGGAAAGGTGTAGCCCTTAAAATGGCACAGAATGACAAGGATTTTCTGAATCTTGCACAGGTGTTCTCGTCAGTGGCAAAGGCTGGGGAAGTTGAAAATGCAGGGAAAAAGGTACTCGTCTCCCTTTATGGTGGTGGGAAGGGAGATACACTTGATTTGTTGCGAAAGAAGCAGTTCACAAGCAAAGTGGCCAGTAGGATAACTAGTGTTGATGTTCGTAACCTACCCCCAACATCTGACTCTGCAAAATACCATTCATTCCATGTTTACCACCAAGTTCAAACATGGATGGGACGAGGAAATGATTTTCAAGCAGAGGAATGGGGATGGACAGTGAAGAAGGGCATGTTTCATCCTAAGACAATGGACTTGTCACCTGCACCAGAAACACTTATGAAGGTAATACGGTGTCAATGCAAGGGACAGTGCGACAACAACCGATGTAGCTGCCGAAAACAGGGACTTGAATGTACTAGTGCTTGTGGGGATTGTCAAGAAGGCACGTGCAGTAACATTGAAGTTGACATGATGGACACAGGATTTGGACTCATTGTAAACAGTAGTAGGTTATCAGTGCTCTTTGTTCTAGTTTTATTATACAAATAGTGTTCAAACAGACAAACCCATGGTGAATTTGGGTGTACTTCATAGCAATGATGTCATATTTGTATGACATAACACTATGATATCATTACTATGACATAGCTACGTCACTTACTGCTTTTGTTGTGCTTAAAAAATTCTTTGGTACCACATTGATATACATCTGTAATATATTTATAGACCCTAAAACCAACTGTTTAGGAGAATCGGAGCATTTAAAAATAATTAGGCGGCCATTTTGGATTTATGCTGATTACGTAATTTCCCGTCGTTGGATTTTGGGTGGGATGTTCCTTGATACTCATACAACAACTTCCAACCATAAAACGAACTCTTGCAATTTGTTTGGGGTTATACTTAATTTTACTGGACTATACCCATTATTTTTACACAAGCATTTTGAGGGCTAGGTTGCTGTAGAGAGACACAACCAGCATAGACCGGTTTTGTTAATAGGAGTACTACTTTTTCGTGGCGAGCTTATTACAGTTGCACCGCTTATAATATTCTTGTGTCCAATAAAATTATATGTCCAGCCATTTTGTGTATTTAGCCTACACGTGCATTGTCCTGCCTCCTGCTATTTTGTGGTTCCATTTCCGATACGTTCTTCTTAGTAGCATCTGACATTATTCAGAAGATTCCTTGTTCGGTGCTTGAGGACTTTACAACACTTTCTTTCATAAAGGAGTGACAGATATTATTGATTAAAGTAACGTTAAGTAAACCTTCTTCTTGTTTGCATTAGATCACTCTTGTGATTTAATTAAGTTAACTATCTTTTCCTTGTGTACCATAACTAAGCAACCATATGTTATAGGTAATAGGCTGTTTCAGAGAACATCAGCCTATAGTAGAAGCACATAGATACAGAGTATTAAGATACCCCGCTATTGCAGATATAACTCTGGAGGGTATATGTGTTCTTTGTTCGACGGGATTATATATCAGGGGTTGGATCTAGCGTTTCCGTTGTTGCATTTATGCCAGTCTAGTCCAATGTATAAGAGCCACTGATTTATACGAGACCCGATCGTAACAAGCAATATACCACATGACCTATCCCAACCCACCCAGTAAGACAATTCTCAATGATGTGATGTGTAAGCTTGCAAAATCAATCGATGAAAAAAAGATGCCTTTGCAATAATTGTTGGTGATCATCCTGTCCACGTGCTCATGCTAGAGTTGAAAAGTGAGTATGCTGAGCTGTTCAGCAAAATCTTACCATTCATGGTACCCTTCCACATCCAAATGTCGTTCATCTACACTATATACAAGAGGTTTAACACCTTACGAGCGGCCTATGCGGTTTATTTATGTGTACCGCACAGCGGGGTGTTTTTAGCCAAAATAGGGCTGTTTACGTGATCATTTTCATGCCTAAATAAGACCCAGAACGTAAAACAAGTACCTATCCCTGAAAGGGCATAAACAGAGCTTTCGAATGACACCATAACGATCCTTGTATGATGGATAGTTTTCTTGCAATAACCGTGCAACGCGAGTGCAAAAAGCAGGTAATTCGGTACTTTCAGTACATAATTGAGTATGTAGCGAGTGAGAGAGGGAGGAGGGAGCTGAGATTTGTGTCAGTAGGTTCGCCGCGGTGGTCTGGAGCAGTCATACGCTCGCTAGTCTCCTGCCACCACTTGTCTCTCTCTCTCAGCCACATTACGTGCTGAAATTGCCACTCGAGTTATGTCGAGCGCCGCCACATAGTCCAGCTTTATTTAACTCGACTTATGTTGCTCGCCGCTAAATAAGGGTTAAGGGATCTGGCATCTCAGATGTGTTGGTGGCAGCTGGTGTTATAGCAGACGGGTCTGTTGATCAGGCCCTTCGTGGAAAACATGTTAAGCGTGGGGTTCGCTGCTTGCGACTATTCTACGAGACTCTGGTCCACCATGTCATAGACAAACGTTTGGAAGATTCCCCTCTATCTGAAGAAGTAAAGGCATCCCTTGCCAAGCTTCGACATCCGATTGATTCACAGGAACTTGCAAATGAACATGCAAAGCTAGAGAGAAATGCTGAGCTGAAGGACCTCGTTGATGCTCTCTTCAAGGACTTTGAGGGTGCCCCACAAGCAGAATACTGGATGTCATTCATGGAAATGGTTGAGGTTCTAACTCAAAATATCCATGCAATCAGAACAAGCAACTGGACTGAGTTCAAGTCCTCACTCAAGCTCATGCTTCCTTTGATGCAAATCTATGATAATGACAAGTATGGTTGGCATCTCCCCAATTTCACCGCAGTGCTTGATACCCTTCCTGTCGATCAGGCTGTATTCATGGAGAGTGGTATGTTTGCACAGTCAAGGAAAACCATATTCGTGTGTCGCCCTCGACATATGGATAGAGTCAACAATGAATAAGGGCTCTAAGCTGAAGTCTGGTTGGTTGGCCATTCTGAACAATGAAAAGCAGCTCCTTTCAAACACTCGGAATGTGAATAACATCAATCGGGTGAGAACAAAGGTCCATCGCCAAGCTATTCGCAAGAAACAAGGAAAAGGGAAGCATGCTGATTGCTCGTCGAGTAAAATGAAGAAGGATGAACAAGCTGTACAGGATATAAGCGCATGTCTCACTGAATTCAAGTGTGATCCATTTGATCCTGTCCGTTCAACCCAGCCCCCACTTCCCCCATCCATACCACTACCTACAAATCCGCAGTGATGATAGCAGCGAAAGTGAGGACAGTGATTCTGATAGTGGCTCATACAGTGAATCATGTAGTGACAGTGAAGTGGCAGATTAGTATGTACAATTAGTATAATACAATACAATAACAATACAATATACAATACAATACAATATACAATACAATACAATACAATAACCATTCCAGTGGATTTGTAATGCCAGAATTAGGGAAAAAGGACACCTCATTCGTCCTTGTAGCTCATCTGATGCCAGAGATATTACATTTCATGTTTTTCAAGATGGCGTTGGTGGCCATTTTGAATATTGGGCTCTAGCAGAGTTAGCCGTCATTTTTCAGAGGGGCATAGGAGCTAATTTTCCTTTAAAATGGTTCAGGTTGTCAAATCCATCGAGAGAAAAGGGTAGGAACCAAATGGTCACGGATTCCAAGCAAATGACCCTACTGTTAAGTAACGGTCCCTTCTACGCTCCAACAAATACAGCTTTAGTGATTTTAGACTCTCCCAATAGTGTAACTGTTTCACTGAGTTTATATGTGAGGTGAAGTTCCTTTGTACACTCTCTAAGTCATATATTTCACCTGCTTTGCATGGGGATGTTAATTTGTTACAGTATTCTAGCCTCGGTAGCACCAGGGATTATCAAAGGTAATTCACCGCGAATTTTAAATGTACATAGAATCCAACCAATCCAATCCCCTTTGCTTTAAATTCGTGTGCAATAATACCATGAGCACAATTATCAAATGACTTTGCGAAATCGATGTAAATGACATTCACGTGTTTTCTTTTTCTTCTACGGATTCAATAATTTCGTCATAATGTTCCAACAATTGTGAGAGACATGATCTTCCTGCTCTAAACCCATGTTGACTGGTGTTGTGTAGTCCATATGTTCCATAAATGTTGAGATTTTGCCTCGCAGGACTCGCTCGAAAATGTTAATGAAGTGTGAGGCGATAGCTTTCTATCAGTGCTCTACTCCCTCCTTTATGCAAAGGGGCATTTATCGTGTTTTTCAGGCTATCCTGTATTTCTCCAGTGTCTAGACTCCTACTCCACATTATAAGTTTATAACCAAGGGTTTTGAGAGATTTTCCTTACATTTTGTTATTAGGATCGAACTCCGTGAGTCCAGGCCTGGTGCCGAGTGGGATGGCATATTGTCGATGGCTTTTGCTGTGGCTTTTGGCCAGAAATCAATATCCAGAATGTGTGTGTGTGTGTGTGGGGGGGGGGGGGGGGGGGTATTCATGAACAAATAATTTTGGTTTCTGTTTTTTGTTTCGTCAGACTCACTGAAGTCTGTTTCATACTGCAGTTGTAATAGTTCGCACATTTCCTTTTTGTCCCATGTGTATGGCCCATCATCTTTACTTTATGGGCCGATTGTTGATGTGGTTTTAGCCTTTAGCGTATGAAAAGAAATATTTGGAATTATCTTTTATAACTGCAATAGCTTTGCTCTGCTCTTCTATTTGTTGTAGTGCATATGAGATTCTTAGTCGTTGTTCAATTTCCCCAATTTCTCTGGTTTGAACTTTTGTCTGTCCTGTAGATTTTGTTGTGTGCGTCGTTGTGTTAGCAAGTTTCTTTTGTACAGCGTCCTTCCTTCCCGTTCTTGTTTGCTTATTTGTCTTGTTTGTCTTTCTGGTATGTGGTGGCTACAGATTTGGGTCATGGATTCTGTTGATAGGACTAGGCATTCAGATAGAGTCAGGATATTAATTAAATCTTCCCAGTTTATTTCTTCCATTCTTTGTTTACCTCTTCCCACCTTATATTTTTGCTATTGAAGTTAAATTTACTGAAGGGGCCAGTTTTTGGTCTAGCTTCTAAGTTTGTCTGTACCCCTGCTAGGGTTGCTTTGATCTTAATAATTTATGATCTCAGTATGTATACAATATGTTAACACTGTGTACTAGGGAGTCATTGTTAGTGAATATAAGGTCTAAGATATTGTTTTCACGTGTGGGTTCAGCAATATGCTTGGTAAGACTAAAACAGTCGCAAAGTTTTAATAGTTCTTTCGCATTTGCTTCTCCGCAGCTATCTTCACCATGGTTTTCTAGTTGCCTCCACTTGATTTTTGGTAGGTTAAAATAGCCTAACCACATAATATTTGGTGTCGGGTTTCCCAGGGCTTCCACTTCTGATTTGATCATGCTGAGCTGGATTTTGAATTCTTCTAAGGATGAGTCAGGAGGTTTGTATATGACAATAACTGCTAAATATAGGGATTATATTTTAACTCAAAGTATTTCCACCACTTTGTTACTGTTATTTAGAAATTCAGTACATACCAGCGAGTAATGAATGTACAAGACTACACCTCCACATGTTCTATGTGTTCTGTCCGCCCTATTTAAGCTATAACCAGGAATCCACACTTCCCTTTCTATTTGATCTTGAATGTGAGTTTCTGTGAGAGCCGCAAATATCGCATTCCTTCTAGTAGGCCCCTAATAAATAGTATTTTGTTTGTGGTTCTATTTTTTAGACATTGGATGTTTGCAAACAATACGGGGGAGGGGCTATTTATTCTACTATGTGTACCTAGCACGTCCTTGTACCACGCTCGGAAGGGCAGAAGGGACTGGAGCTGGGATATTTGTTCTTCTAGTTCTTGCACTGTGTTCATCTTGTTCTGCCATTTCATATATTGTCTTCTTCCTCTGTCTCGTCCTCACATAACTGGAGTTTTTTTTATTAGCATTTGGGCTGTCTCTAGCTATCCTCCAAGTTCCCTTAATATGGCAATCTGGGCATTTGCTATCATAGCATGTCTTACTCTCTAGTAATGACTGGCAGAGGGGTGGGTGGTAGTAATTGTAGTTTTCACCAAATCTGCATTTGCCATCTCTGATCAAAATGTTGCAAATTTTTGGGTGCTCAAATCTGCATTTTACTCCATTAAGTTCACTTTTTGGTCCAAAGTGGCATATTCTTTTCAGGTGATATCTGCATACAAGAGTAGCTAATCCTTGTGTGCCTGAGTGTGTTGAGTTGGTGATTGATGTTGCAATTTCCCTTGTGCCGGTATGCATATGTTGCCTTGGGACCCAAGTGGCATTACCTGTCTCTTGATTGGTTGTGGGGGGAGCACCCTGTACTGCCGTGATTGTGGTAGATTGCAGTTGGGTTTGCCTTTGAGGGCTCTCCTATTCATTCCTATCATGTTATTGCTCAGGGAAGTCGGGTACAGAATAACGTCGTTCTGTCTGGGCAGGGGTTTCGGGTGACAGAAGGGTCTCAGTTGGGCAGATAGAGGGGGGAGTGAATGGAAGAGTATGGGGGTGTGGTTGGTTGTGAAAGGCAATGTGGGGGAGTGGGAGGCTGAAATTTGTTATTTTGCCCCGAGGGGGCGAGTTATTGAGCAGCGCCCCCATCCTGTGAGGGGACAACCACTGGTAAGGCGATACATACTGCTCAAAGAGCCATTATTCCACTGAAACAACAGCATCGTCGTCTGGTTACATTCATATTTGTGTTTATAAATCAAGTAAGCATTATTCAGATGTGTTATTATAGTTTCCTCAATTGATTGGTACATGTGCTGTATATTCGAAGCTCATGATTATTAGCTTGAACAAAACGTGAGTCGTGACTGAATTACTAATTGATTGATTGCACTACTGCACTACACTACAAAACTGGTGCAATCATATGATGAGACTGTTCATATTCTTCATTTCGTCAATGGTTATTGAGGTCATAGTTAGCTGAATACAATGATTACATACATAATGTGACTACTATTACCAACTACAGAAATTATAATGCCATAATAGTACTACAAATATATTACAATCATATGAGGGACTCTTCATATTCTTCATTACATCAACGGTTGTTGAGGTCATAGTTAGCTGAATACAACGGTTACATACATAATGTGACTAATATTACGAACTACCAAAGTTATAATGCAGTTATAGTACTACAAATATATTACAATCATATGAGGGACTCTTCATATTCTTCATTACAGCAATGGGTATTGAGGGCCTAGTTAACTGAATATCATCAGAATATGACCAGAGAACAATTTTACAAGCCCATAATAATATAGTATTTAGTAGGGTGTGAGGTTATGGGTGAGAGGGAGGGGGGGGGGGGCGTGTAGGAAGTAGAGGAAGGGGAGGGAGAGAAGGTAGGCTGAGAGTTATGTGGGGGTGAGGGAGGCTGAGAGTTACGTTATTTGAGCGTGAGGGAGAGTGAGCACAGACAGATGAAAATGTATCACTGTAGTGTGATAACCAGTAACTATTTTTTTTTATGAATCGCGAGCATGATGTTAAGTTTGTTGGGGACTGTGTCTTGGTGTCAGAATGGAGTGAAATATATTAAATTTGCAAGGCCATTTGGACTTTTTGGCCAATTTTTTCCATCATGTCAGTAAATTCTTCTTGTAGCATGGCATGACAGGGACGTCTGTCAGCATTTTCTTGAGTTTAAGTTAATTTAATTCATTGAACCAATTTACACATGTAAGATCTGTTTTATCTTTATTGTGCTTACCCATTCATTGCTGATGAAATAGCAATTTACATTCGTCACAAGTTGGAGCTTGGTCCACGGACTTTTGCTTGCATTTATGACATGTATCATAACCCATCTTTGATCATAGTTTAGTCTAATTTCCTTATTATTTCTCTTTTTCTTTACTGATTTATATATTAAGGTGTGGAGGGTGGGGAGTAGTGTGATGTATGGAGCTGTGTGAGGAACCTGTGGGTGTTAAGTTGTCGCACGCGGTGTAGTGTGGGGTCGCCATGGGTCAGAGTCCGGGGGGCGAAAAATTTGTTTGTCGTCAGTGCAGGCAAAGCGGCCACGTGGCAACACTGTACAATCAGAAGTTTGGCAACATTGCCCCACCACTCGGTGATACTGCTCGCTTGGTGATTAACAATGTTTTGCTGTCCAGCCTTCAACAGATGATTGATCATGGGGAGTACTTTTCCAACCCTCTAAGCCAGTCTCAGACCTCCCCTTGTCTCTCGGTACAATGCGAGACACGAATGAGGGAGGGTGTGTCTCTCTCGCCGGTCTGGGTCAGATTACGACCGTGGGGCTAAAATATACAATTTTCTCCAGTCAATTGCTGTTATCACTTGTTTTATTGCTTTTCAATGTTCATATTAATAGTAAAATAGGCACATATGGATAAATAATTATGATATATATGGTAAATATGAAGATTTTCATCAGGAATTAACCAAAATACCTTCGCCTGGCAGGACGTTTCAAATATCATAGTTTCGCCTTTTAAAGGTTAAGGAAACAGTACTGCCAATCTGAAAGTAGATTATGGGAAGATAAATGCTTAAGACATTTTGAGATAAGAATAGGTTTAAACTGTTTAGAGATGCAAGATGTGATAGCAATTGGACGATACTTGGAGGGTTGAGAGCGGTCACCCTTCTTTGGGACAGGTCAGTTATGCCCAGGTGTCTTGGTAAAACCATTTTTTTGTCAACAACTCCCTGCCTGTTTGTTTGTTACTGCACTAGTTTAACCACAATAATAACCAGGCAACCTGTTTTTTATGTAGGATTTCACCATGAGAGAGATTCTGTTTGTTGACATATCGCGAGTTGAAGTGGTCTGTTGTGACGCTTCTGCATAGTAACCACGTGCGGGCATGCGCGCGCGTCGGCTGCCCAGCCGTTTAGAAACCGGCTGGTGGCAGCCGGCCGGCAGGCTTTCCCTTAGTATATGTCCTACGACAACGTAACTAATGTCTGGAATATTCTTATGTTGTTTCACAGCTTGTAGCTGCCCTTATTCTTAACCAACGCATCTTAGTATATTTTATTCTCGATAGTTGATTGTTTCATTATAATATATAAGATGTAAGTCTAGTGAGAGCGGGAAGAGACGAGCGGGAGAGAGAGACCGGCTTGGGATGTTGCTTCGCGCGGAGAGACCAGCTTGGGACGAGCCTGAAGCGCTGCCACATGCATTTGATTGCAACGTTAGGCTTAGTTTCGACTCACGCACAGGGTAGAGGATTTTGACCAGGCAACTGTGTTGAGTGTTGCAAAGCCTGGGATGTATTCTGCATGCTTAGGGTGGGGTCCAGACAGATTCAAGACTCAGAGCTCACCTCATTGTCGTACCCTTCGGACCCCCTTGATATCTATCCCTCTCAACCCCACTTAGAAACATTCTCTCTTACTTTGTATACCTTCTTTCCACTACTTCACCAATCTATTTAATTATCCCATCCCCTTGATAGACCTTATATCTATTATTGTATTAACAACGAGCTCTCAGATAACTAGATAGGATTTTGGGCCTTTATGCAGGGATGTAATTGTTAATGAGACCTAGGAAGCTTTTTTGTTGTCTCATATTTGGTGGTTTCATGCTTGCTAGTGTGTTCTTGTGTCAGGTTAGCAGGGGCTAGACCGGAGGGGAGGCTTTTTGCGATCCTTTAAGTGAAGTCTGCTGGTGCGAGTCCCGTGGACCCGCACGACTTTACTAGGATACCCGTGGGAGTCTGGGGGCATTTTCTTGTCTGTGTCCCTGTGTGTCTAGCGTTGTGTTGTGTGAGGGCCATTGCCTAGTCCACTCAGCACTGCGCTAACACGTCTTGCTCTTGTTTTAGGGTCGCCAGGAGAGAGTCAGATACTTGCGATCTGAGTCTCTCAAGAGAGCACCCTTTCAATTAGAGTAATTTGGCGCACAGACCTGGGAACGTCCCTAGGCTAGAGCAGGTGGCTCAGCCCGGGTATCCGAAGCATATATCCTTCCGGCTAGACCTCTGCCACCTGGCAGATTAACAGCTAGGGGTTTATTATCTCTGTATGCTTGTTATTGTGCCACAGTTTACCGTTTTTGTGAGCATTGTGAGTCAGGGTGTGGCTTAGAGACTCTGTCCGAGCAGGCTTGCCTGACTAAGAGTGAGAAGCACACCTGTATGTGGTTATGTTGCGAGTTGCTGCCTTTATTTAATTATACCTATGCCATTATACACTGTATGTCCTATCACTAGTATTTATTCCTGCTTATGAGTTAAGAGTTCTCTAAATCCGTAACGTACTTTCTTTGCTAAGCATCAGATCCTACAGTAGCCGTATGCAGTTTAGAAACCCGCATCTTGTCTACCTGTACGATGTTTTGAGGACTGTTTGCTTTCACCTTCTTTCACGCAGGGGTGATTAGTTGTATTAATTAACGTAACGTTAAATGTACTTTCTTCTTGTTTGTTATTAAATTGTTTCTGCAATTTAATTCCGTTATCTATCTTTTCCTTGAAGCTTTAAGTCAACTTAATTGTGTGATCTTTTATATAGCCTGCTTGACTATCAGCAGTCTATAGTGCGTGCACCCTGTAACCGAGTCATAGGATACCTCGTTGTCCAGGCTGGACTCTTGACGGTTTAGGGTGGTTTGTTGCCTGGGTTTATAGATAAGGGTTGGATCTAGCGTTTTCCGTTGTTGCTTGTTGCCGCATACCTAGTCCAATAGAAAGAGCCCAGTGTTTATATATCCCACGACGTAACAAATGGCGACCTTGCATAGGATTTACTGAACAGAGGAATATAGTGGTCATTTGTTTTGAGATTCCTTATGATTAGAGGAATACAGTGGACATAGAGTTTTTTTTTGGAGCAACCAATATAACACATTAAAGACTTTAAATAACATTAGTATATACATACTTGCGTAGGAGATAAGGCACATTCTATAACCGTGATAATTACTGCAGTACACAAACATGTCTAATACATCAGAACACAGTGATGGGTCAGGTCACGATACGGGCTCGGAGGGAGAAAGACCTGTGGAGTGGCTAGTCGATAGCGAGGAGGGTGCTAGAAGATTTTTAGAGGTGCCCCTTACCGCTGCCAGGGTGTTGAAGCTGAATAAGTATGGCTTAAAGTGTGTGGCAGGTCTTCAGGGTCACCAGGGTTTAAGTGGCATGAGGAAAGATCAGCTGAGGACTTTGATATTGGGTTTAGAAGGGAGAGACCTGGGTGGAGAGGCGACTGGGGGCCCCGGTCCCCAGCCCCCCTCCACTCTACCCCCATATCAAACGTCAGGGTGCCTGAATTTAGTACATACCCCCAAGTTGATGGTCAATGGCAGCGTGGAATTCAATCACAGGGACCCTCTCCATTAAATGCACCTTCCCCTCCTCAAGGGTTGACTCCAGATTTGTTGTTTCGGCTTGAGATGGCCAAGGTTGAGGCCGCCGAAAGACAGGCTAGAGCTCAGGTTGAGGCTGCCGAAAGACAGGTTAGTGTGCAGGCTGAGGTTGCTAGAGCTCAGGCAGAGTCTACTAGGTATCGGGCTGACAGGGAGCTGGAGAGATCTCGAGTGGAGGTAACAGGGCGAAATATTAGGGGAGGTAACAGACATCGGGACCAATCATTGTCGCACCTGCTTAAACTAGTTCCTGTGTTCGATGAATTATGTGTGGCTGAGTTTTTTATGCGATTTGAGAAGAAGTGTCAGGAACACCAGTGGCCTCAGGAAAAGTGGGCAGCATTAGTTTCATCAAGACTCCTAGGAAAGGGGCTAAAAGCGTATGATGCACTACCTTTAGAGTCCTGTGTAGTTTATGATGAGCTAAAGAAGGCTGTGCTACGGGCCTATGAGTTACAACCAGAAACTTACCGCTTGAAGTTTCGGGGTGTTACTAAGGGCAAGGATAGTACCTTCCTAGAACACGCCCGGGACTTGTCTGATGCACTACGACATTGGCTGCGTTCTGAGAGGGCAGCTACTTTTGAGGAGTTGAGTGAGCTGGTTCTCTTGGAGCAGTTCTTTAAGTGCACAGGCGGGGACTTAACATTAAATATAAAGGAAAAAAATCCTAGAACTCTCCAGGAGGCAGCAGAAATGGCTGACCGCCGACTGTCATTAATTCGAGGGTGCGGAGCAGCAGCTAGGAGTGAGTCGGGTGCAAAGGATCGTACCCCTCCCCCTCCCAAGAATTTTGATACACATAAATACACAAAACCATCTAGCACTGACAATAAAACTTAACATAAACCAAATACCGTCCCGTATAAGAAGTCAAATGGTACCTCCCACTCCCAAGGGAAACCAAAGAGTAAAGAGTGCTTCGCATGTCACAAGGAGGGTCACTTTGCAAATGCTTGTCCGAACAAGCCACCAAACAAGGTTGTGTCATTGGCCCGCAGCATAGGGGTGTCGCCTATATCTTCTGAGTTTGCCAAGGGTAGTTCGTCAGAGGGTGGGACACAGCCTGTGTTCAAGAGTCCGGAAGGCTCGAACCCTGTCCGCGACGTCTTTGGGGGTCATAGAGGGCATGGTTTTGTGAGGTGGGCTGGCGAAAGGCGAGGAGTTAAGCTATTGCGTGATACGGGGGCTTCTCAGACCTTGTTAAAGAACTTTACTGGTAGACCGATTAACGCTGCTCGGGTGGTGGTAGTTCAGGGGATCAATGCTACGAAGTCCTACCCGCTGGTGCGGATGGAGCTGGAGGTGGGTGGTGTGGCGAAGGAGCTGGATGTAGGAATTGTAGAGAACTTGCCTGTTGGGGGCGTCGACCTCCTCCTCGGCAACGACTTTGCGGTGCCTGCTTCTAAGGTTTCACCCTTGGTCGTTGCCGAGAAGGCGGCCGACGTTAGTAGGGAGGAACAGGAGTGGGTTGAGAAGTGTAGCGTACAAACCATGGCGTGTGTTGTGACGCGTTCTCAGACATCCGGAGCCTTGCAGCCACCACCTCAGTCTATCAAACCGCGGAGGAAAGGTCACAAGAAAACGGGAAGTGTTGGTCAATTGGAGAGTTTTGAGCCGGCAGTGTTTCTTGGTGACTCATTATTGGCACCTATGTTAGAGTCTGGAGAGGCCCCGGGGCCTGTCACCGCTAGTGCAGGTGCAGGGCAGGAAGAGACTCTGCGACAGCATAGTTATGCGCAGCGTGAGGAAAGGATGGCTCAGCGGGACATTGGAGGTGGAAATAAATTATTTAAGATGAACCTGGATAATCTCGCACCTGCTGATATATGTTCCTTGCAGCTGGAAGATCCTGAAGTCAGGGCGTGTGGTAATGGTGCTGTCGAACTGGAGAGCGATGGGGATGCGCAGCCTGGTGATTTTTTCTCGTCCGAGGGGATCTTGTATCGGAGACATCAGGATCCCAAGAAAAAGTGGGATGGCGGGTCAGGATTAGTGGACCAGTTAGTAGTACCGAGGGTGTGCCGTGAGAGCTTATTGAGATTAGCTCATGATGTGCCTTTGGCAGGGCACCTGGGGGCACGTAAGACGGAGGCAGCTCTGAGCAAGCTTTTCTGGTGGCCTGGGTTAAAGGCGAGTGTCGTGTCATGGGTGTCACAGTGTCACACTTGTCAAGTTGTTGGGAAACCCAATCAGGTCATCCCGAGAGCCCCGTTACAACCCATCCCTGTCATTGGGCCGCCCTTTAGCAAAGTAGTTATCGATATGGTTGGCCCATTGCCCCCCACTAGTGCCGGCAATAAATTTTTACTAACTGTAATGGATGTAGCAACACGGTATCCAGATGCTTACCCCATGCGCAACGGGATGGCTAAGACTGTTGCCAAAAACCTACTTGTCTATTTCTCTCGTTATGGCTACCCTCAGGAGATCCAGTCTGATCAGGGATCCAATTTTACTTCTGCTCTGTTTAAGCAGACCATGCAGCAACATGGGATAGTGTCTGTGGTGTCATCTGCCTACCATCCCGAGAGTCAGGGAGTTTTGGAGAGGTGGCACTCGACTCTCAAGAGTATGTTGCGGTGTTATTGCATGGAAAATGGGAAGGACTGGGATCTAGGTCTCCCATACGTTTTATTTGCTGCGAGAGAAGTACCTGGGGAGAGCTTGGGATTTAGCCTGAACGAGTTGGTTTTTGGACACAGGGTCAGGGGGCCCCTCCACATAGTCAAGGAGATCTGGGAGGGAGTCACAAAGCCATGCTCGCTTCTAAAGTATGTTGTTGAAAGCCGTGAGAGAATGCTAAAGAGCCTGGAGGTAGCAGGTCGGAACCTTAAGAGTTCACAAGCTCAGATGAAGGACAGATACGACCAGAAGGTGAAGCTGAGGGAGTTTGAAGTAGATCAGGAGGTACTGATACTACTGCCTCTGGTGGGACACCCCTTGTCTGCCAAGTATTCTGGTCCGTATCGGGTTGTAAGGAAGGTTTCTGATCTCGACTATTTAGTAGCTACTCCTGATCGTAAGAAAAAGAACCAACTTTGCCATGTAAATCTGATGAAAGAGTATGTGAGGCGCCCCTCCGAGCCTCTCACTGTCCCGGTGTTGATCTGCAGCGATCGTGGTGGAGAAGGAGGAAGGGACAGTCAAGCTGCGGGGGAGGATAATTGGGATTGTCATGTTTCCGCGGATCAGTGGGCGGGGAATTCTAGACAAGTGGCTCACGAGTTGATATTGCACCTGCCTGAGCAACAACGTGTAGCTGTGCAGCACTTGTTTGATTCAAACCCAGCTGTTTTCGCGGAGCATCCTGGCCTCACTACTCAAGCGGTGCACGATGTCGATGTTGGGGACCACCCGCCCTTTAAATCAGTGCCATACCGTGTTCCCCCTATTAAATTACCAGCACTTAGGGAAGAGCTGGATTATATGCTGAACCGTGGGCTGATTTCTGAGGGTGCAGTAAGGTGGACTTCCCCAGTCACACTGCAGCCCAAACCAGATGGCAAGGTGCGGTTTTGTATAGATTTCCGCAGGTTGAATGGTTTAACCCCCACAAATGCCTACCCTCTCCCTCGCGTGGACGACAGTGTGGATAAGATAGGAAAAGCCAAGTTCCTCACTAAGATAGACCTTGTTAAGGGATATTGGCAAGTACCCTTGTCTGAGCGAGCGCGAGAGGTGTGTGGGTTTGTGGTGGACGGTGCCACATATCGTTGCCATGTTATGCCATACGGGCTGAAAAATGCTCCTGCAACGTTTCAGAAATTAATGAACGACATTGTAGCCGACATTCCCAACTGTACGGTGTACCTAGATGATGTCATAATATACGACGATGATTTTAACAGTCACTGTGCTCACATCGGACAGCTTTTTAATAAACTGAATGAAGCAGGTTTGGTGGTAAACCTGGGTAAGTGCGATTTTGTCAAAGCCACAGTTTTGTACCTGGGGTTCGAGGTGGGGATGGGTCAGGTGTGCCCTCCACAGACAAAGATCAAAGCCATCGATCAGTTTCCCCAGCCTACGACTAAGAAACAAATCATGCGGTTTCTAGGTATGATAGGCTATTATCGTCGCTTCATCAAAGGCTATTCGACTGTACTTGCACCTTTAACTGACTTATTATCTAAGGACAAGAAGTTCCGGTGGTTTCCTGAGTGTGCAGAGGCGTTTTCCTTGGTGAAACACCTGTTATGTACCCACCCCATACTCAGGGCCCCGGACTTCAGCAGACCTTTTCAGCTGGCGACTGATGCCAGTGGCGTAGGGGCTGGGTCTGTCTTGTTACAGACAGATGATGAAAGTATCGAACATCCAGTGAGTTTTTACAGTAAAAAATTCAATAGTGCACAAAGGAAATACTCTGTAATTGAAAAAGAACTCCTGGCGATAGTGCTGGCGCTCAGGCACTTCGATGTATATGTTCCTGCTTTCGGACCAGTCGTAGTGGTTTATACTGATCATCACCCTCTGAAATTCTTGAATCAGTTTCATAACCGGAATATGAGGCTGACCAGGTGGTCACTCATGCTTCAGGAGTATAATCTGGACATACGCCATATTGCCGGTTCTGATAACGTGATAGCGGATTGTCTATCAAGGGTGGATGATGTTGGTTAGACTGCCACAGGATTGAGGGTTGAGTGTGGAGGAAAATAGGCTGTCACCTTAGTTCAGACGAAAAAAAAAATAAAAAAGCAAAAAAAAAATTATAAAAACAAATAAAGAGTTTTTATGTGTAGAATTTTGTATAAGATGTTGTAGCAGTATCTAAGTTGAATGTTTTCGCTTATTGTCGCTGAGTTAGTTGAACTTGCTCGGTGGAGCGCAACAGTCTTTATTTTTTTTATATCTAGTGCCTTGTGTCGCAACAGTGTGTGGTACTATGAGAAGCTTTCTGTTAGATATGAAGAACTTAGTCAAGGGTCTTATATCTTGGGGGAGGTGTGACGCTTCTGCATAGTAACCACGTGCGGGCATGCGCGCGCGTCGGCTGCCCAGCCGTTTAGAAACCGGCTGGTGGCAGCCGGCCGGCCGGCAGGCTTTCCTTTAGTATATATCCTACGACAACGTAACCAATGTCTGGGATATTCTTATGTTGTTTCACAGCATGTAGCTGCCCTTATTCTTAACCAACGCATCTTAGTATATTTTATTCTCGATAGTTGATTGTTTCATTATAATATATAAGATGTAAGTCTAGTGAGAGCGGGAAGAGACGAGCGGGAGAGAGAGACCGGCTTGGGACGTTGCTTCGCGCAGAGAGACCAGCTTGGGACGAGCCTGAAGCGCTGCCACATGCATTTGATTGCAACGTTAGGCTTAGTTTCGACTCACGCATGGGGTAGAGGATTTTGACCAGGCAACTGTGTTGAGTGTTGCCAAGCCTGGGATGTATTCTGCATGCCTAGGGTGGGGTCCAGACAGATTCAAGACTCAGAGCTCACCTCATTGTCGTACCCTTCGGACCCCCTTGATATCTATCCCTCTCAACCCCACTTAGAAACATTCTCTCTTACTTTGTATACCTTCTTTCCACTACTTCACCAATCTATTTAATTATCCCATCCCCTTGATAGACCTTATATCTATTATTGTATTAACGACGAGCTCTCAGATAACTAGATAGGATTTTGGGCCTTTATGCAGGGATGTAATTGTTAATGAGACCTAGGAAGCTTTTTTGTTGTCTCATATTTGGTGGTTTCATGCTTGCTAGTGTGTTCTTGTGTCAGGTTAGCAGGGGCTAGACAGGAGGGGAGGCTTTTTGCGATCCTTTAAGTGAAGTCTGCTGGTGCGAATCCCGTGGACCCGCACGACTTTACTAGGATACCCGTGGGAGTCTGGGGGCATTTTCTTGTCTGTGTCCCTGTGTGTCTAGCGTTGTGTTGTGTGAGGGCCATTGCCTAGTCCACTCAGCACTGCGCTAGCACATCTTGCTTTTGTTTTAGGGTCGCCAGGAGAGAGTCAGATACTTGCGATCTGAGTCTCTCAAGAGAGCACCTTTTCAATTAGAGTAATTTGGCACACAGACCTGGGAACGTCCCTAGGCTAGAGCAGGTGGCTCAGCCCGGGTATCCGAAGCCTATATCCTTCCGGCTAGACCTCTGCCACCTGGCAGATTAACAGCTAGGGGTTTATTAACTCTGTATGCTTGTTATTGTGCCACAGTTTACCGTTTTTGTGAGCATTGTGAGTCAGGGTGTGGCTTAGAGACTCTGTCCGAGCAGGCGTGCCTGACTAAGAGTGAGAAGCACACCTGTATGTGGTTATGTTGCGAGTTGCTGCCTTTATTTAATTATACCTATGCCATTATACACTGTATGTCCTATCACTAGTATTTATTCCTGCTTATGAGTTAAGAGTTCTCTAAATCCGTAACGTACTTTCTTTGCTAAGCATCAGATCCTACAGTAGCCGTATGCAGTTTAGAAACCCGCATCTTGTCTACCTGTACGTTGTTTTGAGGACTGTTTGCTTTCACCTTCTTTCACGCAGGGGTGATTAGTTGTATTAATTAACGTAACGTTAAATGTACTTTCTTCTAGTTTGTTATTAAATTGATTCTGCAATTTAATTCCGTTATCTATCTTTTCCTTGAAGCTTTAAGTCAACTTAATTGTGTGATCTTTTATATAGCCTGCTTGACTATCAGCAGTCTATAGTGCGTGCACCCTGTAACCGAGTCATAGGATACCTCGTTGTCCAGGCTGGACTCTTGACGGTTTAGGGTGGTTTGTTGCCTGGGTTTATAGATAAGGGTTGGATCTAGCGTTTTCCGTTGTTGCTTGTTGCCGCATACCTAGTCCAATAGAAAGAGCCCAGTGTTTATATATCCCAGGACGTAACACTGTGCAGTACGCAGGTTGGGAGCAAGCGTGGTGGGCTTCAGCCAATCAGTTGCATCAACAGGTTCACTAACTTTTTGTCTCGCCACATAATGCAGCTTACTTATTGGCTGTGCCTTAGAACACTCCTGTTGGTGTACTTTCTTCTAGTTTTACTTCAAGAAATACAATTACCAATTAACTGTTGGTAACAGATTATAACTACTGTAGTTCAACCATTTACATTCCCTAACATGTAATGTGGTCACTATGAACAATCAATTCAGTATTAATTCCGGATTCTTTTAATATTATAGTATATTAATATATACCGGTATATACAGTATATGGCCAGGTCACGTTGTTTGAAGATCCGGAATTGCCAAAGTCAAGTAGGCATGGGATCATCTTCCAACTGAATTTTCCTATGTGTCATAATTCTATCCTTACCTAACGCTCCATAATAAATCCAGTTTTATTAAACATTTAAAAACTCTCAAATAGGCAAAATATCTCATACTGTTTATGAATTTTGTTTTCATGTTTTCTTATAGGCCTATATGCGTCTATTCATTCCTCTGGTCATATTTGTTTTTCTCTCATGCTGCTATATAGACATGTTTGTGTATGTATATCCCAACTGTATTTAGACATACTAATTCATGATTAGAGAATCTTCCTAGGAATCAAATACTCCTCCGATATAGGGAAATTCCCCGAAGCATGCAAACCCTGACCACGAATTTCTTAAGGCACGCGCAGTGATCACGTTACCATAATATCATATATTTCTCTCCTTACGACTCTTTTTACAATAGTGTACATAGTTGCCCTTCCCTTGAAGCATTATGGGTGTGGGGTTGTTAGATATAATTATACAAAGTCGTCGTTCTAATTTTGATTTTGATTTTCGTCAAGCGATTACGTACAGGTAAAGAAGGATGTTCAGAAAGCACTTTAGGCTCTACATGCTCTTTCTGAGTCGATTAAATTAATATAACCTTAGCTAGAATAAAACAAAAACAAAATGTAACCAAAAATCAACTTGCCTTGTACTTGGGTCCCAGAAGTGAGCAGAGCCATGTAAACGTCGTTATGAAGGCATGTGTCCCATCCATCAACACAGCCTCCCCCTCCTCCAGACTGCTCACGTAGTCGGTTTTCTCATGCAACGTCATGGTATTGGGGTCGTTGGATTTTCCGAAGGCTTCCTCTAGAACACTCCCGGCGTCTAATATAGCTAGCCTATAAAGTAGGTTATTTTTGTTAATGTTTTCTACAGAGAATGCAATAGTGCATTTTCTAATGCAATCATTGCATGCATGGTACACAACAATGCATACTTTTGCCGGCAGAGTAGGAATATATAATAAGTAAACAGCTCAACAGATGGCGTTTGAGAGAGAGAACGTCTGAGACTGTGAGATGGGACCGCCGGACAGTGACAATTCAGCTTCGAGGGGTCGGAGCTTGCACCGGGCCATGAGGAGACATGCAGGCGTCGTAGGTATATGAAGGTAAGATCATGAACAAACCATTTTGCAACACTCAAACTTTCTTGATGTCTCTCTCATATTCTGAAATAAGGCCTCCTGGTTTCACCATGTTGCAGGCTTCGATCTGCGGATGTAGGAGTTGGAATATATAGGAAAACAAAAAATATGTGCATCCCCAAAAGGAAAACAATTGCAGTCGGGATCATTGCAAGGCTATAAAGTAGCCTTGAGTAAAGGGGAGGTGTGGCAGAGTGGTCTTGCCACTGGACTGGTAATCCAATGGACCCGGGTTCGAATCCCAATATGTCAATGGGAAGATATTATTGGGATGGAATTTGTGCTGTACCTAGTTTCAGTGCATTACCACAGCACACCGAAATGCCAAAACAAAATACCCTCATTGTTCCCTGATTAAATAGCACTGTATGAATATTCCCATATTCAAAATATGCTACAGGGGGGCAATGCCTAGTGAGTTAATTGCTCAATAGGTGGCGTTTTGAGAGTGAGGTTCCGAGCCTGGGGAGTGAGACTGTGAAGCGCAGGGGCGAAGTAGCTTCAGAGATGGAGTTGGGTTCGAGCCGTGAATAGGTGCTTCGCATGTCTCACTCCCTAGGCTGGAGCAAGACCTTACGGGCCTCACCGTGTTCAGCGGTAGAGTGTAAAGGCTATCAGCCTATGCCCGAGAGGGAGTAGTTGGAATATATAAAAAAAAAAAAAAAAAATGTATTGTGGAGATGTCATTGTCCTGCCGTGTTTGGCATTATAGGAAGATCTGGTGGTGTTAACTGCTTTCAAGACTTCGTTGCACACCAGGACTATGTCTGTAAAGTTGAAAATGTATATGTTATGCCACACATATTAAGCAGATAAACTCAGTTAAAGGGTTCTGAACACAAGTAACACATAGATAAAGAAAGGACATAGACAAAAATTAGTATAAAATGTACAGTCTTTATTGACTTATACTCGAGATACACAGGAAAGCGACTCAAACAGACCTCCAAACAGTTTTTATTGGCGTTATACAGACAGCAACGTATACACCATAACCAAAGTTGTTATTGCCTATTTGATATCTTTATATATCTACATACAGGTATATCTGAAAGACAAAGGCACAGGGCTAAATGAATATAGACACGGGAACTCTCAGTACACAAAGGAGCCAAATGTCCTCTACATTAACAGGGTGTAGCAGGTAATCTGGATCGCGGACCTCATAGGTACGTGCGAGATGCGGTATATACATAATCAGGACATTGGGGACTTCTCAAGTTATACTTGGGGGTCGTGGAGGGAGACACTATCAAGTTAATGGATTTATATTTTTGTTTACAAAGTAGCAAGAATTCTATAAAATTAGGGTCGGTGGTTAAATGCATATCTCGAGGGAGGCCAATAAATATGCGAGGGTCTAGAAGGAAATACTATTATATGAATATCTACAGTATATGAATACATGTTACAACCACATATAAATATATATGGTGGTGTGGAGAAAGAAGGATAAGGATAAGACAGTGGTGGAACGAAAGGCACTGATTGGTTATATATTATGTGTGGATGAACGAATGAAGAAATCTGTGCTGGATGCTAGGGTGTATAGGGGTATTGGAGGGGGTCTGTCTGACCATTATGTAGTAGTAGCTAAAATTAGGATATAAAAGAAGTGGGTGAGGAGAGCTGGAGGGAGGCGAGAGGAAGGTGGAATGGCGAGGAGGGTGGAGAGGCTACAGGAGGAGGAAATCAGGGAAGAGTAGAGTAGATCAGTAGAAAGACGACTAGGTAGGTTTGACCTGGAAGGTATGGAGAAAGTGGAGGAGATGAGCAAAGTGTTTAAGGAAGAGATCTGTGTAGCATGTGAGGAGGTGTATGGAGTAAGGAGTAAAGGGAGGGAAGTGAAGGGTACAGCATGGTGGACAGAAGAGGTAAATATAGCTGTGGAAGACAAGAAAAAAGCGTATAGAGAGTGGTTGGGTAGTAGAGGGAATGAAGATTTGGAGAGGCAGAAACGAGCGAGGTACATGGAAAAAAAGAGAGTGGTGAAGAGAGTAGTGAAGGAAAGTAAGAGAAGAGTAGATGAGGAATTTGGAAGGAATCTGAGTGTAAAATGGACGGAGCGTAAGAAACTGTTCTGGAAAGAAGTCAAGAAAGTTAGGGAAGGTAGCAAGGGAAACAGTAAGGATGTGAAAGATAAGAATGGGTGAGTGCTAGCCGAGAAGCAAGAAAAAGTAGAAAGATGGAGGGAATACTTCAACAAATTGCTAAATGTAAGGAATGAAGCGCCAGCAAACATAGTTGGATGGGGTATGGGAGGGAGAAGAAGAGAAGTAGTGGAGGAGGAGGTGGGGATCAGGTCAGAAGTGCGTGAAGCCATGAAAAGAGCGAAGTTGGGGAAAGCACCCAAAATAGATGGAGTGTGTGGGGAAATGCTGAGGTATGGTGGTGAGATAGTGATCAAATGGGTATGGAAAATGTGCAAACTAGCATGGGAGAAGGGGAGTGCACCTGATGACTGAAACACAGGCATAATAGTCTCCCTATATAAGAGTAAAGGGGAAAGAGGAGTGTGTGGTAACTACCGAGGAATATGTATTCTAAGCATAGTAGGGAAGGTGTACAGTAGGGTAGTGATTGAGAGAGTGAGAGCGAGAACGAAGAAATGGATAGGTGACGAGCAAGTCTGTTTTAGGAAGAGAAGAGGATGTGTAGATCAGATTTTTACCCTGAAATGTGTTGTGGAGAAATATCTGGAGAAGCAACAAAAGCTGTATGTTGCCTTTATGGACTTGGAGAATTCCTATTACAGAGTGGATAGAGAAGGTATGTGAAAAGTACTTAGAATATACAGAGTAGATGGCAAGTTGCTGAAAGCAGTGAAGAGCATGTATGAGGGTGCAAAGGCGGTAGTAAGTGTGGAAAATGAGCAGAGCGAGTTCTTTGATCTGAATGTTGGGTTGAAACAGGGGTGTGTGATGTCCATGTGGTTGTTTATTGTATATAAGGATGGAGTCATGAAAGAAAGACAAGGAAGAGCAGTGGATGATGGTGTATTCCTGTTAAGGGAGGGAAATGAGTGGAAGCTACATGTACTGCTGTTTGCTGATCATACAGTTTTGATGAGCGATAATGAATGGGAGTTGCAGGGTCTGGTAAATATGTTTGGAACAGTGTGCGAAAAACGGAATCTGAAGGTAAATGCTGGGAAGAGCAAGGTTATGGTCTTCAAAAGGGGTGAAGCCACAGCGTGTGAGGTGAAGTTGAATGGTCAGGCTATGGATATTGTCAGCTTATTTAAGTATCTGGGCAGTGTGTTGAGTAAAGATGGGACTGTGGATGAAGAAGTGCGGGAGAGGGTGCAACAGGGGAAGAGGGTTATAGGAATGCTGAAGGCAGTAACAAGAATTAGGGTGGTCAGTATGGAAGTGAAGAAGTCCTTGCATGACAGTGTGGTAATCCTGACACTGACTTACGGAAGTGAAGCATGGACATTGGTGGAGAGACTCGGACCAAGGGTGAGAGGGGTGGAAATTAGTTACTTGAGAAGTGCGTGCAGAGTTACATGGAAGGATAGACAGACGAATGAGGAAGTAAGGAGGAGGTGTGGTGTGGAGGTAGATGTGCTGGAAAGTGTGAAAAGGAACAACTTGAGATGGTTTGGCCATATGGAACGTTTGGGAAGCGAGAGAATGACTAAGAGGGTGTACGAGAGCGAGGTGGAAGGATAGAGAGGGAGAGGTAAACCGAAAGAGAGGTGGAAGGATTAAGTTAGGAATTATATGGATGAAGGCGGTGCTGGTTAGGAGGAGGGGCGTCGACTGCCTGGGGACAGAGGTGCATGGGGCGGTTCGTTCGTGGCCGCCCCTTCGGGCATCACGGTGTCAGGCAATAGAGAGATAGATAAATATTATATCGTATCGATCAAGAGTTACGAATGTCTATATCAAACAGGAATGCATGGGCATGGACATGGACATAATACACAAATGGTATCCACAAATGGTATCCAAATGATATCCAATATCCATTATGGGTGGGTGGGACTCGTTAGCCTTGGTCGGCAACTCATCTAGGGGAGACAACCTTATACAAATTCGGGTGGATGGGACTCGTCAGCCTTGGTTGGCAACCTGTCTAGGGGAGTAAACCTGATACAAATCTGTACTGCTTATCTAAGGGTAAGGCAGGTTAGTGGATGGATTAGCCGAACACCACTGTAGAAAAATAGTGCTAACAAGATACACAGAGGGCCTCGGAGTCGGACCGATCCTAAATTGAGTGGTCAATCCTGTAAGTCCTTCACTAAGCTGGCTCGGGTTGTCCCTCTCACAGGGAATAGGTCCACTTGGGGGCATTCTGTGTGTGGCCACCCTCGTAAGGGGAGTAAGGCGTCCGGCAATAGATAGATAGATAGATAATACACAAAATACGGTGACCGGACAACTCAACCAGTAGACCATTTCAACCAGTAGCTCTCAACCAGTACCAAATCAACCAATACGGTTAGGTTAGGTTGGGTTAATTTGGTACTTATTTTGGCACTGGTTTGGTTGATCTTGATTGATTTGGGACTGGTTGAGAGCTACTGGTTGATATGGTCTACTGGTTGAGATGTCCTGGAACCATATAATACACATAAATGCAGACGATTACACTCGCACTGTATATAGGCATATACATACACTCATACACAGTGATCACGGTCACATCGCTTACGCAATTATAATATATAGAAATACCTACGCAGCTGTGTACCTTACGATTACTCTTCACTATTAGTACACTGGCCTTCCTAGATTGATATAACCACATGAATTCAACCAAACGTCCAGGGTCACGATTATCACATAAATACACTGATTCAAGGCTTGGCTCGTCATTCTGAGATTTGGATAAACTGTAATTATAATTACTTACTTGACAAGGGAGATCATCAATTACTGACTTCGTTTTTTAACAGTTTTACAGACATGGTGACTAGCTGGTTTGTAAGCTCTGTAGCTAGCCTGGGAAATGGAAAACACAATGACATCAAGGGTGACAGGTTCTCGTGGATTGGCATTGCAGGTGCTTGCATCGGGCAGGTCGCCCTGAAGGTGCAGAGCTTGGTTCATTGAGGGGTTATGTGGAAGGCAGTTGCATCGCCTTTACTTCCGCAGAGCCTATGCATAAGGGAGGTGTAGGAGGGGGGATGGGGGAAAGGCAAGTTTCTTCTGCATACCCAATAGTATAATGAAACCTACCTTATCATCCTTTTACACAGTCCTGCTACTTTTCCGGAGTGCAGTAGTTATTACACATTATGACTCTGAACAATATTGACCAAATGTTAATACATTATTTATTAAATTCAAACAATTTTGTCACCCAATCATGATGTTATATTATGTGCTACATGCGAGTAAGTAATGCCATTGGTAGTAATGCTTTGAAGAGAAAAGTTGCCACATAACCCAATTTTTAAATAAATAAAACAAATACTAATAATATGGTAGATACCCGATAGAATGGAGGCACCAAAATACTACCCTATTAATAATGTAATGTAAAAGTGGAGTCAAGGAGTCTATCACCCATTAGGTTCATACACTCATCACCAAAAGTTCATTCATGGTAAGTCCTATCTCAAAAACTTCATGTTTTATAATGTTATGTATAAAAGAAAGTCCTCATCACACACAAACAAACCTTTGCTATATTTTGTTTAAATGTTGTTTTCCAGTTAAAAAGAATATGTTGAATTAGGGAACTACTTTTGGTAGTGACTGTCCTCTGGCATGTATATTTATGTTTATACATGTATATATTATGAATAGGCCTAACCTACAGTGAATCCCACAACTTGACTTGGCGACGTTCCTTAACCCATGAGTCACGTGGTATTAATCAACGTCTCCTCCACTCAGGGTTGCTACCCACCAAAACCACCACATGAGCAGGGTAGATATCAGGGAGGCGAGCCACATGCCCATATAGCCCAAGCTAGCACTCATGGACCATGCACCAAAAATGTATCTAGTCAGTTTCATAGAGTAGGCGCTGGTTTGATAATTATGTGGTCATGGCAGCGGTACCTCATGATCCTGCATATACACTTGGTACCAAAGGGATTGATAAGTCTCTCCATATTATGTGGTCATGGCAGCGGTACCTCATGATCCTGCATATACACTTGGTACCAAAGGGATTGATAAGTCTCTCCATATCACCATTGAATGTCCATGTCTCGCAACCATATAACAAGACATGTAGCACCAGTGTTCTGAAGCTCCACAACTTAGTCCTTCAACACAGTTATTGACATCGCCATATACAAGATAGTATAAGAGCCCCATATGCTAGACAAAGGTAATGAGCAACATCGTGGCCTGGCTCACCACTAGTATGGATCTCATTACCACTCCATTTTCCACTCACTACTTAATCTATTAAGTAACACCCCGTTCTTAACATTACTGATCAACTACAAACCCCAATGTACCTGAATAAACTAATGAAAGCATATGGTCCTCCCGGGATTCGAACTCGGGACACCACACCCAGAACATAAGCACCTAAACCATTACACCACTAACACAGTATAAGATCGTCTCTCTATGCAGCATTACTAACAAAGCAAAACATTTATAATGTAGAATAATATTTACGTACGATAACTAAATAACCTACACAATAAAATTACCCTTGCATTCATATACTGACCTCCAGAATAGTCTGATACATAAATATAAGATAAAAAACTCAATATATGGATTACCGAAGATACAATAATGATTGTAGTTGGAGACATTATTATGCCAGTTGATATCATGGGGGTGGGGGGGGTGGGGGGTGGGGGACCTATTATCACACTATGAGCAAGAACTCTATATAAACAACTGTATATACACTTGTAAGAAAGCTTTCTCATATAAATCGTAAGCCAGCCAACTCACGGCGAAAATACCCTTGACCTAACTTAGCAACTAAAGAAATGTAATTAAATATTGTCTCAGTGATCGTAGACTCGTAGAGTAATCACATTTAACATACATTTGGATATTGAAAAACAACCCGAAAGTACTGAAAATATTGTATATTATAGGAGAATAGACTTTAATAAACTTAGACAAACCATGATATAAAGGAGGCCCTTCGATGTTACCATTGATAAAGGAAGCCCTTCCATGTTACCATTGATAAAAGAGGCCCTTCCATGTTACCATTGATAAAGGAGGCCCTCCCATGTTACCATTGATAAAGGAGGCCCTTCCATGTTACCATTGATAAAGGAGGCCCTTCCATGTTACCATTGATAAAGGAGGCCCTTCCATGTTACCATAGATAAAGGAAGCCCTTCCATGTTACCATTGATAAAGGAGGCCCTTCCATGTTACCATTATAAAGGAGGCCCTTCCATGTTACCATTGATAAAGGAGGCCCTTCCATGTTACCATTGATAAAGGAAGCCCTTCCATGTCACCATTGATAAAGGAAGACATTCCATGTTACCATTGATAAAGGAAGCCCTTCCATGTTGCCATTGATAAAGGAGGCCCTTCCATGTTACCATTGGTAAAGGAAGCCCTTCCATGTTACCTATTGATAAAGGAAGCCCTTCCATGTTACCAGAGTAAAGGAAGCCCTTCCATATTACTATTGATAAAGGACCCCCTTCCATGTTACCATTGATAAAGGAAGCCCTTCCATGTTACCATTGATAAAGGAAGCCCTTCCATGTTACCATTGATAAAGGATGCCCTTCCATGTTACCATTGATAAAGGAAGCCCTTCCATGTCACCATTGATAAAGGAAGACATTCCATGTTACCAGAGTAAAGGAGCCCTCTTCTGCTACCAGTGATAAAGGAAGATCTCTCCTGCTACCAATGATACATCGAAGACTTCTTTGTCTATAAATGTTAAAGGAACCCCTCTTCTTCTACCAGTGATAAAGGAAGCTCTCCCATGCTACCAGCGATAAAGGAAGCCATCTTCTGCTATCAGTAATAAAGGAAGCTCTATTGCTACCAGCGGTAAAGGAAGCACCACCTGCTACCAGTGATAAGGGAAGCAATATTCTGCTACTATTGGTAAAGGAAGCTCTCCCCTGCTATTATTGGTAAAGGAAGCTCTCTCCTGCTACTATTGCTAAAGGAAGCTCTCTCCTGCTATTGGTAAAGAAAGCTCTCTCCTGGTACCAGTGATAAGGGAAGCCATCTTATGCTACCAGTGATAAAGGAAGCTCTCTTCTGCTACCAGTGATAAAGGAAGCTCTTTCCTGCTACCAGTGATAAAGGAAGCCCTACCCTGGTACCAGTGATAAAGGAACCCCTCCTCTGCTACCAGTGATAAAGGAGGCCCTTCCATGCTACCAGTGATAAAGGAAGCTCTCCCCTGCTACTAGAAATTAAGGAGGATCTCCCCTGCTAAAAGAGATAAAAGAAGCCTTCTGCTACCAGTGATAAAGGAAGCTCTTTCATGATACTAGTAATAAAAGAAGCTCTTATGCTACCAGTGATAAAGGAAGCCCTCCCCTGCTACCAATGATAAAGGAAGCTCTATCTAGCTGCTGTGTCAGTGATAAAGGAAGCCCTCTTCTGCTACCAATGATAATGTTAGCAAGGAAGGGTTATCTACTTCCAATAATATCGATAGAGAAGAAGCAATTCACACAAAAATTCACTCATGTGGGCCAATAACATCATCAAAATAGTGTGTTAAATGCATGGTATTAGAGCTAATAACAGGGGACACCGGGGTTAGGGGAACAAATGGTGCTATATATAGAAAGTACATCTTACATAGATCAATTATACCCACATGACAGAAAAAGGTATTATTGTAAAGACACGACAATTTCGACTCGTTGTGGAGTCCGGAAGAGGAATGCTGAGAGACACCATTATGACCCATAATATAACCGTTTCTCCGTCATCTGGGTATAATTTCTCCATTAAACAATTCATGGCACTTTAAATATCTCCATACTACTTACATCTTGACCCTATTATACATTTCTGACACCAGATAATAACGTGCTTCAAGACTAATCAGAGGTTACTGAGGTTAAGTACTTTTTGCCACAGACATGTTTTCCTTGCGAAATTTAATATATTAATTGACACTTTTATTATATTGATTTATTTTGTATATAACATAACTGACCTGAAGGGACTGTGAGCCAGCTGTTGTAGCGTTTGTAGACGGTGGGAGTTTGTAGGACTGGTGAGGAGGGCGATCAGATTGCTGGTGAAGGCGGCACTCACCACCAGGCAGTACAGGAACCACTGAGCTAGGAAGGGCCTGATATAACTGGCAGATCCTCCAAGCAGACTGGGTACACTCTGTCCCACCATGGCTCCGGCTAGGTCCAGGATGGCCCTTGGTACACTGTCTGGCCACGACCTCCCCATGATGCAACCCTGGATCGGTTTGGTGTCAGCTCAATCTCAACGGTCTATTCAAATCTATTAGACGTTTTTCTTTTAAATTAGTAAATTTGAGCTTTCTCTTACAAAACAAAATTCAAGTGTCTCATATCTACTATATCAATACATTATCTATACCAAATTCAACTACACTAGCAGGGGTACCCGGCGTTGCCCGGGTTTAAATTCTACTACCATAATCACCATCATCAATCACTACTACCACAATCATCATAATACTACTACTACCATAAATCACCGGCCTCGACCTCCCTGTGCCTCATTAGACGGCGAACTCGATTTCAGCCGCTAAATGACCTCCGATTTTGGATCTGACCTCATCCGTACCCCCATTTTGGGGGGCTGCGAACAACTTTCGTTCCATACACCTTTTCGATCGAAGGCCTCCTTCTGCCCCAAACGGCCATTTTTTCATTTTTGTTTTTCAATTTCGGCCTCGAAACGACCTCCGATCGTGGCCTCGCCCCCTCTATGACCTGACCCAGGTCAATTGACACCCACACGCAAAGTTTCAGCTCCCACACGAACTGATTTAATAATATAGATATACCTGTATTTAATGGATTGTAAATAATCAAAATATTTAATTACACCAACATCAAGAAAATGCTTGGTTTGAAGTACCGGTAATAATATTTAACTACTAACACGATTATTTTAAGACAATGGCCCTTTTTCTGGCATAGAAAACCTCATAATCTTGCCAAATATTGCATACACTTCCATAATTATCCCTCCGAACAAGCCTTAGTTAAGGCTAGGTTCAAGTAGGAAAAACAGAGGTTAGGGTATGAGGATTACATTTTATTCATACAAATGATCCAATTTATGTTGATGGGCAGATTAACCCAAATCAAGATATTTATTATGTTCTCTCCACGAACCAACTTTACTCCTAAACTCGATTAATGAAATTAACATAATAGATTACGTAAAATAATCTATCTGTAGTTAGATTAAATAGATGGCTTACGTTGCAGTAGTCCACAGGGGGAAAAAACACGGGGAGAACCCAAGCGATTTCGTGTATTTAGGCCTACATATTCAGTGATTAGCTCAGATGGAGGTTACAAAGTAAAAGTAGACGATATAATAAAGTTTGTGAACACAGAAAGGTAAAACACAGTGAAACATAAATATGACTCCGAACTTAAATAAGACAAATCTTAAGATTAAACATTTCAAATAAGCTATAATGCACCTATTGTTATAACACACTATAGTCTGGTCGAATATATGTTTCGACTGTGTCCAAAATACCGCAATGCTAATGGGAAACGATAATAAATCTTATACAAATACGAATCGAGACAATATCAACAATCCAGTGTCCTTCAAACCTCATTACAGTTTGTGTTGTTTACAAATAATGCCAATAATGAATTAATCGAAATTATACATGCCAAGGCTCATGTACAAATTGGTAGCATAAACAGTATACAGTATATACAGTAGTGTATATATATATGTATACTGTATATAATATATATATATATATATATATATATATATATATATATATATATATAGGGAAGGTGTGGTAGGGAGGTCTTGCCACTGGACTGGTAATCCAATGGTCCCTGGTTCGAATCCCGATGTATCAATGGGAAGATATAATTGGGATGGAATTTGTGCTGTACCTAGTATATCAGTGCATTACCGCAAAGTCCACCGAAACACCAAAAAACATACCCGCATTATTCCCTGATTTAATATCATTGTATGAATATTCCCATATTCAAAATATGCTACAGAGGGGCAATGCTGCGTGAGTTAACTGCACAGTAAGTGGTGTTCTGAGAGTGAGGGTCCGAGTCTAGGGGATGAGACAGTGAAACACAAAGGTGAAGCAGCCTCAGAGATGGGGCTACTTTGAGCCATGAGTGGAGCTCTTAGTGCTTCACATTTCTCACTCCCTAGGTTGGAACAAGACCTCACAGGGTTCACTGTGTTGAGCGGATGGATGTACAAGCTCTCAGACTATGCCCGAGAGGAAGTAGATGAAATAAAAATAAATAAAAAATAAATAATAATAATAATAATTATATATATACTGTATATACCGTATATATATATATATATATATATATATATATATATATATATTATAACTGGATCCTAACATATTACGACCAACGAACGAATTACACGGAACCATAGACACAGATTTATCCCAGTCTACATTACGATCATAATATATGACATGAACAAACACTCGAATCCTTCCCTTTCTGAATATCACTTTGATGTTGTTTAACACAAATGTTCATACAGTTGCCTGTCTGACCAATACATGCACTAGTATAGCTTTTTCAGGGTATTATGCATTCATTAAACATTGTTGACATATTTATTGCTACTAAACACAACACTTACATTAAAAAATTCAACAAATTCGGGATCTGAATATAATAGTCCGGCAGCCAAATGCTGGTTTTAGGGTGAACCTTGTTTTGGCGTCTTAAGTTTTTGTTATGGTGGATTTTCCTTGCTTAAGCCTTCTATTATACAACTATCATTACTGGACAGCTGTCAGTATTGAGAATTTTAGGATATATATAATACAAAGTATGAAATGCCAAACAAAAAATGCGAGGGCAAAATTGATCGCTTAGCATTCCTAATATTTTGTGATATATCTAATTATTTCTTTCTTTTCCAGGTTCAAATTATAATCAAAAGTGAATGGACATTGACAACTATGCTCCTCTGAGGCACTGGGAGCTCTACAGATGATTGTGTTACCATAATTCACATAAATAACATGGAAGATGAATGCTACTTTCATTGGAAGTATATATGTAGTGATAAAACCAAAAGACTGATAAACATTAAATCCAAGCGCATAGAAAACATTATTATTTGTAAACTTTACAGACATGATGTGCACAATAGATTACAGTCACAATATGAGGAAAATAATGAACTTGTCCTCAGAGCTCACAAGGGGTGTGTTGAAAAATACCTTCATCCAAAAGAAATTAAAAAGAATTTGAAAAGACAACATACTGATGACGAAGTTAGCATATATGGAGAACCTGCAAGACAAAGACGTTCAGAGGTTCCTACATTTAACTTCTTACATGACTACATGTTCTGTGGCAAAGAATGCAAGGTTGAGAAAGATCCTAAAAATCCCTCTCCCTGGAGACCAGCATCTATCTGCAGACAAGTGAAGAGAACAGGACACATCACACCACTAAAGGAAGAAATTGTATACAAATGTAAAGAACGAAATGACAAATGGGCCTCAGAGGTTAGGGTCAGGGTAAGTGGAGCAGTGAGTGATTTACATGCGGCTGATGCTCGGTACCATGTAGACTGCCGCACAAAGTTTATGTCAACAAGATCCATAACTGCTGCAAAAAATGCAACACCCTCTGCACAGGAAGATGTGGATATTTCAGATGAAGCACTGGAAGGCATTTTCAGGGTTCTCAAAGCTGACAATTCAGTTGATCTACACAATCTGTATATAGAACATGGGGGCTGCGTACTATTCCGCCAAATGCTTATACATAACTTTTTGAGTGTTTTGGTAAAGATCTTTTGAGTCTTTCTTCACCAGGGATAGCACAATAATTGCATTTCATAGAGAGGCTGAAAGAACTCTATGCATCGTCTCAGACCGAGAAGCCGATTCCACTGACCTGGCAGTAAGAATGCTGAAGACCCAGATTTGTCATGAGGTCAAGGAAATCAAGCTTGAACGAGAAAACTACAGCACATCTTTAGACTATGAAAAAGCCTCCAAATATGTTTGCAGCACTGTTCTTAATCTTCTGGGTAAATTGTCACCCAAACTGAATAACTCTCTACCTGCGATCCTAGTAGGCAATATAATTACATCAGCATTAACAAACCATCCAACACCCCTTCAGATAGGTCTAGCGTTCTTTCTACGAGTATCAAAAGCAGTAGTGAAGACTATGAACTCTTTTGGTGTTACTTGCACTTATGATGAGTTGTTACGGTTCTAGAGGTCTGCAGCTATAGCAGTAGCAAAAAATAGTGAACTGAAGTTTATTTCTAAGGCTACAGACGGTTTAGTGCAGTGTGTGGTGGACAACTTTGATGCTGACATAGCATCTCAAAATGGCAAGATATCAACACATTCGTTGGCAATGCTCATAACTCAACCAGAAAATAACTGTCACCATGTTGAGCAGGCTATACCACGTTTACAGAAGACGATGATGACAATGGCAATTGACTATGAGTTTGAAGTCGTCAGGTACAATCGCGCTAAGAAGTGATGACTCGATTCCCAGTACCTTTTGTTCAGAAAGTGCTATCTGGCAACTATTGAGGCTCTACTATATTCATATATTACACACCGGGGAGAACTGTATTGAAGGACAAAATACCAAAAACACGATATATAAGTATTGTTACAATATATTTATCTCATTATGTGAGAGCAAACCAAATAATACGAAAGTTGAGACTAACCCGAACGAAAGAATGTGAAACTCGTAGTATTTCGCTCACTAGATTCAGGATTAAAATGTGGAGGAAGTCTCTTAATGCTTTTATTACATTTTAAGCCAACAATACTGGGAGAAAAGTATCTCATAAAATTAAAACCAACCGTTAAAAGTAATATTCAACCCATGAGTGTCAATAAATCACGTAAATAAACATATAACAGATTGTTTTTTCCACATTTAATTCTCTAAGTGGGACAAGTCTGCCTTAAAAAACAAAGCGGTCTCCAGTATATTTTGGGATAAAGCTTGAATACTCGAGAACAGCTTGTAATTTGTATAGACAGACGATGAAATTTCACTTATAACATATTTAATAGCCCATAGGGACACCCATATAGGAACGAAAGATGGAAAGGCATGTAGTAAAGGTCAAAGGTGGATATATGAGCGGAAGAGATACACTCTCCCTCATATACCTGCAGTGACTGACTTGCATTTTTTGCAGGCCTCCAGCCGGCAGGCCCAGGGAGTGTAACATGCTAGATAGCGCCAGGAAATTAAATACTTTCTTTATTCTATACAGATATTGAAAACAAACCTTACTTATATATATTCAAACAACAACATAAATATAATTTAAAAGGCCTAAATAGGTCAATTTTTTCAGTAGGCCAATTATTGGGAATATCCGGAGACCTATAGTTATAAATTAGGAAATGACTGGGCTCTGACGGGCAGTGGAGAGTTGCCAGCGGTAGCCAGATTTGGGGACTTTTGTCCGAGCCTTAGAAAAATCGAGTTATGACTTCTTAGCGCGATTGTACAATGGCCCAAATAAACCTGACATTCCACCACAGTTCTTGAAAAATAGGTTCCTTCCCTAAACCTTCTTGCACATATGGCTGTAGCTAACCAAAAAGCTAAGACGAGCATTATACCCTTCTTGAAAGATGTCCCCAGTTTCATGGATATAATACCCGTTCATGTTGTGACCAAGGAGAACCTCTCCAACCCAAGACTAAGGCTGATTACCTCCCACTAATTGACATGCCACCTGCACATCCAGACACAATCATGACTGCCATGACAAAAGCACAAAAATTAAGTCAAGAAACGGGACAATATTTTACACACTTCACAGCCGATCAGCAACTGTACAAGGTTGCAGTTTAGATCAAGTGTGCATATCCAAGTCTATTTTCAAGCCTTATTCCACAATTAGGAGGAATGCATATGCTTATGAGTTTAGTGGTGCTGTTGAAACACTGATGGCAGGATCTGGTCTGGCAGAAATGTTAGAAGTTGTATTTGGAGGCATTGGAAAAATGCTAAGCGGAAAGAAGTTTCCCATGAATAGGAGAGCTCTGCGCTTATTGACTGAGGAGCTGCTTAGAGATATTGTCAGTCAAGATGAGGTAACTTCTTACAACGACCTTTTGACTGTGTTGGAAGGCCTGGCAAGTAGAAGTCGTACGGAAAAAGCTGTGGATTGACGTTTTAATTAAGCCAGTACTAATAATGATGCTATTTGTGAAGGCAGAATGAGAAGGTGTGTGGCCTCTTCACCTGTATGCAGTTGAACTCATGTTGCCATATTTCTTTGCTTCCGGACATGTAAATTATGCAAGGTATGGCGTATACTATCTAAGAAGTATGACATCTTTGCCTGATAATATCATTACCCACTTCATGAAAGGTTCACATGTGATGAGACACAAACAAGGTGTTTGGAATGGTATGTGGAGTGATATGTTCATAGAAAGTACCTTCATGCGGTTCGGTCATGGTAAATTTGGAATAATAGGCAACACACTGAGACCTGAAACCCTGAAGACCTGGGCACTTAGTTTGCATGTATGTGGTAAGGTAGTTGAAGATATATCCAACATGCGAGAGAATGAATCTTCAACTAATGTGCAAACAGCTCACAAAGAGGAAGCCAAAGCAAGAAACACTGCTGATAAAGCTGATAGAGAAGGACTAAGGCATAAACTCAATTTCTGCATAGCCCTAGTAATTCCTGAACAGCATCCAGAGGGCCTTATAAATGTAGTGAATGGTTTAATTGCACCACCATCAGTAAATGTTGACAGAACAATTGAAATTGGTACTAAAAAATTGGAGGAATTTGAGAAAAAACTGCCTAAATGATTTTATGATAGTACTGTATACCAAAGAAAACGCAAACAATGGCAGTCATAAAGAAGTCTATCAATGTAGATGGGTGTCTCATCAATGATACAGACTTAATATATTCTAGAGTCATAGGACTTCAAGCAAGCTCAACAGATATGAATATTGAAGAAGTTATCTCATGTGAGCTCTCTCCTGTTTCTACAGCTCTTTTCACTGACTCAGGAGATTTGCGTATATCCAAGTCAAAATCAGTCTTAACGAATCACAAGAGGGTAGAGCAGTCTGCTAGACATGTTGCAAGAGATACTTTGTACACAGTAATTGATGGTTCAGCTCTTTTGTGGATTCTCCGCTGGCCATCATCTTGTTCTTCTCATCAGCCTACAGTCCAGGATTTTGTGTGTAAATTCAAAGACTTGATAAGAGTGAAACTAGAAACAGGGGATGTCTACTTAGTTTTTGACAGATATCATGATTATAGTACCAACAGTTCAACAAGGATCTCAAGAAGAAAAGAAGGGCACACGAGTATAATATCAACTGAGTCACACATCACCTTTGCCCTCACACAATCTTACCCTTACTGTAACACAGAATAAGAAGCAGTTGATTGATATCCTTTGCAAAAGCATCCATCAAGATGTCGATTTCCACCAAACTAAGAACAAACTTGTTGTAACGGGACAAAAAGACATTCCTATAGAGATTGGAGAGGGAGGATGCAGACAAAGATCAGATCTTTCAACAAGTCATGAGGAAGCAGATACCATAATCATGCAACAGGCCATACATCTTGCAGATACTTATCAGAAACAGGTCACTGTCCTTTGTGATGACACCGATGTGTATGTTATTTTACTATATCACTATATGCACAAAGGTTTACAGACACCAATGGTTATGGAGTCACCAATCAAGGGTAGAACTGTCATTGACATCAAATCAACTGTGCAGAAACACCATAATATTATTCCCACAATGCTAGCAGGCCATGCATTAACAGGTTGTGATACTGTTTCTCCATGTTTTGGCATAGGGAAAGGAAAATTGTTGAATGTTTTGAAACGTGGTGATTCATCTTTGGAACATATTGGTAATGTTGAAGCTGAATGGTCTGATGTCTTAGAACAGGCAACAAAGTTCATAGGTGCATGTTACGGACAGCCAAAGACTAAATCTATGTCAGAAGCCAGAATTAAACTTTGGATGGAAAGAGTTGGCAGGAGTGGAGCAACAAGTACTCCTCCGCTAGCCACACTACCCCCGACGACAGAGGCTTTTGTTGAGAATGTTAAGCGGGCTCACCTGCAGACTTATATTTGGAAGAATGCCCTACAGTTTCGTCCACCAAAGCTGGAGGCCACTAACTATGGCTGGATAAAACACGACAAAACAAAGTCATTGCTGCCAAAAACTCTTCCCACAAAAGTCAAACTTGCACCTGATGGAGAATGTTACTCAACAATTTAATCACACAAAACAAAAAATCCATTTATAGGTTACTCAGTGTATACCACCCCCTATTCGTAGAGCACGTAGCACCGGTCTTGCAACGCAATCCCACCCCTACTCTGTGCAACTCTTCAACCCAAGAGTGAAACGCTATTCTCAATATTTCTTCTGTTCAACAGCTGATCTCTGGAACTTTCTCCCAGAATCAGTATTTCCCTCTTCGTATGGCTTACATTGTTTCAAACTCCGTGTGTCCAGGCATTTTGGCTCGAACGTCCCTTGATTTTGACCCTGTCACTCTTTCAACTCTGGGGAAGGCACTCGCTACAGGCAGTTCTAGCTTTTGTCTCCTTCACTCACATAGAAAAACAAAACATAAAACAAAACAAAAAGGGACTAGTGACAACGGGTTGCCCATGGCCATACCAAACATCAAATTCAAATTTGCAGTCCATGATGCATAGTTTATTCAACTCCAAAATTGTTGACTTAGATTAGAGTCAAGTAAAACCAAATCATCTAGATAAGTCAATACATCGTCTACTGGAACCTTCGTAAATAAAAAAGACACGTCAAAACTCATGAACATTGATATTTGTAAGTTATTAAGTTTATCAACTTGATCGTCCTTGTTTTTATTTTATGTGACTTTGATATATTACCAAAAATTGGGTTGAGGACAGAAAATTACCACTTGGAAGCTTGACAGAAATCGAGCCAACTGAGCTAACTATGGGCCTAGCTGGATTATGAGTCCGTACATGTAAGACCAAGTGGGGGTCCACGTTCACAATTGTTTAATGAGTAATTCCTTATTTTTAAGCAAAGTTCTCATTTTTCAATGGATTTAATCTAAATGTATTGTAAGTTGTCATTTTTTGTTTTTCAAAATATCCACCGCATTAGATTTATTAGCTTTAGTAATATGAACTTCTTGATCTTTCTTGAACTTTTGGTACGTTTTGGGGCAATTAAGAAAATAAAAATTAAACAATGAAAAACACCCCCCTTGTAGATATGCAAGTCTTCAATTTAATGTAATTCAATTAAATATATTTCTGTAAATTACAAAATTATATAGCAAACATCAACGCCAGAAACCTCATAGCTTGAACAAGTAAAGCTTAAGCCATAATGTTGTTGTTGTTGGGTTGGAAAGCAGCAACTGCTAGGCGTTTATAAACCCTGACAAGGATTTGTTTTCTTAGCCATAACCAAGAGTGCACGTCATTTTATTACAAAATGGTTTATCTGAAAGGTTTAAGATTGGGGTTAGCTTCCTTCGTCCAGTAACTTCTTTCAATTTAGTTCTACAGTTTTATGTTCAATTTACGTTGTCAAATCCATGTTCCCGTCGCAAATTATCGTAGCAATAATCTTTTATCCGTTGTTTCCATTTGTCAGGTATGGCCCATGGTAATGCAGCTTTCTTTCTCTTACACAACTTTATTAAAAACTCCTGCATTTCGTATTTTTGTGACGTCAATACGCTTTGCTAGAATAATATGACATTTTTCAATAGGTAATCCCACATCTGCACCAAACTGCTTTGCTCTGTGCTAACCCCTGAAGATGTAAATACACGAAATCGCTTGGGTTCTCCTCGTGTTCTTTCTTTCCCTGTGAACTTCTGCATCATATATGGTTCACCTGCTTCTGTGGCTTGTTTTGCATAAATGGCTTATGTAATGATATATCAATTAACCTGCTGAGAACACCTATAGTTTTGTATTCCAAGTAATTATTCTTATGGACACTAATTGGATAACGCACTGCACTGCAACATCTCTTGTTTTGGGTTTCATTCATACCTAACTCAAAAGTTCACAAACTTTTAGCTACCGGTATGTGTTTGGCCTGCTTTACACGGGCGTGAGAGATACACATCGGAAAAGTGCCAGTTATACACAGTATTGTATTTTTCCATCGCGGGAGACTCGTTAGGCACTTTGCCTCCATGGGTAAAAAGTAGGGATTGCTGTCATGCTCGTCTGAAGAATGCAAGTGCCTCAAATCAATCATAGAACGTCAGGCTTGAAGCAGCTTAGCAGTACAAACGGGAGGCGAATGGGCAAGCATCGTGATATTTCCTTCAATGGGTTTGTATGAATTCTTCCATTAATCGCCATTGATGTTTACCTAATCTAGGCACGGAAGAAAATATTAATTTTGTGTGAAGTAAGTCTATACGATATAGTGTTATGAGGCTTGCTTATATCTATACTTTTGATAACCATCTCACACAAATTGCTAACACTTGATGATGTATTTATTAATTCACAAATAATATTAATAATAATAATACAAATATAAATAATAATAGTATGGTTACTTAAATAGCGCCTGTATCTCCTCCATCGAGAATTCTCAAGTGCTTGATATTCTTTAATCAACCCGAGACCATTACCCATCTCCCTTGCTCAGGGGGAGACGGTAACTGCCGGATATATCCCAGAAAATCTTTTCAACCTGAGCGAGGATTGAGCGCAAGACTGATGTAAGCAGATCCGCTATCAATTAAGCTATCCAGGCGGCTGGTTTACTCAAACATTTGCAAAACTTTCTTTTCAATTGATCAAAATCGGAGACTCATATTTGGTGCATCACAAGACATAAGAGGTTTGATGGGCTTACCTGCAGCAATGAATAGAGTACCCCGAAGACAAGACAAGCAGTGAGGAACCACCAGACTGAAGATTTAAATGGCCGGTAGATGTGCATCCATTTCGTCAGCGGTTGAGGTACACGCAGACCTGCAAAGTAGGCATCCTCAAACCAGAAGGGCGTTGCAGAAAAAGCGGTTATGCGGTCCAGGGACTGGAACAGGGAGTTGACGCTAAAGTCCTTCTCCCCTCTCGCAACCATCCCCAAAAGTCCTGACCATGTTCCGTTTTCCAAAGCTCCCCACTTGTTATCCGGGGAATTGTCGGTCATTGTATAGGTGAAGTTATGTCTTTTTGAGAGAGCTTCTAACATATTTACTATGACACCCTCTGGTTTAGACATCTTGCTTTTATCTAATAGCATTGGCTCGGATAAAGCCGCCAAGTGAAAGTTGTATCCTTCAAATGATGGAAATCTGTTTATGAAAAGTGCATCCCACTTTCCGAAAAGATGAGGATGCCAGTTGCCAAAATATTTAGTGCTAGGTGTCGAGAAGGGCAGCAGAGTATAAAGACGGGGCTGTTCCTCCTTCTGAGCCACCAATACTAGATTCTTCACACAGTTGAGAGACATTTGAGATAATTCCTGTCCATCATCTTCTGGCACTAAACTATATAACATAAAGCTCTTTGGATGCCAGTCACTACATATATTTTGGAAGGAGTCAAGCTGGTAGGATAAGAATATAGCAATATGGAGTACTAAATCGTCCGGTGATTGCTCACATTGCCTGCTCCCCAAAGTGACTGAAGTGTGAGGCGTTTGTCGCAATGCTGGCAGTGAAAATATTTCCTTATGAGCATCCACCGAAAAATTGGCGTCTACGTGAAGCACAATGGACCTATCTTGGACTAAGCCAGAAATGACTTCATTAAATAATCCCAATTGTTTCTTCCATCCACTGTCTCTTCGAAGTTTCAAATAGCTGTTCAATTGGCCAGCCGTTTCATGAACAGACGAAAGAAGCAATACTTTGAGTAAGTATCTTAAAAAACAAGCCATTCTTGCAAATATGAGAGTTTGAAACAACCTAAGAAGCAAGCAGCGTCTGTACAACTATGAGGGGCGCAACTTCAACTCTAAAGGGATCGACTGAATAACTGTTTGCTCTATTGATTCCAGAGTCACTCCAGGCGTGTCATCTGTCCATTATTCATACGCTGCACTCATTATGTTTGCAATCTAAGACACATGGACATAACAAAGCTAGTCCACAATCGTATATATTTGATCATGTATTTGACATTCCTTATGGAACATGTATATGAGTATACTCATTTAATTGTTAAATATTCCTGATGTGTTCGAATTTCTATACATTTTGATTCTTAGACATTATATATATTTGTTTTCAGTATATGGGTAGTATATTGCATACTATCTATTAATCTATTGCCTGACGTCGCGATCCCCGAAGGGGTGGCCACGAACGAAGCGCCCCCATGCACCTCTGTCCCCAGTCAGTCGACACCCTTCCTCCCAACCAGCACCACCTTCATCCATATACTTCCTCACTCCATCCTTCCACCTTTCTTTCGGTCTACCTCTCCCTCTCTGACCTTCCACCTCGCTCTCGTACACCCTCTTAGTCATTTTCTCGCTTCTCATACGTTCCATATGGCCGAACCATCTCAAGGTGCTCCTTTTCACACTTTCCAGCACATCTACTCCACACCACACCTCCTTCATACTTCCTCATTTGTCTGTCTCTTCCCCCATGTAACTCCGCACACAATTCTTAAGTAACTAATTTCCACCCCTCTCACTCTTGGTCTGAGTCACTCACCCAACGTCCATGCTTCGCTTCCATAAGTCAGTGTCGGGATTACCACACTGTAATGCAAGGACTTCTTCACTTCCATACTGACCACCCTATTTCTTGTTACTGCTTTCAGCATTCCTACAACCCTTTTCCCCTGTTGCACCCTCTCCCACACTTCTTCATCCATAGTCCCATCTTTACTCAACACACTGCCCAGATACTTAAATGAGCTGACAATCTCCATAGCCTGACCATTCAACTTCACCTCACACTCTGTGGCTTCACCCCTTTCGAAGACCATAACCTTGCTCTTCCCAGCATTTACCTTCAGATTCAATTTTTCGCACCCTATTCCAAACATATTTACTAGACCTTGCAACTCCCATTCATTATCGCTCATCAGAACTGTATCATCAGCAAACAGCAGTACATGTAGCTTCCACTCATTTCCCTCCCTTATCAGCGAAACACCAACATCCACTGCTCTTCCTTGTATTTCTTTCATGACTCCGTCCATATATACAGTAAACAACCACGGGGACATCACACACCCCTGTTTCAACCCAACATTCAGGTCAAAGAACTCGCTCTGCTCATTTTCCACACGTACTGCCGCCTTTGCACCCTCATGCATGCTCTTCACTGCTTTCAGCAACTTGCTGTCTACTCCGTATAATTCTAAGTACTTTCCACATACCTTCTCTACCCACTCTGTCATAGACATTCTCCAAGTCCATAAAAGGAACATACACCTTTTGATGCTTTTCCAGATATTTCTCCACAACACAATTCAGGGTAAAAGTATAATATCGTATACAAAATTGTTTATAGTATTGCGCGTTATTGTCACAATGTTCATCACTAACTGGGGTCAATTTCCCTGTATCCAAATGCGAGTATGAATAACCGTAATATGTCCAATAATGTATTTATGATAGCTACTTCACACGATAATTTATGACATCATTGTATAATCTATATTGTATGGGTGTAGTACTTCAAGGACAGAAAACTATCAGAATACAGTACTTAATCTTGGGCTGAGGGTGAGTTATATGCACAACGTTGTAAGAGCTACGGGCAACGTCACAGCGAAGTAGAAGTGCTCTTCAGTTACAAAAGCCACAACGTGTTAAGTGGCATTAGAGCCGTGACAGCGCATAGCCGCATTCACACTCCAAATTCACTCTAGGGGATCCCCCCAGGCGACTGGGTAATTACAAGGTTGTACAAATTGTATTAAACCTATAATACCCCTCCCCCCACCCTGTCCCCTCTCCCCACCCGTTTCGCTCCGTTAGTTTGGACATTTTAAGACTTTTCACCCCATTAGTTTAGTGATAATAAGACGCTTCACACCATTCACTTATCTATTGATTGTTTTTCTGAGCGAACGATAGCGAGTCTGTTACATGGAAAAAATCGACCTCCCGCCGTGACATTTTTCTATCGAGAAATTTACAAATTTATCTTGAAGGATGTATGGGTGTGTGTGTGTGTGTGTGTGTGTGTGTGAAGGTAGTATGAGAAGGCGTTTTTTGTTACCCTACGGGACAAGCTAAAATACAATCTTCTAAAATGACAAAGCAAATTTCTCAATGATAATTAAGTAAGATATATTAACCATCCAGATGTCAGACCAGATAGTGTTAACCCTTTACGTATCGTCGACATCTTATATACTATATTCTGGCGACTAATAGACAATTTTATTCAGCTTAGGAAGAATGTCTACTAATTAAAAGGCTACAGACTGTCTCAATGAATCCTTTTGGTTACCATATAGCCTTTCTTAGCTTCATAATATTTTGGTTACCATATAGCCTTCCTTAGCTTCATAATCTTTTGGTTAAAATATAGCCTTCTTTAGCTTCATAATCTTTTGGTTACCATATAGCCTTCGTTAGCTTCATAATCTTTTGGTCACCATATAGCCTTCCTTAGCTTCATAATCTTTTGGTTACCATATAGCCTTCCTTAGCTTCATAATCTTTTGGTTACCATATAGCCTTCCTTAGCTTCATAATCTTTTGGTTACCATATAGCCTTCATTAGCTTCATAATCTTTTGGTTACCATATAGCCTTCCTTAGCTTCATAATCTTTTGGTCACCATATAGCCTTCCTTAGCTTCATAATCTTTTGGTTACCATATAGCCTTCCTTAGCTTCATAATCTTTTGGTTACCATATAGCCTTCCTTAGCTTCATAATCTTTTGGTTACCATATAGCCTTCCTTAGCTTCATAATCTTTTGGTTACCATATAGCCTTCCTTAGCTTCATAATCTTTTGGTTACCATATAGCCTTCCTTAGCTTCATAATCTTTTGGTTACCATATAGCCTTCCTTAGCTTCATAATCTTTTGGTTACCATATAGCCTTCCTTAGCTTCATAATCTTTTGGTTACCATATAGCCTTCCTTAGCTTCATAATCTTTTGGTTACCATATAGCCTTCCTTAGCTTCATAATCTTTTGGTTACCATATAGCCTTCCTTAGCTTCATAATCTTTTGGTTACCATATAGCCTTCCTTAGCTTCATAATCTTTTGGTTACCATATAGCCTTCCTTAGCTTCATAATCTTTTGGTTACCATATAGCCTTCCTTAGCTTCATAATCTTTTGGTTACCATATAGCCTTCCTTAGCTTCATAATCTTTTGGTTACCATATAGCCTTCCTTAGCTTCATAATCTTTTGGTTACCATATAGCCTTCCTTAGCTTCATAATCTTTTGGTTACCATATAGCCTTCCTTAGCTTCATAATCTTTTGGTTACCATATAGCCTTCCTTAGCTTCATAATCTTTTGGTTACCATATAGCCTTCCTTAGCTTCATAATCTTTTGGTTACCATATAGCCTTCCTTAGCTTCATAATCTTTTGGTTACCATATAGCCTCCTTAGCTTCATAATCTTTTGGTTACCATATAGCCTTCCTTAGCTTCATAATCTTTTGGTTACCATATAGCCTTCCTTAGCTTCATAATCTTTTGGTTACCATATAGCCTTCCTTAGCTTCATAATCTTTTGGTTACCATATAGCCTTCCTTAGCTTCATAATCTTTTGGTTACCATATAGCCTTCCTTAGCTTCATAATCTTTTGGTTACCATATAGCCTTCCTTAGCTTCATAATCTTTTGGTTACCATATAGCCTTCCTTAGCTTCATAATCTTTTGGTTACCATATAGCCTTCCTTAGCTTCATAATCTTTTGGTTACCATATAGCCTTCCTTAGCTTCATAATCTTTTGGTTACCATATAGCCTTCCTTAGCTTCATAATCTTTTGGTTACCATATAGCCTTCCTTAGCTTCATAATCTTTTGGTTACCATATAGCCTTCCTTAGCTTCATAATCTTTTGGTTACCATATAGCCTTCCTTAGCTTCATAATCTTTTGGTTACCATATAGCCTTCCTTAGCTTCATAATCTTTTGGTTACCATATAGCCTTCCTTAGCTTCATAATCTTTTGGTTACCATATAGCCTTCCTTAGCTTCATAATCTTTTGGTTACCATATAGCCTTCCTTAGCTTCATAATCTTTTGGTTACCATATAGCCTTCCTTAGCTTCATAATCTTTTGGTTACCATATAGCCTTCCTTAGCTTCATAATCTTTTGGTTACCATATAGCCTTCCTTAGCTTCATAATCTTTTGGTTACCATATAGCCTTCCTTAGCTTCATAATCTTTTGGTTACCATATAGCCTTCCTTAGCTTCATAATCTTTTGGTTACCATATAGCCTTCCTTAGCTTTCATAATCTTTTGGTTACCATATAGCCTTCCTTAGCTTCATAATCTTTTGGTTACCATATAGCCTTCCTTAGCTTCATAATCTTTTGGTTACCATATAGCCTTCCTTAGCTTCATAATCTTTTGGTTACCATATAGCCTTCCTTAGCTTCATAATCTTTTGGTTACCATATAGCCTTCCTTAGCTTCATAATCTTTTGGTTACCATATAGCCTTCCTTAGCTTCATAATCTTTTGGTTACCATATAGCCTTCCTTAGCTTCATAATCTTTTGGTTACCATATAGCCTTCCTTAGCTTCATAATCTTTTGGTTACCATATAGCCTTCCTTAGCTTCATAATCTTTTGGTTACCATATAGCCTTCCTTAGCTTCATAATCTTTTGGTTACCATATAGCCTTCCTTAGCTTCATAATCTTTTGGTTACCATATAGCCTTCCTTAGCTTCATAATCTTTTGGTTACCATATAGCCTTCCTTAGCTTCATAATCTTTTGGTTACCATATAGCCTTCCTTAGCTTCATAATCTTTTGGTTACCATATAGCCTTCCTTAGCTTCATAATCTTTTGGTTACCATATAGCCTTCCTTAGCTTCATAATCTTTTGGTTACCATATAGCCTTCCTTAGCTTCATAATCTTTTGGTTACCATATAGCCTTCCTTAGCTTCATAATCTTTTGGTTACCATATAGCCTTCCTTAGCTTCATAATATCTTGGTTACCATATAGCCTTCCTTAGCTTCATAATCTTTTGGTTACCATATAGCCTTCCTTAGCTTCATAATCTTTTGGTTACCATATAGCCTTCCTTAGCTTCATAATCTTTTGGTTACCATATAGCCTTCCTTAGCTTCATAATCTTTTGGTTACCATATAGCCTTCCTTAGCTTCATAATCTTTTGGTTACCATATAGCCTTCCTTAGCTTCATAATCTTTTGGTTACCATATAGCCTTCCTTAGCTTCATAATCTTTTGGTTACCATATAGCCTTCCTTAGCTTCATAATCTTTTGGTCACCATATAGCCTTCCTTAGCTTCATAATCTCTTGGTTACCATATAGCCTTCCTTAGCTTCATAATCTTTTGGTTACTATATAGCCTTCCTTAGCTTCATAATCTCGTCTAAATGTACCTAAAATCAAATTGAAAATGGCGTCGCCGGTACAAAAGAGTGTTAAGGGAGCCCACCTCGCTTTTGTTTTATCTTTCTGTCCCTCTCTCTTTGGTTTGCATCCATTCGGCCCCATTCAGCCTACTGTTTTAAGACGTTTACCCCCAACCTGGTATCAGTGTTCTCCTGGCGAGCGGTAGCGAGCCAGCATATATATATATATATTTGTTTTACATCAAGCTAAATTTGTACATTTTTACGATAGACAAAATTCTCCGGCGAAGCCGGATATCTCCATACAATGCTGGCTCGCTATCGCTCTCCAGGAAAAAAAATCGACACCTGGATGGGGATAAAAGTCTTAAAACAGTTGGCTGAATGAGGCCAAATGGATTCAAGTCAGAGAAAGAGAGAAAAGGAGAGAAAGACAGAACAAGCAGGTGATCCCCCTTATAATTTCGGAAAACGCGGTGTAAGTATTGAGTGGTCCGGTGAAGAATACCCCGTGCAAGTTCTCTTCGAGTCCTTGTGTATAATTTATGAAAATGTAGTAAAATAGAACGTAATATGTGTGTAGTTAGTTACTGTCTTGATAGTGTAATGCATAGGTGCGAGGAATTTTGATGTGAGTATCCTAGGTTCGAGTCCTTGGAGTGCCACATGTATTTGTTGATTTCATGAATCGAGTTTAGAATTGAAGTTGGTTGGTGGAAAAAATATAATAATACGATAAGGTTCATATATTTGACTAATTATCTGGTCCCTGCCATATTGAATCGATACCATTTCTAGTTTAGACGTCTTGTCCTTATTGTTCCGTTTTTTAAGGGGGATGGTTATATTTTTTGGTCGATTTTGTCATATATTTAGTATTTTTTTAGTTTCCTGCCTAGAACTTCATCAAACTTAAGAAACATCCATTAGATCCCCCTTCGAGAATAATTTGTAAATTTTTCGATAGAAAAATGTCATGGCCAATGCCAGATCCTCCACAATTACAGGCTCGCTATGGCTCGCCAGGAAATAAATCGACACCTAAATGCCACGAAAGTCTTATTATTGACAAAGAAATTTGGCGAAAGGTCTTCAAATCGACAAACTAATGGGGCAAACGTCTAAAAATCTCAAAACTAATGGAGCTAAACACGAGGGAGAGATATCTTCAATATTATGGAGAAAGAAAACAAGAGAGTCGAGATTATAATAATGTAAACAATAATTCATTGACAAATGTATGATATCTTAGAGAACAACTTAGTATTTCTCACTATTATAGAACCAAATATTCCGCCGCGACTGTACTTATCTGGCAGGTCTAATGTTGAGTAATATTTACCCCAGTGATAAAGTTATACCCTGGAAATCGTCAAACTTAAAGGGGGTCACCAGCTTTTTTTATCTCTCTCTCCTTTTATCTCTTTCCCTGGTCCCATTCAGCCAACTGTTTTAAGACGTTTATCCCCATCCAGGTGTCGATTTTTCCTGGCGAGCGATAGCGAGCCAGCATTGTATATAGAAATCCGGATTCGCCGGAGACGTTTTTCTATCGAAAAGTGTACACATTTAGCTTGCTGTCAAAACTAAATTATATATATGCTGGCTCGCTACCGCTTGCCAGGCAAATATTGACACCTGGATGGGGGTAAATGTCTTAAAACAGTAGGCTGAATGGGGCCGAATGGATACAAGCAAAAGAGAGAGGGAGAGAAAGAGAAAAAAAGCGAGGTGGGCTACCTGTATAAGAGGGTAGTGTGACCTTAACATGTGGATGCCATAGTATTGCTCCCTCACGTTTCACACCGTGTCACACCATTATTCTTACATTTCAGTTTTACCTCATATACCTTATATACTGTATATATATATATATATATATATATATATATATATATATATATATTATATATATATAAATATATATATATACGGTATATATACTGTATATATATAATATATATATATATACAGTATATATATATATATATATATATATATATATATATATACTATATATTTATAAATATATAAATATATATATATATATATATATATATATATATATTTATAAATATATAAATATATATAAATACAGTATATATACTGTATATATATATATATATATATATGTATATTTATAAATAGATAAATATATATATATACAGTATATAATATTATACTGTATATATATATATATAATATATAATTATATATATATATATCCGTGTATTTCAAAGTCTATCAGAACATTTAAGGGGAGAAGGGTATTTATATTGGTCGATTTATATATGAATTTGTTATTTTTTTAGTCTCCTTCCTAGATTTCCATCAAGCTTCAATAACAATAACCAAGATCCCCCTTCTAGATAAATGTATACATTATTCGCTAGAAAACGGTCCTCGCCGAAGGCCGGTTCCTCCTAAATTACAGGCTCACTTTCGCTCGCCATGAACAAAATCGACATCTAAATTGCACGAATTGCCTTAATATTGAAACAAACAAAAATGGTGCAAAAGGTCTTAAAATCGACAAACTAATGAAACGAAAGTCTAAAAATGTAAAAATGTATGGGGCTAAGCATGAAAGAGAAGGGGGGCCATACAAACCAACCAACCCTCCTTAATTCCCCGGGCGCCATATTGTTTCTGACCCCCGGGACCCTCAATGTCCCCACTCTCTGTATAAAGGCACTCTAGTAAAACAAGGAGGTTTAATCACGAGGAGTACCGTCTGTTTATAAGTGAAGACCATGATTAGTTCTCTACCACAAACAATTTATCTTAGCACAACGTAGAGCTTCCGACTATGTTCGTGAGCTCTTGCGATTCTCTTTTTGCCAATAATTATATCCATTTAGATTTGAGTTCAGAATAATCTATTTTTATTAATCTCACTCGAACACCAAACACCTCCAATGAAATTAATGAATGCATGTGATTCACCGAGATTCGAACCTGGGTTACCACACACCAGCTATATATACTGTACATATATAAATACAAATATGTGTTTATTGATATATAACTGATTTATTCTCAATAACAATGTAAGTGGCTATTTTTGCATAAAGATAATCGCCAGAACTCACGAACATATGTCAGTAGTTGTACAAGAGTTGGTTTGAACTGCAGAGGGATTTATACAAGTCAAGAGGACAACTAGAAAATATAATGAGTTTCAGGGGGCCCACCTCGCTTGTTTTCTCTTTTTCTCTCTCTCCCTCTCTCTTTGGTTTGTATCCATTCGGCCCCATTCAGCCTACTGTTTTAAGACGTTTACCCCCATCCAGGTGTCAATATTGTCCTGGCGAGTGGTAGCAAGCCAGTATACATATTGTGACGCACCCCAGTGCTGGGCAACGCAACCTGATTGTACTCCTTGGTACTCGACTGTACCGCCCGTGATCTGGCTACCGTCAGCCGCAATGTATATTGAGTGTGACAACTTATAACTATGTTCTTTGTATCTCTGCAAAGGTCTCGTCATGTGCTAACCAGTGGTGGGTTTTGTTTTAAGCCATGTCGAGACCTTCCATTTAATATGTAGTATCAATAGAGAAGTTGATAGATAATACAATGGGAGTTCAGAGAGAGAGAGTGAGTTAGGCTTCAGAGCAAGAGGGTAGCAACGCGCCGCGCTGCCGGCCGGGTGGTTGCCAGACGTATGGACTGGTTGGCAGCCTTGCCCTTATAGCTAGGCGCGATAGGGTTGGTAGTCCATTGTTGCCTGCCTGGGCTGGGCCCATGTTGTCGTACAGCACATTGCCTGGAGGCTGGCTGCGTGTTCTATGACCAGGTTGCCTAGAACCTTTGAGATTCTAACATCCCTTGCTCTCTCTCCCCACTTCTCACGGTTGCACTCTTTCTCTCTGACGACATTACTCTCATTTCATTCTTCTCTCTATTTAAATGCATAACCTTCCCTTGAGGTCCTAAAGGAGTTTCAGCACTCACCTCTCGTATTACTCTTAGGACAAGCATATATTTACATGTATTAGATTTAAGGGGTTAATGTGAACAGCGATCTTCTTGATGAGGATAGTTGGTGAACGTTCTACATGTTCACGAGTTATATGCCCTGCTCATCATCCCATTTGTGACTAGACTGGTGCCATGTGTAAGAGCCCGACCATGCCCAGGAGTTGTCTGTAGAGGGACGAGGACTTAGCCTTGATTTGCATACCGAGCCAGGAGCGAGTGTAGCACCCGAGACTACAGCTCGCTCGTAGTGCCGGTATAGTAGAGTAACGTAATTTATCTGTCCTTGTGTTCTCTACAGTCTTCTCCTGGGTTCTCGCTTTCGGTGCTGGGACTCGTTGTTCCTGTGACTAGGCCTGCTAGCTAGAACACATGGGGATGATGAGTGGGATATATCTTTATTTTACTATGCATTGCAGCTCTCTTTAAGTATATATCTATAACACTTTACAATACACATTACTCACACACAAGACAACACTATTAATACTTTCATGTATCAATTAACTGCACTGTCGTTTTGCTGCTGTGTCCGGAGTTCTGTTGCGTAGGGCGCATACGGACTCGGAGGGGAGACAGAGTGAGAGAAGCGAAGTAGCCTATGCGGTAGTAGGCTACCGGCGCAGTACTGCTGCCTGCAACCTTTTAGTTATTCCAAGTATAGATTCATTATTATAATAAGTGACTACTATTTATGTTCCTCCCATGTGTATTATTAGGTATCTACTGGATCATGAACATCTTGTATGCTACATGCTAGTGCATGTTAGTAGGGGACAGTTAGTGTAGTGCACGCGCTTTCAAGTAGGCGTGTACATTTGTCATTTAGCATTTCACTGTCATACCTTTAGCCTGTTTCTATTCTACATTATTAGAGGCTTAATATTAACGTAGTTTCTTGAGTATTGCATTTCTTTAGTAATAACGTAACCTATAAATGTCTGAGGGAGTCTAGCCTCATAGCCTACCCCTGTTGTACACTTTCGCCGAGTTAAGGTACCTCGTTACCGTAGACGATAACTCTGTAGGGCGTTGGTGCTTTTGTTGTCTGGAGCATATAGTATTTGGGACTGGAATCGAGCGTGTCGTTGTCACTTAAGCCATTTCTGTCCTACGATCAAGAATCCCGAATATGTATTGCCGATCCAGCCGTAACAAAATGGCGACCTTGCACAAGATTCAGTAGTATCCTATCACATGTTTTTTGGAGAACTATTCTATGCTACCTAGTAGAGCTGGCTAGAATTTTCTTGCATATTGGAGGAATTTTTATTGTGTCATTATTGTATTGGTGGACTTGCAGATTGTTTCGTTAGGTGTCTAGAGTAGAGTCATTCAAGCATCTTTAACATTTTGTGAGTCGAGACTGCAATTAGTAATAAGCATTTTTTTTTTGAACAGCAATTGTATAACCAGCACTATGTCTAATGACTCATCATTTACGGGGGAGGATAACACGGTACAGCCTAGTGACCAGCAAGTACAGCAGATATTTAGGGAGGGGAGTGTTATAAGTGGAGAGAGGGATGCCCGGGCATTTTTGCAGACACCTTTGACCGAACAGCGCCTGCAGGCTATTGATTGTTACGGTCTTCGCTGTTTAGCCACGGTTTTGGGGCGGGACTGTCCTGACAGTTGGCCCAAGAAGAATTTGGTGGCATGTTTGTTGGGTGATGGCGATGGGGCGGTGGGTGGAGTGGGGTCTTGGGGGGTTCCCTCCAAGCCTCCATTCCACTCTACCCCTGAGCTGGGCCCTCAGCCAGCGAGTCTTAGCACGATGCAGCAGGAGGGTTCTCAATGGCAAGCTGGCTTACCCGTAAACACGTCTCGGTGTGGATCCCCAATTTTGTGCTCTCCCCCCCCAGGCCTGTCTCCTGAGATGTTATTTCAGCTAGAACTAGCTAAGCTTAAGTTGCGAGAGAGTCAACAGGCTAGTATAGAACGGATTAAGCTGCAGGAGACTCGGATACAACAGGCTAGTATAGAACGGATTAAGCTGCAGGAGACTCAGATACAACAGGCTAGTATAGAACGCATAGAGGTTGCTAGAATCCAAGCCAATCAGGATGCAACCTGAAATGGATGTCGAGAAGTCTAGAGTAGAGACCACGGGGCGTCATCTCGGTGGTGGGCACCGGGTTACAGACTCACTTTCGCATTTAATTAAGTTAGTACCCGCATTTGATGAGACAGCAGTGACTGAGTTTTTTGCTCGTTTCGAAAAGAAGTGTCGTGAGTATGACTGGCCGGAGGTTAAATGGGCAGCATTAGTTTCATCACGTCTAGTGGGTAAGGGGTTGAAAGCCTACGATGCACTGTCACTGGACGAGAGTGTCGTGTATGGACTGGTGAAGGAGGCTGTGCTCCGGGCCTACGAACTGCAACCCGAAACTTATAGATTGAAGTTCCGTGGCGTGAATAAGAAGAGCGACGTCAGTTTTATGGAGCACGCACGGGACTTAACAGATGCATGTAATAACTGGTTTCGGTCCGAGCACGCAGAGTCGGCTGAGGAAATTAAGCAACTTTTCTATCTGGAACAGTTTTACAAATGTACTGGAACCGATCTAACGCTGAACATTAAGGAAAAATGTCCCAAGACAGTAGAGGAGGCTGCCAAGATGGCAGACCTCAGATTATCATTGATTCGTGGTTGCGGTGCCGCTCAGAGGGCTGAGTCAGGGCAGAAGGGGCGCTATACCCCACCCACCAGAGTTTTCGATAATAACAAATCCTATGACACACATAACCACACTAAAAGCATTGCACCTAATAACACCTACAAACACAAGCCTCTCCCGTTTACTAAAGGTCAGGCCCCTTCTTCGCCCGCACAAGGGAAGAAGCCCATTGGGGATGTGAAATGTTACAAATGTCAGAAGCTAGGCCATTATTCACGTGAGTGCCCTAGTAACACTCCCGCTAAGCCGGTGTCATTGGTTCACAGTATCGGTGTGTCTCTGAAGGCTGCAGCAACTGCCCGGGGTAGGTTGTCAGCAGCTGAGGCACACGCGGTAAAGAAGCGTACGGAAGGCTCGACACCTGTCTGGGACACTTTCTGTAGCCATCGGGGACACGGGTTTGTGAGCTGGGGGAGTGAACTACGGAGGGTTGACTTGTTGAGGGATACGGGGGCTTCGCAAACTTTGTTGAGGAACTTCACAGGGAAACCGATAAATGCGGCCAGAGTTGTTGTGGTGCAGGGTATAAATGCTACGAGGTCATACCCACTTGTGAGGTTGGAGTTGAGAGTGGGAGAGGTGTGCAGGGAGCTGGATGTAGGGATCGTTGAGTGTTTGCCAGTTGAGGGCGTCGACCTTCTTCTCGGCAACGACTTTGCGGTGCCCACTTCCGGGACTCCACCCTTAGTCATTGCCGAGAGGGCGGCCGACGTGGATGGTGAGAATCGGGAATGGGTTGGGAGGTGCCAACAGGATGAGATGGCCTGTGTGGTAACCCGATCTCGCTCTGCGGCTCCTGCACAGCCTAGCACTCAACCTCGGGGACAGTGGAGGAAGGATCAGGAGAAGGTTGCTAAGGGCAGGAAAAGGGACATTGATTCTGCTGCACTTCTCGGTGATTCGGTACTTGGACCTATAATAAACACGGGAGTTGACTCTGGCCCAGAGATGGTGTGTAACAAGGCAGAGTTGGGTAAGACTTCGCGTGAGGCAAGAGCTGTAGCGAGAGCCACTAAGGCAGTAGAGCCTACTAGCCGGGGTAATGTCTTATTACAAAACCATCTTGATGCATTGACGCCCGGGGACATTAGTGAGCTAGCCTAGCTCGTTATAGCAATGGTGCCATAGAGTTGGAGGAAGATGGGGATGCGAAGCCGGGAGATTTCTTTAGGCTCAACAGGATATTGTACCGCAGATTTTTAGACCCCAAATCGAAGTGGGAGGGCGGTGCGAGGGTAGTAGACCAGGTGGTTGTTCCAAATAAGTATAGAGAGTCCTTATTGTGTCTGGCGCATGATGTGCCGGTGGCGGGTCATTTGGGGGTAACAAAAACATTGGCGGCATTGGGCAGGTTTTTCTGGTGGCCTGGGGTCAAGGCTGATGTCTGTGCATGGGTGGCTGGGTGTGCGACCTGCCAGACAACGGGGAAGCCTAACCAGACAATCCCGAAGGCACCTTTGTTTCCCATACCTGTCACCGGGCCTCCGTTCAGCAAAGTTGTAGTAGATTTGGTTGGCCCTTTCCCGCCTACTAGTAGTGGCAATAAATTCCTGTTGACAATCATGGATGTGGCTACGAGATACCCGGACGCATACCCCATGAGAAACGGCTCGGCAAAGGCAGTTGTTAAAAACTTATTATTGTTCTGTTCCCGTTATGGATTTCCACGTGAGGTGCAGTCAGACCAGGGGAGCAATTTTACATCCAAATTGTTCAAGCAAACCCTTCAGTTGCACGGTATATGTTCTGTAGTGTCGTCAGCCTACCATCCCGAGAGTCAGGGAGTCTTGGAGCGGTGGCACTCGACCCTGAAGAGTATGCTACGCTGTTACTGTGCAGAACATGACACTGATTGGGATTTGGGTCTGCCGTATGTTCTGTTCGCTGCACGTGAAGTCCCAGGAGAGAGCCTGGGGTTCAGTCCAAATCAGCTAGTCTTTGGCCATAATGTGAGAGGACCTTTAAGTATGGTGAAAAAGATCTGGGAGGGCGAAGAGAAGCCGGGGTCTGTACTTAAATATGTCCTTGAGAGCCGGGAGAGACTTATAGGTTGCATGGCAGCGGCAGGTAATAACTTGGTTAATGCACAGGCGGTCATGAAGCACCAGTATGACGCCAAGGTGAAGCTTCGGGAGTTTTCGGTGGGTCAGGAGGTAATGTTGCTTTTACCTTTGCCTGGACACCCCCTTTCTGCCAAGTTCATTGGGCCGTATGTGGTGGCTAAGAAACTGTCCGACCTTGATTATCTCGTTGCAACACCTGACCGTAGGAAAAAACATCAGTTATGTCATGTTAACCTCATGAAAGAGTATGTGAGACGCCCCTCAGAGCCTCTCACTGTCCCTGTGCTGGCCTGCAGCGGCCAGGGTGGAGAAGGAGGTGGGGACAGTCATGCTGCTGAGGAAGATAGCTGGGACTGTGTCATTTCCGCGGAACAGTGGGCGGGGAATACTGAACAAGAGGCTAGGCAAGTTGTAAGTCACCTGCCTGAGCACCAGGGTGCTGCTGTCCTAGGCCTGTTCAGGTCATACCCCTCTGTTTTCGCCGAACACCCAGGTCTCACTACTCAGGTAACGCACGACGTGGACGTCGGTGATAATGTGCCCTTCAAGTCAGTGCCCTACCGTGTGCCCCCGGTAAAGTTGCCAGCTTTACGGGAGGAGTTAAAGTACATGGTTGAGAGAGGGATGATCACTGAAGGTTATGTGAAGTGGACATCACCCGTCACGTTGCAGCCAAAACCTGACGGCAAGGTGCGGTTTTGCATAGATTTTCGTAGGCTAAATGGCTTGACCACTACCAACCCTTACCCTTTGCCTCGAGTTGACGACAGCGTGGACAAGATAGGGAATGCAAAGTACCTTACTAAAATTGATCTTGTAAAAGGCTACTGGCAAGTACCCCTGTCGGACCGAGCTAAGCATGTTTGTGGTTTTGTGGTAGATGGCAAGACCTACCAATGTAACGTAATGCCTTATGGGCTTAAGAACGCACCTGCCACGTTTCAGAACCTGATGAACGATATTTGTGACGAAATCCCTAACTGCACGGTCTACCTTGATGACGTGATAGTATATGATGACGATTTTGAAAATCACCTAAGGCACTTAGAGACCCTGTTTGGGAAGTTGCACGATGCTGGGCTGGTGGTGAACCTGAGGAAGTGCAAGTTTGTAAAGGCTACTGTGCAGTATCTTGGCTTTGTGGTCGGGTTAGGCCGGGTGTGCCCCCCCCTGAGCAAGATACAGGCTATCAATATGTTTCCCAGGCCCACCACTAAGCGCCAGGTCATGCGGTTCCTAGGTATGATGGGCTATTATAGGCGCTTCATCCGGGGATACTCTACTGTCTTAGCACCGTTAACTGATCTACTGTCGAAGTCAGTGAAGTTCTGTTGGGCTGCGGAGTGTCAGAGGGCTTTCGACCTAGTCAAGCACCTGCTGTGTACACATCCGATTTTGAGGGCCCCAGACTTCTCCAGGAGTTTTCAGCTGGCGACTGATGCCAGCGGTGTGGGTGCCGGGGCAGTGTTACTGCAGACTGATTCCGAGGGCTTGGAACACCCAGTGAGCTTCTTTTCTCGCAAGTTTAATTCGGCACAAAGGAATTACTCGACTATAGAGAAGGAGCTTCTGGCTATCGTTTTGTCGCTCAAACATTTCGAAGTTTATGTTCCAGCCTACGGCCCGGTAGTGACGATTTATACGGACCATCATCCCTTGAAATTCCTAAATCAGTTTCACAATCGGAATATGCGGTTGACCAGGTGGTCCCTAATGCTCCAAGAGTATAATCTCAACATTCAGCATATTGCCGGGAGTGAGAACGTGATAGCAGATTGTCTATCAAGGGTTGATGATCCAAGATAGTCGTGCACGGTGTGTGGGTTGAGCAGGAGTAAAATTAGGCTATCATAACGCCGTCCAAAAATATTATAAAACAATAAAATAAACGAGAAAACTCTTTCTTTTTTTTAGTTTTGTAAGTCTTTATTGTTGTAGCATGATGCATGCGATATTGTGTTTTATGTATAATTCACACTTCAGTTGTTGTGCACCTTTTGCAATTAGTGGCAGCTAAGGGTAGCAGGTCGGTTGGTTGCCTGTCAGATTTTGATAATGCTTCTAAGGTCGATTATCTAAAATCTTGGGGGGGCTGTGACGCACCCCAGTGCTGGGCAACGCAACCTGATTGTACTCCTTGGTACTCGACTGTACCGCCCGTGATCTGGCTACCGTCAGCCGCAATGTATATTGAGTGTGACAACTTATAACTATGTTCTTTGTATCTCTGCAAAGGTCTCGTCATGTGCTAACCAGTGGTGGGTTTTGTTTTAAGCCATGTCGAGACCTTCCATTTAATATGTAGTATCAATAGAGAAGTTGATAGATAATACAATGGGAGTTCAGAGAGAGAGAGTGAGTTAGGCTTCAGAGCAAGAGGGTAGCAACGCGCCGCGCTGCCGGCCGGGTGGTTGCCAGACGTATGGACTGGTTGGCAGCCTTGCCCTTATAGCTAGGCGCGATAGGGTTGGTAGTCCATTGTTGCCTGCCTGGGCTGGGCCCATGTTGTCGTACAGCACATTGCCTGGAGGCTGGCTGCGTGTTCTATGACCAGGTTGCCTAGAACCTTTGAGATTCTAACATCCCTTGCTCTCTCTCCCCACTTCTCACGGTTGCACTCTTTCTCTCTGACGACATTACTCTCATTTCATTCTTCTCTCTATTTAAATGCATAACCTTCCCTTGAGGTCCTAAAGGAGTTTCAGCACTCACCTCTCGTATTACTCTTAGGACAAGCATATATTTACATGTATTAGATTTAAGGGGTTAATGTGAACAGCGATCTTCTTGATGAGGATAGTTGGTGAACGTTCTACATGTTCACGAGTTATATGCCCTGCTCATCATCCCATTTGTGACTAGACTGGTGCCATGTGTAAGAGCCCGACCATGCCCAGGAGTTGTCTGTAGAGGGACGAGGACTTAGCCTTGATTTGCATACCGAGCCAGGAGCGAGTGTAGCACCCGAGACTACAGCTCGCTCGTAGTGCCGGTATAGTAGAGTAACGTAATTTATCTGTCCTTGTGTTCTCTACAGTCTTCTCCTGGGTTCTCGCTTTCGGTGCTGGGACTCGTTGTTCCTGTGACTTGGCCTGCTAGCTAGAACACATGGGGATGATGAGTGGGATATATCTTTATTTTACTATGCATTGCAGCTCTCTTTAAGTATATATCTATAACACTTTACAATACACATTACTCACACACAAGACAACACTATTAATACTTTCATGTATCAATTAACTGCACTGTCGTTTTGCTGCTGTGTCCGGAGTTCTGTTGCGTAGGGCGCATACGGACTCGGAGGGGAGACAGAGTGAGAGAAGCGAAGTAGCCTATGCGGTAGTAGGCTACCGGCGCAGTACTGCTGCCTGCAACCTTTTAGTTATTCCAAGTATAGATTCATTATTATAATAAGTGACTACTATTTATGTTCCTCCCATGTGTATTATTAGGTATCTACTGGATCATGAACATCTTGTATGCTACATGCTAGTGCATGTTAGTAGGGGACAGTTAGTGTAGTGCACGCGCTTTCAAGTAGGCGTGTACATTTGTCATTTAGCATTTCACTGTCATACCTTTAGCCTGTTTCTATTCTACATTATTAGAGGCTTAATATTAACGTAGTTTCTTGAGTATTGCATTTCTTTAGTAATAACGTAACCTATAAATGTCTGAGGGAGTCTAGCCTCATAGCCTACCCCTGTTGTACACTTTCGCCGAGTTAAGGTACCTCGTTACCGTAGACGATAACTCTGTAGGGCGTTGGTGCTTTTGTTGTCTGGAGCATATAGTATTTGGGACTGGAATCGAGCGTGTCGTTGTCACTTAAGCCATTTCTGTCCTACGATCAAGAATCCCGAATATGTATTGCCGATCCAGCCGTAACAATATATATATATATATTTTTTTACAGCTAGCTAAATTTGTAAATTTTTCGATAGAAAAATGTCTCCGGCGAAGCCGGATTTCTCCATACAATGCTGGCTCGCTATCACTCGTCAGGAAGAAATCAACACCTGGATTTTTTTTTCTATGTGATTGAGGGAGGCAAAAGGCAAAACTGCCTATAGCGAGTGCCTCCCCCATAGTTGAAAGAGTAACAGGGCCAAAATCAAGGGATGTTCGAGCCAAAATGCCTGGACACACGGAGTTTGAAGCAATTTTAGTCATAGGAAGAGGGAAAGACTGATTCTGGGAGAGAGTTTCAGAGCTCAGCTGTTGAGTAGAAGAAAGTTTGAGAGTAACATTTCACTCTTGGGTTGGAGAGTTGCACAGAGTAGGGGTGGGATTGAGTTGCAAGACGGGTACCACGTGCCCTATGTAAAGGAGGTGGTATACACTGGGAAAGCTCTGAGGAACACTGATTATTATAGTAGCGATAGAATAGCGAGAGAGATGCAACAATGCGGCGGACAGAGAGAGATTGCAGAGAGTTAGTGAGTGGACAGGAGTTAATGATACGAAAGGCCTTCCTTTCAACTTTATCTAGGAGAGCGGTGTGAGAGGAACCTCCCCACACATGTGAATAATACTCAATACAAGGACGCACTATGCCCCTGTACAGAGCAAGAAGCTGTGCAGGGGAAAAGAACCCCCTAAGGCGGTTTAGCACACCCAGCTTCTGGGAGGCTGCCTTAGCAAGACTGGTAATATGGTCCTTCCAACTGAGAGGAGAAGAAAAAGAGACACCGAGAATATTGAGAGAAGATGAAGGATTGATTTTTGTATTGTTGAAGAATAAGGGATAGTCCGCTGGGAGATCCTGACGGGTAGATAGATGGAGAAATTGGGGTTTGGAAGCATTAAAGGTAACAAGGTTTTCTCTGCCCCAATTGGAGATAGTATTTAGATCAGAATTTAAGAGTTCTATGGCTTCATTACGTTACGTTAACAAAAAAAGGCGAGGAGGGCTCAATTAAGCCGTAACGCAAACATTGAGCCCACCTCGCTGTTTTTGTTTTTTCTTTCTGTCCCTCTCTCCTCGTTTTTTGTTCTCTCTTTCTCTCCCACTCTCTTTGCCTTGTATCCGTTGGGCCCCGTTCAGCCTACTGTTTTAAGACGTTTACCCCCATCCAGGTTTCAATATTTTTTTGGTGAGCGGTAGCGAGCCAACATATATATATTTTTGTTTTGAGAGCAAGCTAAATTTGTACATTTTTCGATAGAAAAATTTCTCCGGCGAAGCCTGACATTGCCAATCTCCGAATTAAGGGGAGATGGGTCGTTTTTCTTTTCCCCTTTCTTCCTCATGGTTAACCCCATTAGTTTTCATATTTTATGACGTTCGGCCCATTAGTTTGGCGATTTTAAGACATATCACCCCATTTCGTTGTCAATATTAAGACTTTCGTGTCATTTAGGCATCGAGTTTTGGTGAGGTCAGTCCTCAAGGCAATAGTGAGTTGGGTCTATAATTAGGCCTTCTAATTGGGGTTGGGTGTGACAGGGATCTGCCTTGTGTGGGCCGATCGGCTTTCTGCAGACTCCTGTTTTCTTATGTTCTTATGTTTGTGCCATGAAATATATGCAAAAAGTTTTTGGATAATCTCGCCGAGGTATTCGCCGAACCATCGCTTAATTCGCCGAAGACGTCGCAGAACATACGCCGAGGATTCGTTCATCCTTCGCATTATTTTATTCAAATGTGACAGTTCTCGCCGAGGTCATCGGCAAACCATCGCTCAATTTGCCGATGACGTCGCATAATGTCGCCGATTCGTCTTGGCCATCGGCGACATCGTCGCCGAGTATAAACTTGTCAACGGTTTTTAACGGTCAAAATCGTTGACGTCGCACAAATTCGTTGCGAATTGACAAGACTACGTCCTCGGCAACGAAAATCGTATGAAATCGCATAAGTGGGAAAGGGGCATTAGTGGTAAGCAGGGAGGGTTCTGTGGGGGCGCTCGGTTATGGCCTCGGCCTTGCTCGGGACCTTGGGGCTTATCGTCAGACAGCCTGGGGAACAAAAACAACAACAACCTATGTAAGCATTGAACGAAGGGGAACCTGGGTAAGCGATCTCACTACAGTAGCCTGGGTAAGCACTGGAGCTGAGCTATCGAGTAATCGCCACATCCTGGCCTCTACCCATTTCCAGTGCTCGTCACTCGGGGCCGGCTTCCAGGGAAGTCAGGCGAGAGTAGTCCATATATTGGGGCCAAATGTAGGTACTTCTACTATCAAGGTGTTGAGTGAAGGTCTAATGCGTTGTGAAATTCCAATTTTTTATTGGCTGGCTGGAGAGGGCAGACTGTCCTTTTCTGTTCTTTGTGGTAAAGATGGCCGGAAGAGACTTATATTCTCTGGGAGATTTACGCCTTTCTTTGTTCGGGTATCAGGCAGAGGGGCTATCAAGGGTAGGGTGTCCACCAAGGGCGTGATGAACGACTATGGCGCGGGCGATGATGGTAGTGGTGGCTCGGGTTTGTTGATGGTGCTTGCAGGCCCGACGGCAATCACTGCAAACTTGCATGCTGTTGCAGGTACTGGCATATCAATATTAATTACATCTTATTACATATAATGTTCACATATTCTTTACTACTTTTTTTTGTCTCTATGTTTACGAACGAGACAAAAGTCAGGCTGCCTGTAACGAGTGTCTCCCCCAAAGCCAAAGGAATGATAGCGAGCCATAATTAAGGGATGGAGTCAAAATGCCTAGAAACATGTAGTTTAAAGCCATTTAAGTCGTAGGATGAAGGAAAGATTGATTTCCAGAGTACATTTGTGGAGTAGAAGAAAGACTGAGAAATAAACCAAATTCTTGGGTTGGAGAGCTGGAAAGAATAGGAGTGGGACTGTGCTGAAAGGCGGGTGCCTTGAACTCGCCGCAAGGGAGGGGGTATTCACTGATAGAGCTCTGAAGAACACTGATTGTTGTATTAGTGATAGAAGAGTGAAAGAGATGCAACATTGCGGCATGTAGAAAGAGATTGTAGATAACCAGTAAGAGGAAGTGAGTTGATGAAGCGAAATGCTTTTGATTCCACTCTTTTGAGAAGTACGGTATAGGTTGAGTCTCCCCACACATGCAAACAATGCTCAATACAGGAGTGCACTGTGTCCCGATACAGAACAAGAAGTTGTGCGGGGTTGAAGAACCCACTGAGACGGTTGAGCACACCTAACTTTTGAGAATCTGTTTTAGAAAATTTGGTAATATGATCTTTCTAAGTGAGGTCGGATGAAATAAACACACCTAGAATATTGAGGGAAAATGTAGGGTAGAGTTGTGTATTGTTGAAGAATAGTTGATAGTCTTGTGGAAGATTGTTATGGAGAGATAGAGGGAGAAACTGGGTCTTGGAGGCGTTGAAAGTAACAAGATTTATCTACCCTAATCAGAAATGATTGATAGATCAGAAGATATTTAGGTGTTTCTATGGCCTTGTCACGTTTGTTTTGGAGTGCTTGCATACTGGTTTGATGTGAACAACTAGTTGATGTATAAGGTAGAGCTGTCAGCATATGAGTGGATAGGACTAGAGGTACAGTTGTGTAGATCATTATTGAATATTAGAAAGATAATTGGAGATAGGACAGACCCCTAAGGAACACCGGAGTTGATAGGTTGAGGAAGTGAGCGATGGCCATCCACAACTGCAGCTATGGAGTGGTCTGAGAAGGAATTAGAGACAAAGGCACAGATAGAGGGATAGAAACCGAAGGAGGGTATTTTAGAAATTAAAGATTTGTGCCAGACTCGATCGAAGGCTTTCAATATGTCTAGCACAGGAGAAAAAGTCTCACCGTGAAAAACTGTACTGGCGATCTGAAATTAGATTATGGGAAGATATACTGTCTGCTTAAGAAATGTTGAGTTAAGAATAGTTTTAAAAGCTTTAGAGAAGCAAGAAATGGGAGCAATTGGATGATAAATGGAGGGTTTGGAGCAGTCACCCTTCTTTGGGACAAGAACAAGAGCAAACTTCCAGCAAAAAGGATAGATGTTAGAGAAAATACAAAGACGAAAGAATTTGCCTAAGCAGGGCATCAGCAAGGAAAAGCATTTTGTGAGTACAACAGGACGAACACCATCCGGTCCGTACACCTTCTTAGTATTAAGCCCAGAGAGGGCAGAAAGTACATCCTTAGAAGAGATTATGATCATATTCATAAGTAAGTGAGACGGGGGTGGAGAGGGAGTAGCGCCGGAATCATCCAAGGTGGAATTTTTAGCAAAATGTTTGAGCGAAGAGTTCAGATTTGTCAGAGGAAGAGGTGAGGTACTGTCAGAGTGGAAAAGAGGAAGGAAAGACGAAGACATGAATTAGTTGTAGAGTTTTTGGCTAGATGCCAAAAAGCTTGTGAAAAGCTAGAGTTGGAAAGTTCAGAGCATTTGATATTGATGAAGGAGTTTTTTGGCGCTTCTAAGGTAAGATTTGGCTTGATTCCGGGAAGAGACATATAAAATATGGTATTCTTGAGATTGAAGGCAACGATATCGTTTGAATGATTCCCCTTTATTGCGGACAGCAGTAAACGTTGCGTGAGTAAACCAAGATTTTTGTGAGTTAGTTTGAGAGATCGAAAATGGGATGTATGCTTCCATGCATAAAAGGATTACCTCAGTAATGTGCTTGGCACACTCTGAGGGTCCCCAGCCACGGAAACAAAAATAATTCCTTGGGAAATTGAAGAAACACTGCCTAAGAGCCTTCCAGTCGGCAGCGCCAAAATGCCACCGGCTGGGGGGGGGGGGGGGTCACAAGGCCATACTAGAGACAGGACAAGTGACAGAGATAAGGTTATGATTGGCAGAGCCCATTGGATGGAGAAGATTTACAGTATAAGCAGAAGGATTAGAGGTTAGAAAAGTATGTTGGGCCGATCTCCTGAGCTGTCCAGGATACGAGAGGGTGCTGAACTAACTGCTCGAGGTAATTTAGGATAGAAAAGATGTAGACTTGTTCACCAGGTTGGTCAGTGAAAAAAGAGGGGAGCCATTGGAGGTGGTGAACATTGAAATATCCTAAGATGGAAATTTCAGAGAAGGGAGAGATAGATAGAATGTGGTCTACTTTATAAGTAAGATAGTCAAAGAATTTTGGATAGTCAGTAGAATTAGGGGAGAAATAAACAGCACAGATATATCTACTGAGAGAATGACAAGATAGTTTTAGCCAGATAATTGAGAATTCCGAAGAGTCAAAGTTGGGAACATGAGAGCAAGTAAGATAGTTCACACGTCTATGCAACATCCACCTTTGAATTGAGGAAAGAGATAGTAGGAGGATATGGAGAAGGTATTGCTCTCTGTTGCCTAAGACAACTGAGTTTTGGTGAGGGAGGTAAAAATGAGATCCATGAGTAGAGGATTTGTTTAGTAGGATACAATGGTGGTGATTGGGAGTTGAAGCAATTGCTGTCTGCTGATGACAACGCAGTGACAGATACTGAGGAGAAGCTGCAACGAGTAGTACCATATTTTGGTGTGGTATGTGGTAGGAGGAAGCTGAGGGTGAATGCAATTTAAAGCATAGTGATGGTGTGTAATATAGATGTTCACAGGGTAAATCTAAATGTACAACTGAATGGGGAGATGCTGAAACAAGTGGAGTGTTTTAAATATCTAGGAGGAGTGATAAGCAGGAACTCAGGTGTGAGGATGGAGGGAAGACAGAGAGTGTGTGAAGGAAAGAACATTTTCGGAGCAATGGGAAGTATGTGCCAGGTGAAAAATCTCGGAGAGAAAGCTAAATATGCAATGTATCAAGGGATAGTTGTACCAGTGATATATGGGGCTGAGACATGGGATCTGAGTGTACAAGAGAAAAGAAGGTTGGATGTGATGGAGATGAGCTGCTTGAGAAGTATGTCTGGAGTGACACATAGAGACAGATTGAGAAATGAAGAGGTATGTAGGAGAGTGAGACAACAAAAACTCTTATCGAGTGGAAAGAATGGTGCTGTGCTGGTATGGACATGTTGAACGAATGGGTAATGAAAAGCTTACAAAGAGAATACAAGTAAAATACAGGGGAAATAGTTTGAAAGGAAGACCTCAGAGGAGTTGGAGAGATGGTATGAAACAAGTGCCGAGTGTAGGAGTGGCAGCAAGTAATGGAGGGGAATTATCTCACCTAATCACAAATTGCTTTGTTTTGAGTGCCACTGGGGTGTTTTAATTGTTTTGTTTAGGCCTTGGATCTTAAGAGTCTAGCCGCATTCGCCAAGTAAAACTTCTTAAGAGTCTGGTCGCAGTCCTTGGGTTAAAGATAAATGTTTAGTTTGCACCCTAGACCTCCGTCAAGGTTAAAACAATACCCCAAGGACCCCCTTCCAAGATAAATTTGTTCGTCACTCTTAATCCGAGTAAAATCACCTACCGTTCCCCAAAATAAACTGACAATACTGTAGGTGTCCTAATACTGAAAGAGTGCAATAATGTACAAGATGTATATGTTTCACTCAATATCTGGCAAACATTTCAGTAAGCTAGTACACAAAAGTAGATAAAGTGATAAACATAATATGCATAATGGATGAGATGTTATTTGTTTATATACAGTATACCAACAGCTATGTCTTTGTTTTGTTCTCAGTAAATAATAATATCTGAGGCGATGCACATTTAGAATATACTAAATATGACAGACTTGAAGTGGCTATTATTACATGGATTTGTGTCAATCAGACAGGTGGTTGAGTGTGCTTTATCTCTCAGTATATGGAAGTTAATCACACGGTTTATATTTTTGGTATGGTCGTAGTCAAGAATATTTGAAAAACTCCGACTGATAAAAACAAGGTGGTGAGCATTAGCTAGTGAATCCCAGCAATTTCCTCATTGTGGTTCAAGAACCTAATAAAAAAAAATCGCCAGTGTATCATAATTGCGCCTCCATTAATTATCGGGAAATTCCGGACTACGAATGTACAGTACTATTGTGGACATAAGTCCTGCTACACCTGCCTGAGAGGGATCCGCGAATTGTGTTGGTAACATTGATCCCCCCCCCCCCCCATCCCCACTATACCACACTCTCTCAGCCAAGCCCTACCTTCCCCCTCTACTTCTTTCCTTCTTGTTCACGTCTATAAGCCGTTCTTTATTTCTCCCTCTCTCATCAAATAATTGTATTTTTATGAATGTTTTCCAAATCTTCTTCCTAAAATTATATATCATATCGTTACATACTTCATATATATTGTATATTTGCCATTGTATACAAACCTAACACAATATAAAGTTTGATAATCCATTCGAACATGGAAGTTTATAAACAATATGTTATTTAAGTCAAATACAACTGAACCTTTCTTTTAATTTTGCATTATCATATTTCAATTCAGTTATAATTATCTAAGCCCATATATCCCACTGTTTGGAGTAAGCATGCATTTCACTGTCAAAGTGTATATATTATTGAATGAAATAATTGACACACACACACATATAAAATGGGTTCCTATATTAAATTAATTGAATATTAAGTTTTAAATATATGGTTACGTGTGTATTCTCAATACTCGCCTGTCAACTCACCTCCCCCTTAACTACGGTAGCTCACACTAATCTATTCATATTTCGTAACTAGTCAACTCAAACACACGGTCAAACACATTAATGTGACATCACATTACACAAACTTGCATGTTATATTCTTACTTGAGGAGATTTGGTGTCTTTCAACTGCCTCAACGAACACGGCTCCCTCCGAGATTAACCCCTTCCTTATCGGGGTTGTGTTTTGTTTTATTACAGCTATATTTACACAATGTTGTGCAGATAAGCAAGGATCTGTGGTATTTAGAAGAATTAATTGAGCTAATATGAAGCCTTTTAATTGTTACAGTTCCTTCCTTAATTGAATACAAACTTATAAATGTAGCTACTATCCATTCACTCGAACCATATATCTAGCTCCTAGTTGGTGTTTGTATCGACGTTCATGATTTCCCATCTTATCAATACCGTAGCTCACTGGCCCAGAAGAGTCGCAGAACTGGTCATTTCTGTATTATTATCTTTATTATTTTATATTAATTCATTATACTTGACACGGTTTAATAATGTTAATGATTACTTAACAATATAAAGTGATATCCAAATATTTAGAGTCACGATATATTACAGTAATACACATTTATCACATATATAGCATACAGTATACACAAGCGAAGTAAAGATGTGATAAACCCAAAAAGTAAGCAAGAGAAGAATACTGACTGACTTGGCCCACGCGGCTTAGAGCTAATCACAGGCCTTGCTTCACTTATTACTCACAATAATAAAAAGATAGGCAACGACGGCATTTCATATCTTGCTTGTGTTTACGGTGTTATATCTGCGTGATTTGTGTGTTCCTTGTAATAGTTTATTGCTCTTTAGGTTTGGACATCACTCTAGATTATCACATTATTATTTGAATTAATTAAACTAATCTTTATTATTCCATATTTGTTCATCAAACTAGATAAGTCATAGTAATTATAATTATAATGCTAATGTGATCATTTATATCCAAACCTTAAATTAAGAGCTATAAAATATCACATAGAACACATCTATAACGTAGATATCATACAGTAAACACAAGCAAGGGAAGAAATACCGTCACTGCCTATTTAAATGTGTAAATGTGTGGTAGAGGTTATAAGTGTTCAACACAAAGCTAAACTGTTTCGAGTTTGGATATTGCCTCCGACAGGAGGAGGATATTCTTTGGTTTTCCTTGCAACACCATTTACCCCTTGAGATTCATAATGCATTTTGACAGCTTATGGTGGCCTTTTTTAGACGATTTTATACAGCGTAAGAAGAACCTTTGGGATTGTAAACTATAATTTAACAGTGTTTAAATTAAAGAAATATTTCGATATCTATAGTAATCACGATTGAAGTAGCTTAAATGATGCAGGACAATCTATCAAATGTATTATTATGATAATTACAGACACAAATACTTAAAATAAATTGACAAGTAGAATCTGTGTCATCTTTATATTCCTTCATTTACTACCATTTCACACACACATTTGTTTTCACTCACGCCATCACCTCCATTAATTATAATGGTGACACAAGGTTACATTGTCTCTGTTGTAATTGTTCATATATTAGTTCCAATTATGTGTTTTAGTGAAGTGCACGTCCATAATTTGTTAACAAATAACCTATAATTCAAATACACAATATCTACACTTCATCATATTATTATAATAATACATTTTGAAACAAACTGCCTGGGGAACTTAGTATATGGTGAGACCACAACAAACACTTCGACTTAGGACTCTCTAAAACGTTGTTTTCCTCTTAAGTACCGTAAATAAAGCCCAGAAGTTATTTTATATATTTTATATATTTTCTTGGTCTTTTATTTTTATTTTATTTATTTTTTCTCCTGGTATACAACAGGTTCGGCCCTACATGGACACTCTTCGCGTATAAGCTATATACGAACACGTGAAAATTGTGTATATATCTATCTATATTAATTAATTGCACGTGGAAGAAAGAAAATGGTACTGGTATTATACTGTATAATATGTAACTCATCCTTGCATTTACTTTTCACAGCATGAATTTGAGAAATATTGGATTGAGAGATATATTCAGCAAATTGATGGTGTGTACAGCTAATAGCTACAAAAAATATAATAATATTTAGGAAAAACAAAATTACAAATAAATGCCACCGTATATAAATAAGGCTATATCAATAGTGTTCTTTGTTTAATGACGTGTGGCATAGGAAACCAAAAACTTTACCGGTAGGCTACTCTTATTGTTGGACAAGACGATAATCAAACGCAAAACATTTCCTCTGCGTTTTTAACAATACCTCTACCACTCCAGTGTAAATATAATCTCTTTGGAGGACAGCCTAATTTAATTATCATTACAATAAATAATAATTCAATGTTTTATTGTATGATCTGTTTAACCCAATAGCAATTATGTTGAAACACCTATTAAATAATTGGACATTACATATGTAAAGTAATAAAGGGACAACAATAATCTTATTTACATTAGGTGAATTCCCACTTTTTCAGTATTTACAAGATTCCTTAACCATTACATTTATATCCTACTTCATGAATCATTAGGTTGTTGGTGCTTGTATTAGTTTCTTTGGTTGGTGTTTTATTATAATGGTATGGAAATGATTCTCCCCATCCAATTAACGCTACGATTATCAGGTTTAACTCATTTAGTACCGGTGATATTGTTTTCATCATAATATTATTCTGGCAAATATTAGACGATTGTATTAAGCTAAAGAAGGGGGTCTACTATTTGAAATGCTAAATACTATCGCAAATAACACCTTAGCTACCGCAGCCCCTTTCTTATCTACATATAATAGGCTGAATATAGCCATAGTGAAATATATATGAGATGTCCCCGGTACCAAAAGGGTTACTAAAATGTCTCTATTTATGGCCTAGCTAAGATTCACAAAGGTCCTCTGCTCTATGATAATAGACATTCACTTGCAACAGAACGATATCCCCTAATCTATTTCACACGTGATTAATAAAGACATATAAATAATATTTCTATAAATTTGTCATGTTTAAGGAATTATGGTCCGTTTTGTCTTACACATTTCCACCGCCTTATGCTCGACTTACTAATTCGTGTTAACTGCCATATTTAATATACCCAAATGTCATACCATATATTGGCATTTTGCTTCAACGTTATGATGAAACAGAATCGAAATTAATTTGGTGTAAATTTACATACATGCAATCCAATATTTGATTTGACTGAACTGCACTTATGTATTTGTTTATGTTAATCGAAGGGACAAGAAGAACCAGACCAACTCTCTTGGGTCCACCTATCCACTCGGAAGGAGGGAGAACCATAGTACTCACTTCACCACTTACAGGTGGCCTCGCCCAACACTTTAATCTCACCCTCTCCAGTTGACAGGCGAATACTGTATTGAGAATACATACGTAACCATATATTTTCAACTTTTAATATTCAATGCATTGAATCAAGGTAGCCATTTTATGTGTGGGTCAGTGATCTTTTTTAATAGTATTGTATTTATACTTTAACAGTAAAATACATGCTTACTCCAGATATTGGGATATATGGGCTTAATTAATCATAACTTAATTGAAATATGAGAATGTAAAAGTATATTCAAGTCTCAATTGTATCTGACTTAGATAACATTATATTGATAATATACTTACATATTCGAATGGATCATAAAACTATATTGAGCTAGGTTTATAATAATTGGCAAATATGAACATGAACTAGGTAACCTATTGCTATTTTAACGATAGGTTATTTAATTTTAGGAAGAAGATTTGAAAAGCATGCATAAACATACATAGATACGATGATAAGAGGGAGAAATGAGCGAAAGGAAGGAGAGAGAGGTTATCGTGATATTTATCATCCTATGGTTATAGTCATGGCTTTGGTTAAAGTCACAGTGGTGAAAACAATCCAGGAGGAGTGGCTTACAGACGTGAAACAGGAAAGAAAGAAGAAGGGAGGGTTTGGATGTGAGAGGGTGGTAGAGAGGGGAAGGAGTGGGGGCGGGGGGGTATCAATGTTACCAACACAATTCGCGATTCTCTGCCAGGCAGGTGTAGCAGGACTTATGTCCACAATAGTACATGTAATTGAATCTAAGACATGGACCAGAGAGTGTTTTACCTGTCATATCTTACGGTAGTGGTAAATATATATACTTCCTTAAATATTTCTGGACAATTCCGAGATTCCAGCAATATTATATTGATATAAAATTTCCTATCAGCAAATTATAGTATCCTGTCATCACTGAACCCAGTTAGTTGATTGGGAACACAAATATATATAGTTTCACGCATTTTTGTCAGCCAATTTAACATCTAAGATTTTATTTTACAGCAACTTAATCTGCCTAGTTGTTTATGTAAACTAAACAATAATTCAGTGTGAGGTTGTTTTGTGCAATGTGTGCAGGGGAATGTGTAAAGTTGAGCGCATGTATATTTGTGTGTGTGCTGAGAGTGTATGTACGTATTTGTGTGCATGCATAGATGTTTATCGTAGGTACTAGTGTGTGAATCAAAGACACAAACAATCCAGTTATCCCAGGCAGGAGAGCAGGAGAACACACTCGTGGGCTGGACATCACACGAAGGCTTTTATCTTTATTATGCCGTGGTGGATAAAGCTAAATTCACACGAAGGCCTTTTCTGGTAACTGTTCATCTGAAATTTTATTCTGGCAACAGTTCGATGATTATTTTGAATTGGTAAGATTACTGCAACTAGACTCAAGGTAGATTATCTTAGGCCATGGCATTTGTATAGGCCTATAACTGTTTTTTATTTGCTGGCAGATCAGAGTTGCGAGTAAAGGTTTGCTGGAAAAACTCGCCACACACACAGATATGTTAATGACTAAAACACAGATTAACAAGCAAACGCACCATGAAAGCAGTTGATAAAAGTATGTCATTCAAAGTAACATACATGGAAGTGTTTAGCGGAACTATGCTTTTAACTGTACCCTGAGCAAAATTAGGACACTTTTTATGGTCTGTCTTTATTCCAGTTGACGATGAATTGTCTCCATCTTGATTACTCGGATATCAAGAACATATTGAAGCGACATGTGTTGTTCATTATGAATCTTGGCAGTAAATGACGCAGAGGCATGGTAGTTGCATATTATTCCATTAAGTATCGATAAATCAGTTGTTGATGGATTCAATTTACCGTAAGCTGAAATAGCTTTTGACTAACCTCTCTGCTAACGTAAGCAAACCTAACATCGCCTCTGCAATACAATATCCACGATGTTTTCTTAAGTAGCACTAAATTAACAATTGCAGTTAGATTTCGCGTTACCTGTTATTGTTAGGTGTACGACAGTATTGGTTACAGCGTGTTGCATGGCGACTAGAGAAACAAGTTATGACATGTTATTCACGTTACCTCTTCCAGTAGCCCCAAATTACCTTTATTGTTAAGGGAGCCCACCTCGCTTTTTTCTCTCTTTCTCTGGCTTGTATCCATTCGGCCCCATTGAACCTACTTTTTTAAGACATTTATCCTCATCCAGGTGTCGATTTTTTCCTGGCGAGTGGTAGCGAGCCAGCATATTATTCAAAATGTTTTTGACAGCAGGCTAAATTTATAAATTTTTCGATAGAAAAATGTCTCCGGCGAAGCCGGATTTCTCCATATAATGCTGGCTCGCTATCGCTCGCCAGGAAGATATCGACACCTGGATGGGGATAAACGTCTTAAAACAGTAGGCTGAATGGAGCTGAATGGATACAAGACAGAGAAAGAGATAAATTTAAAAGGACAGAAAAAAGCCGGTGATCCCCCTTAACGCAACAGACAATTATCAATCAACCAGTTTGCCAGTAACTGCTGACCTTGACCTTTATCAGAGTCATGGGTAAAATAACACACTGGTACAGAACGTATAATCAGTGTTTTATTATGTTTTTTTTACACCAACCAACTTCACATCTAAACTCAATTAATGAAATCAACAAATACATGTGGCACTCCGAGGACTCGAACCAAGGATACTCACATTTGATAGATGTATTCTAATCCCATTCTTACTTTTTCCAAACATTTGTCCACATTATTCTAATGCATATTATGTGTTCAATAATAAATTACATATTGATGAAGCTATCTAAAATACGCTCTGATAGGATTTAAGCCAGAGTTGTAAAATCTATGCATAACTTTAATTCACAAATACCTGTCTAATCTGTATAATATCGTAAGAAAATCGAAATATAATGTAAAACAGTGGCATGGTATACTAAAATGGCTAAGGGAGCCCACCTCGCTTTTTTTTTATCTTTCTCTCCCTCTCTCTTTGGCTTGTATCTATTCGGCCCCATTCAGCCTACTATTTTAAGACGTTTAGGCCCATCCAGGTGTCAATAGTTTCCTGGCGAGCGGTAGCGAGCCAGCATATATATATATATATTTTTTGACAGCAAGCTACATTTGTACATTTTTCGATAGAAATATTTCTCCGGCGAAGCCTGATTTCTCCATACAATGCTGGCTCGCTATCGCTCGCCAGGAAGAAATCAACACCTGGATAGGGATAAACGTCTTAAAACAGTTGGCTGAATGGGGCCAAATGGATACAAGCCAGGGAAAGAAAGAAAAGGAGAGAAAGATAACAAAAGCCGGTGACCGCCCCTTGATATGGGTACTACTATGGGTTTCAGAGGCCGTGTGGCATCGTTTTTAGGAATAACTTATTAACAAACAGTTGGATCAGTATGATATTTTGACACAGCTTTGTTCACACCGTGCCCTAATTTTCGTCAATATAGGGCATTACCAAAAGTGTAGAAATAAGGCACTTGTCCCTGTGTCATGAGGTTAAAGTCACACATTAATGACTAAGAAACGGACAAGTCTGCCGTGGCTTACCTGTGAGAACCACCAAACCATTATTGCTACTCCACCAAACACGGTAGTTATCAGCCACAACCCAACCCTACTATCGCATTTAAATTCAAGTTATCTGTCAATTTAAAAATAAAAATATACAAAATACATACTTTTTGTAAATTTATACTTGATATTGACATATAACTTGAATTTAAATGCGATACTAGGGTTGGGTGGTGGCTGATAACTACCGTGTTTGATGGAGGAGCAATAATGGTTTGGTGGTTCTCACAGGTAAGCCACGGCAGACTTGTCCGTTTCTTAGTCATTAACGTGTGACTTTAACCTCATGACTAAGGGACAAGTGCCTTATTTATACACTTATGGTAATGCACTATATTGAAACAAATTAGGGCACGGTGTGAACAAAGCTGTGTCAAAATATCATACTGATCCAACTGTTTGTTAATAAGTTATTCCCGAAAAACGATGTAACACGGCCTCTGAAACCCATAGTAGTTGTGTTAAAGCCCATGTGTTATATTACGTACATGGATATACAGTATATAAGGTGCTCTCCTTTGTAAATAGCCCAACACAGTCCTCTTCCTCTGCCCTACGGCCTTCACTTTCAGACAAACCCTTAAGGAGGTAGCGCTTGGTTTTTGGTCTATAACTCTATATATATGTATTAATTTATATTTTAGTTTTCTCGCTAGACCTCCATCAAACTTAGAAGAACACCCCCTAGACCCCTTTTCAAGATAAATGTGTACATGTTTCGGTAGAAAAATTTCCCAGCCAAAGGCCGATTCCTTCTAAAATTAGAGGCTCGCTTTCGCTCGCCAGGAAAAAATCAACACCTAAAGAGCATGAAAGGTCTTAATATTGACAACAATATGAGGCGACAGGTCTCAAAATCGTCTAAATAACGGAACGAACGCTTAACACTTCAAAACAAATATTCTAAACATGAAGGGGAAGGGGGTCCAGCAAAAGCGAGTATTACCCCCTTATAATTAATTCAGTGCCTTTCTATCGCACTGAATACTTCCGGCTTTAAACAAATATTATATACATTAACATATATCTATTTCAATCCATGTTCAGATACTTCATTTTACTTTGACAAGCAGTTGATCACTGTTGTCTTATCTTATAATGTTTTAGTTAATAGTAGTCAATCTTTAAATGATCAATACAAAACTATCTTTATAAAATAAATACCTTTACATTATGTAGTTGTAGATCTGTTCTTCTTCTTCTTATTATTATTATTGCTTTTTTTTTTTGTATTATTCCCCGACCATCTAGCTCAATAGCTTCTAAATGCTATGGATGTTATTAATTAATTGTGTTTGTGTTATTAGGCTATGTGCTATTCATTAATTATCTATGTTTAATTTGTTGGAGCCATATTGCTTTCGGCTTCTGACTGTTCCAGTTGGTGCTCTGACTTGTCATTTGCATAATCACGGTAATAATAAAATGAAATGCGTTGATGCACGAGCTCGACAATCAAGACAATTAAGGTTACGATCCAGCCGAAGAGGAGACAGTAGAAGGCGCCCTCCAAGTGTTGTATAGATAGAGGTACTATTGATCTCTCCGCTTCAGCCCGTGAATCAACTCTTATCAACTTTCTAAGCTCCTCCTGGGAAAAAAAAGAGATACAGAACAAGGTATAATCATTCCATAAGCAAAATTAAATACTGCATAATCGTCTTAATTCATGATAAGTTGGATTATAATAATAATAATAATAGTTCTTAAAGCTAGCGCATGCTAAGCTAGCTAAGGATAGCTCAATAAGGCCGATTAGGCGTATTTCCATTGGGGTCCTGTACTACTACCCCATCCCTTTGCTCATGAGGGATGGTAACGACTCAGTGCTTGTGAACAATCTTTAATGCGCCGAGCGTGGGCGCGAAACCGGGCCTTCTGGGTGGAAGTCCGAGTCGCTAGTCACTACACCAAGCGAGCCGCTATTGTAGGTTAGCAATATGAACTAGTAATATATTATGGCTCCAACGTTATTATTATAAGTAAGGTTTTGTGTTAGCTGTGTTAGCTATCTGAGTGTAGAAACTGGTGCCCTCCAGGTGTTGTTGAGAATGATCTTCCATGACACCTCACGATTTTACTCAATCATTTTTCTAGACTCCATCAGCGAATAAAACACACATTATTATTATGTAATAAAGCACACCAGGGACAATCGAGTTAATCTAGAATGTTTTTTTCCGATACAATAGCTAATCCAGAACCTTTCCACTAACAAGTCAGAGTTAATGTTTCTTATCTACTCTTATAGCTTGTTATGAACCCTATCTTTCGTGTGATATAAGTGCATTATGCCTATCTAGATATTGTATCTAACCGAAAAAAACTACCTATCATTGGAAATGTTACATAATGTTAGTTGGAGAGTAACATTATTACTTTTGATCACACAACGTGGACAAATTCGCAATGGTGCATCTATCACTCTTCTATCTCTCACTAACTATCTCAGCATATCCCGCCTCCCTTATGGAAATAGGGGACACCCAGTCTTTCTTCAACTTAACAGGTAAGCTCTGGAAATGTCCTCCTCAATTTGCCTTTCCCTCAACCTATGACTTAAAATGCTTCAAGCTCCGTGTGTCCAGACATTTAGACTATAACGTATTCTGAATTTGGCTCTCTATCACTCTTTCAACTTTGTGGGGAGGAGGGGTGCACTTGTTACAGGCAGCTTTACCTTTTGTCTCCGTCATACACATAGACAAACACAATTAATATCAATAAATATAAAGAAGTTTAACTTCTTTGGTAACATTGTCAAGAGTAGACTAAAAATATGTGTGTGTGTGTAATTAACTAGCGGGTTTCACTTCCGTTTCACCTTTCCTCTCCTGCCCTTTATTCCTAGTCAGCTTACTTTTACTTTTAGTAGACAAACTGGGTTTGACACTGACGTAGTCTTTCTAAATACAGCATATCCTAAGCCCCCCACTGCTGGGATTGAATTCTGGACTAACCACTTACCAGACTAGAACGCTATCAAATTAGGCAATAGAGGTATACCACTTGTCTGAATGATTTCAGTCAAGTGAGTTTTACGTTCATTATCTAACACCAGTTTTATCTCTATTACACCCATAGAGTACAGAAGGATAGAGCTGAAAGCGTGACGTCACACGGTTACTTTTGCCGCGCGTCCTAGGGATTTGGGGGCAGCACTGTTGTAGGGCATACAACCAAAACACCTCAGTCGTTTTTCCTTATTGGATACTCCTTGTTAACTGTGCGCTTGGCTTGTCTGCAGTGTTACCAATGTTAAGGGAAATTCCGCAAAATGAGGGGGCAATAGATTAAAGAGGGAACGTCTTTAACACCTTACGAGCGGCCTAGGCGGTAACTTCTATGTACCGCCCAGCGGGTGGTTTTACCCTAAATGGCCTTGTTTCCATGCTCTTTTTGATGCATAAACAAGAGCCAGAGCGGAATACAATTATGTATCCCTGAAAGGGCGTTAATTGAGCTTTCCAATGACACCAGAACCATCCTCCTACGACCACGCGTTCTCTTGCAACGATCGTGCAACACGAGTGAAAAATCCCTAAGATACGGTAATTTCTGTACATAATATCCTGTGTAGTGAGGGAGGGAGGGTAGATGTGTGTGGAGTAGACCTCAGTAATCGCGCGGCTGCCATGCCGAGCGGTCAGACCCGGACCTATGCTCCTCCCACCGCTCGGCTCTCTCTCAGAGCACATTACGTGCTCAAAATTGCATGCGACTATAGCCGGGCCCCGCTCTTTAGGTTGGGTTCTCTTGTCCGACTATAGCCGGGTGCCGCCAAAGAGGGGTTAAGAGTGCTTAAATGTTGGTAAAAACACTTGTAAATAATTTAAAGTAAATTAGATATATAAAAACAAGTGGAAATTATTAGTAGGAATACATATATAATATAAAAAAATACTTATATATGATGTAAGCTGTATGACTACAAGCAACACAACGAGAATTACAATGTCAATTTGAATATATATTATTAGTTACACGTTATGTAGATGTTAATTTATAAAGTTGCACTAAAACAAGACATTTCTCTAAATACGTTCATAGGTTATACTAATGACACCTAAGGATATTTTGGCCCAGCATGTTTGACATTGGCAACTCCCCACTCTCACAACAACAATGGTGGGTGTAGAAGAGAAGTGGCTGTGAACCTCCTCATAATAACGACAAATTCACGATGATCTGGCCTTTACAGTAGCCTCTACTTATGTCTATTTAACTCTGTCATGTTTATAGAGTCTCTGGATAGTGTAGAGTTGATTATTAATAGCGTTATTAGTACAAGGTAGGGATTATTACAAATTAATGGGGACCCTCCCATTTTCCTTTGCGACTATGCTGCCATCTCTCGAACGCGTGGCTCGCTATTTTCAGATTTGTAGCGTCCTTCTTTCCTCTTTATCCTTCTGTACTCTATGATTACACCCATTCTTCCTTAAAGCAACCACACTCAGAAACAGCCACAACCGTCTGGTCACAGTTTTCTAAAGTAAACTTGCTTAAGTTAGCCTACTTAACCCAAGGATGACAACGTTCCTTCTGGAATGTTTTACTGGGCGAATGTGACGTTCCAGTTCCATCCGGAAGATAGCCCATCAAAAAAAAAACCCACAAAAAATGACCCATTGTCAGTGAAAAGGAAGCAATATGTGATTAGGTGGCATGTTTCCTTTCCTCCACCTTCTGCCTTCTCCTGACATGTGTCAAGAGTCCTCCCCACTTTTCTCCCTCCTCCTTTATTGTACTTTTCCCTCCAATTTCACTCCTACTTCCTACCTTCCGCCTGAAATACGTCCATTCACCCTCCCCATAGAGTAAAGATAGACAGAGGCCAAAGCGTGAAGTCACAGATCTGAAAATAGTGATCGCGCGGTTGAGAGATGGCAGCACCATCGCAAAAGAAAATGGGAGGGTCCCTATTAATTCGTAATAATCCCTACCTTGTACTAAAAACGCTATTAATAATCAATTCAACGATATCCAGATACTCTGTAAACATGACAAAGTTCAATTGATATAGGTAGAGGCTACTGTAAAGGCCAGATCATCGTGAAATTGTCGTCATTATGAGGAGGTTCACAGGCAAGCCTCTACCACTGCAATTGTTGTTAGCGAGATTCGGGAGTTGTCAACGTCAAACAGACTGGGACAAAATATCCCTAGATGTCATAATTATAACCTAAGAACGTATTTCATGTAAATGTCCAGTTTTAGTACAACTTTACAAATTAACATCTACATAACATGTAACTAATATTATATATTTAAAATAACATTTTCATTTTTGTTGTGTTGCTTGGAGTTATACAGCTTGCACCATATATAAGTATTTTTATAGTGTATATATATACATGATTTTGTCCTCTTGCTTTTATATATTTATTATTTTTTAAATAATTTGCAAGTGTTTATACCACCATTACATCACTCTTAAAGACGTTCCCTCTTTATTATAACACCCCCCTCATTATGCGGACTTTCCCTAACTGTGGTAACACTGCAGACAAGCCAGGTGCGCAGATATCAAGGAGTATTTAATAAGGAATAACCACTGGGACCTTTTGCTTATAATACTTTGCCCCACGATAGTGCTGCTACCTCTAGTTCGCGAGAGGAAATACAAAAATTCTCCTTTCCTTCTATTCTCTTTGACCCTCCCCTACACCATAGACTACATATAACCTAGACACGAAAGCGTTTAGTTTGCCGCGCGTCCTAGGGATTTGGTGGCAGCACTTCTGTACTGTACAACAACCAAAGCACCTCAGTGGCTTGTCCTTATTATAGATAGTCTGTGCGCCACGCGCGCCTGCCAGCTAGCTTGCTGCAGTGTTTCCAAAGTTAAGGGAATATCCGCAAAACGAGGGAGCAATAGATTAAAGAGGGAACGTATTTAAGAGTTAATTAATGTTGGTAAAAACACTTGTAAATTATTTAGTATAAATTAGATATATATATAAGCAAGATGAAAACATTAAGTATACATATACACTATAAAACATAGGCTACTCATATATGATGCAAGCTATATACCTTCAAGCAACACAACAAGAATTAAATTGTCATTTTGAATATATATTAGTATGTTACATGTTATGTACATGTTAATTTGTCAAGTAGCACTAAAACTGGACATTTATACTTATTACATCTAGGGATATTTTGTCCCACCATTGACGTTGGCAACTCCCGAATCTCACATCAACAATGGCGGGTGTTGGAGGAGTTTTGCTTGTGTACCTCCTCATAATGACGACAATTACACAATGACTGGCCTTTACAGTAGCCTCTACTTATGTCTATTTAACTATGTCATGTCTGCAGAGTCTCTGGATAATGTTCAATTGATTATTAATAGCGTTATTAGTACAAGGTAGGGATTATTACGAATTAATGAGGACCAAGGACAAGGATAGTCAATATAATGTCTTTGTGGGGACCCTCCCCTCCCATTGTCCTTTGCGATCGTGCTGCCATCTCTCGAACGCGCGGATCCCTATTTACAGATTTGTGGCGTCTTCTTTCGTATCTAGGTCATATGTACTCTATGCCCTACACTCTCCCTTCATTCCTCCTCCCTTTTACATGCGCAGTAGACAGCTGGCATAAGCTGGGAGAGTCAGTATGCCTCAGGCAAGCAACGAAGGCATATCTATGTAGCGCGTCTCCCCCCTCATCGTGCATCAGAACATGTTTTTTCACTGGATATTTGCTCTTTACACCTATTTTCTGTTTTTTTAATGTTCACATATTCAATATACAAATAAAGTATGTGTATATGGAGCAGTAATATTGTTTTCTATGGTAAATATAATACATTTTGTCAGAATTGAAGCTAAAATATTTTGCACTGGTGGTAGGCCTACTTTTAAAAACGTGATTGACGCAGCCCTGGGTTTAGGGGAAGTTTTTGTTTTTTCTGTATCCAATTCTCCTTCATGTTTATCACCATTAATTTTGAGATTTTAAGACGTTTGCTCATTTTGTTTAGCAATTTCAATACTTTTTTTTGCCATGTAAGTGTCAATTTTTTCATGGTAAGCGATAACGACTCTGTAATTTAGGAGGAACTGGCGTTTGGCCAGCGCACTGTTCTACCAAATAATTCGTGGAACGTGTGGGTATTTTATGGGCTTCATGGAAGTCTAGGGAAGAAATTTAAAACAAAAAAAATCGTAAATATATTTATTAATGAAAATATTAATATAGTCTCCCCTTGCTATAAACTAAATACTAAACATATGTAACCTAATATATCCAATATTGTCCTAATTCCGTATAACCTAACCAGCTGTTCTATATATTGACTGTTTGGGTGGTGGCCGTTTGGAGTGTAACTTATGGCCTGTGTCAATTATTCAAACCAGTAGGACATTTGCTCAACCGATAGACTGTTTTGTATGCAATATTTGGACAGTTTATACCTAGCCCGAAATATTTTGACCATTATTCTATGAATACAAGTACAAGTCATTGCAATTGAATGCATTACGTTAGATGGCAGTATTTTTCTCTATGCCGAAACTTGATAAATACCTGGGTGAAAAATACAGATTATAGTACCTGATACCAGTGCTGCACTAGTCCCCCCGCCACCAAGTGAGTGATGGTGGTGTCGAAGGTGTGTTGCCAGGGGGTGTGGTGGGGGAAGTACCAAGAGGCCCGCAGTGTAAACAATGGCTCCTGCACTGTATACCAAGAATCACTCTGCAGTAAAACATAAAAAATAAAAAATAAAGAATATCTATCTATTAATCTATCTATCTAGGCACTATCAAATATATATATATATACACAAATACATATTTGTTGTATATTTACATTTGATAGTGACAGATAACTTGAATGTATAGGCGATATTATGGTTGAATGGTGGGTGATAACTACCGTGGTTGATGGAAGAGCAATAATGGTTTGGTGTTTTCCACAGGTACGCCACGGTAGCCTTGTCCGATTCCTAGTCATTCAGGTGTGACTTTAACCTCATGACACAGGGACAAGTGACTTAATTCTCCACTTTTGGTAATGCACAATATTAACAAAAATTAGGGCACGGTGTGAAACAAGTTGTGGCAAAATATCATACTGATCCACCTGTGTGTTAATAAGTTATTCCCAAAAAACTGTGTAACACGGCCTCTTAAACCCATAGTAGTTAAGCAAAATCCTTAGGGCGCGAGCGCAGCTATCAGTGAGCACTTGGCCATAACATCATATATTCCTCTCTTTATGACTCTTGACTAGAGTGCTCATGTAGTTGCTCTTCCCTTGAAACATAAAGGTCGTTGGGGCGTTGGATCTTTACGACGATGCCTTTATACTTTTTATTCTGACTTTCGTCAGGCGATTACATACTGTTATACCAGGATTTTAACTGGGCTTGCATGGCACCGTAAGTGGGCTCTTCTTAACTGGACAAGGAATGTAACTAACACGGTATATATATAGACATGCAGCAGGACATGTACAAAACAGAGTAACATATAAATGCTAGTTTATTACACGTAAAGTAATATAATGGCTTCAATGTTTGCCTAATACACACAGAAACAATACATATATGCAATAATGGTGATATTCCCTTAGATAGCAATAATTAAGTTAAACACATTGGAATCACTGGGTATATCAAACACTTATTAACCATATAAATACTCCTCGCACGGAATCTTCACTTCAAATCAGTAGCGCAAGGGACAGATCAGTTACAGATACAAGCTCACTCGATAGAGAACGTTAATTACAGGGGTCACTTAAAACAGTGCAGTTTTAGGAGGGGAAGAGGGTGTGTGGATCAGATTTTTGCAGTAAAACAGCTATGCAAGACGTATTTGGAGAAAAGTAAGATTTTGTTTTTATCGATTCGAAAAAAACGTATGATCGTGTGGATAGAGAAGCAATGTGGAATGTGCTAAAGCTTTTGATATTGGAGGAAATTTGTTGAGAGCAACCAAGAGTTTTTATGAAGAGAGCAGAGCATGATGTGTTAGAGTAGGAACTGAGTTGAGTGAATGCCTTGAGGAAAATATGGGTTTGCGACCGGGTTGTGTAACGTCACCAATGTCACCGTGGTTATATGGATGGTGTGGTAAGGAAGGTAAAATGGAGATCTATGAGTAGAGGATTGGGTTTAGTAGGAAAGAGGAAAGCATGGTGGTGATTGGGAGTTGAATCAGTTGCTGTTTGCTGATGACACAGCGTTGGTGGCGGATTCTGATGAGAAACTGCAGCGAGCAGTAAAAGAGTTTGATGTGGTATGTGGATGGAGGATGCTGAGGGTGTATGTCAACAAAAGTAAAGTAATGGTGTATAATAGAGATGCTCGTACGGTAACTCTAAATGTTCGACTGGATGGGGAAATGCTGGAACAAGTGGAGTGTTTTAAATATCTTGGAGAAGTGATAAGCAGGGGTGCAGGTGTGGAAATGAAGGCAAGACAGAGAGTGTGTAAAGGAAGGAAAGTTTTCAGAGCAATGGGAAGTATGTGGAAGGTGAGATATCTTTGAAAGCTAAAAGTGCAATGTATCAAGGGATAGTTATACCAACAGTGATGTATGGGGCTGAGACATGGCATCTGAAGGGACATTATAAAAGACGGTTGGATGTGATGGAGATGAGCTGCTTGAGGAGTATGAGTGGAGTAACGCTTAGAGACAGATTGAGGAATGAAGAGGTAGGTAGGAAAGTGGGACAACAGGGCGGGTGCCCAACCCCGAAAGGGGTTGAAATAGGGGAGCTAACCCCCCGCCAAAGGCGGCTTTCTAGGGCCTTTCCTAGCTGATGCTGAGAGGATTGGGTTCTAGTGATGTGGTGGTGGGCTGGTCTATCAGAGTGAGAACTGAGCGATCTCTGCCATACCCATAGCTTACTCTGACTGTTCCTTTAACTTATATATTTTCTAGATCTCAAGTGGATTGACCTCCCAATCTACCAAGATTGGAAGCCAAAGTGTCACATTTTTTCCCTTGCCCCTCAACTTTCTCTTCATAATTGCTGAGGGGCACAGGGCCCTGGGTGGGGCTTTGGTTTCCCGGGCGTTTCTGCGCCCTCCTCAGCTCCCCGCCATGGAGTGGCTTCGGTCACCCAGGCTTTATTGTGGTCGGCAGGGAGGGTTCTGTGGGGGCGCTCGGTTATGGCCTTGGAATTGCTCGGGGCCTTGGGGCTGTTCGGCCAGGCAGCTTGGGGAAAAACAACAACAACAACAACAGGAACCCTTATCGGCCAGAGTGGAAAGAAGGGTGCTATGCTGGTATGGAAATGTTGAATGAACGGGAGATGAAAGGCTTACAAAGAGAATATTTGAGTCAGAAACAAGGGGAAATAGATTGAGAGGAAGACCTCGGATGAGATGGTGTAATAAACGCATTGGAAGATAGAAAGATGGCTGAACAACAGGCAAGTGAAGTGGTAATGAAAAGGAATTAATGGAGAATGCTTGTGAATAAATGAGTGATAACGCGGTCGTAGGGAGAGGTAGTCGGGCACCAGTTACACTAGATAATAGTCCGTCAGGCGCCAGGCCCAGGGAGCCGGTGTATGTTGCGAAGAGTCATGCCTGGAAGTAAGGTGGGCGGGCACTGTGATGATGGGCTTCGCTGCGTGTCTGCCTGCTGAGACCGGAACCTATCCGGGAGGTCTGGGACTGGGGGAGTACTGATCTTTGGTCTCTGGGTCTTCTCCTGGGTGACCTAGATGTGTGTGAGTTATATTTATGTATTCACTTATTTATTTTTTATTATATTTTTTATTTCATTTTAGGTTTTATTGATTCTGTTCAGGCTGTCTCTTGAGTTGGCCACCCCTAGCTATGGGGTATGTGCCTGAGTATATGCATATATACATACTTAAAGAAAGAAAGGGTGCAGGTCAGCTTTGATTGTATATGTAGCACTGGTGTATGCGTGGTCTAGTTCTGTGAAATATTACCATAAACTATTGCCTCGAAAGAAACAGTGAACAGAATATTACTCAGAACCCAGGATTGTATGTGTGGATTGTGTCCTCATTCAAAGAGACCTACACAATTAGAAGGCAGGTCTACGGAGCAGCCTCAAGCAAAACTAACACTTTCTTCTTGGATAGCGATCTGGCATTGACGTCTGGGTTGGTGGCTTTATCTTGCCCTAGCTTCATGTCGTTGTAGACGATGTCCAGGTAGAGGTCATTGTCTGGGGCGCTGGCCTATGGGTCCTGGCAGGTACACAGTTGCGATCTGTTATTTGGGATTGGGAGGAAGACACCGAAGATGGTTTTAGAAAGTCGTCTTTGCCAGTGCACAACACAACTTACTAAACGCCACTCCTGAATATGCAACCGAGACTACCCTTTCGTTGTCTGGCCAGTCCACATTCTAGTACTGGGGTAGAATAGTATTCTTCCGTGTAGAATAAATTGTCTTTGCCAGTGCACAAAACGACCTTTTATACAGCAGTTTTCCGCTGTCAGGACTTCCTGTTTGTTTTATCTCTACAATGTGTTGGCCAGTGCACACACATGAACATTACGCTAACAGTTGGGGTATCCGCGCTACTTTGTTAACTGGGTTGGCCACTGCACAATACAGTCTTGTTGGTAGTGGAAGAGGGAACAATCGTGATCAGTGTACACAGCCTATCTATGGAAACGGTCAGTACACGTTTCCACCTCTTACCTATGCTTCCAATGATTTGGCTGTGGTAGTTTCAGCATTGGTTGCATTTTCACTCATGGTCTATTTGATATTAAGAAAGGCAGTGGTTAACTTGACTGACCTCATTTGGGTTGATGTGAGAGGAACCCGGGTCGGCGGCTTGAGTGACAGAAGGACCTGAGGTAGGAGATAATTTAGGTCCGTCTTGGATGGAGGCCATGCGTGGCTCGCTCTCGCTCTCTCTCTCTCTTGTTCTTTTGTCTCTTCCTCTTCTTGGTCTAGTCTTCTTCTCATCATATATTACATACAGATTAAGAGCACTTAGGAATCAATGGGTTCATTCCAACTTGAGTACAATATTCCAATGTTAGCTAGGATAAAATGAAAATAAAAAAAACAAAATAAAACAATAAAATATATAATTCACTATACAATATCCCAACTTACCTTGTACTTGGGTCCCAGCAGTGAGCGGAGGTAAGTGCTGGTCTCTATAAAGGCGTGTGTCCCATCCAACAACACAGCCTCCCCTTTCTCCAGAGTTTTCACATAGTCGACCTTCTCTCGTAACGCCATGGTCGTGGGGTCGTCGGGTATTACAAAAGCCTCGTCTAGAACGCTGCCGAAGTCCATCAAAGCTAGCCTGTGAAGGGGGAAATTACCGTATTTTTTTATGTCTATTACAGCGAATAAAGAGTGCATTTCTTTTTGCAATCATCTCATGCATGAAATAAAACTCTTACTTTAGCCAGCAATCTAGGATTATATTAACACCTAACGAGCGGCCTAGTCGGTAAATAATATATAGCCACCAGCGGGGTGTTTTTACCCAAAATAGGGTTGTTTACGTGATCATTTCCATGCCTAAATAAGACCCAGAGCGTAAAACAAGTATCTATCCCTGAAAGGGCATAAACAGAGCTTTCCAATGACACCCCAACGATCCTTGTACGACCGCTAGTTTTCTTGCAACAATCGTGCAACACGAGTGCAAAACCCATGTAATTCGGTACTTTCCCTACACAATTCACTGTGTAGCGAGTGTGAGAGGGTGGAGGAGGGTGGGATTCATGTCAGTTGGTCCACCGCGGTGGTCTGGAACAGTCATACGCTTGCTACTCTCCTGCCACCACTTGTCTCTCTCTCTCTCAGCAACATTACGTGCTGAAAATGGCACACGACTTATGTTGTGAGCCGCCACATAGTCCAAATTTCTTTCACTCGACTTATGTTGCGCGCCGCCAGTTAAGGGTTAAGCATCTTCATTTCCTCAATAATTACAGTCAGGATGCAAATGTCTGGGGCTGTATAGTTGAACATAATTATTTAATAAAACCAACCTTATAATTATTTAATGCAGTCTAGCTCTTTGTCCCAAGTGTAATATGCATAATACATTCTGAGTATGTTGGTTTTGTGTGCTATGGGTGAGGAAATAATGACACTGGGAATACTGCTTTGAGGAAGATAGTTGCTTCGTAACTCAATGATTTTTTAACAAACAACAAAGTAATACAAATAATTAAACTGGTAAGTACGTACCTAATGAATGGAGGCACCAAAATTTGCAGTATTCCATTAATAATTTGTAGATATACCGGTAATATAAAAGATAAGTCAAAGACCCTATTACCTAAAAGGTTCATACAGTCGTCACCAGAGGTTCATCAATGACAAGTCCTATCACAAAAACTTCATTCTTGGTAATTGCTATAGTATAAAAAAGTGTCTTTATGACACACAAACCAAACCTTTGCTAAATTGTGTTAAGGATTTTGAATTATAGTTAAAACGAAATAAATTTTGAAGTTGGGGAACTATTTGCCATTGACTGTACTCTGGGACATGCATTTATTTATATACTTAATTATATTATGAATAAAGTGTATCCCTGAACTCTATTTCACAACTTCATCCAGTATGGCATATGGATTGAGTTTAAAAGGAAATCCCGCTTTCTTACTTGATAATGTAGCTTCACTTATACCACCAACGTTATCATAATCAATCTTACCTTTGCTTCGATCTATATCTTCTTAGTAATGACAGTGATAGTAGTGACGCAATGGTGCACTCACGATTACGAATTATTATTTTATTATACTGTTCTGGGAGTCACGGACTCTTCTAAAGCTTTACTCATAAAGACAAATCAAACATTATATGAGTGATGACGTAGGTACCAGACACAAGGCATTTATATCTTGGCAGGTATATTACATGGAGGCAAGATGTAAGAGGAGGGAAGCGGGTCCCGCGCTAACCAATCAGATAGTGTTCCCAGTGTATTGGCCGAGGCCACGCCCCCCCTACTGGCAAAAGACCGCCACCCACCTTCCGCAGCACCGCTAGGTTTGTATTGTGTTACATAGGCCTACTGTATACTATGTGTATATACTGTTATATGTTATGAATATAGTATATAAATGTATATTTATGTGTATCGATAAGTTAATATAGTTTTTATGTTTGTACACTGACAGCTAGCGGTGTAGTCAGGTACCAATCTGAAAACGTGTTTGTGTGTGCGTGTGTGTGACAACAACCAGAGACAAATGTACCATATTAGTCAAACGAGGCAGGGAGCGAAATGGTATTATCATTAACCCTTTTGTTTCGGGTGACGTTCTGGAACGTCCTGGCAAGTTACAGCAATTTCCAGGCTTTAAAAGCCTGTATAAAACGTAAAAATCGAGTGTCAGTGGGCGGGAGCGTGAGGGGCCCACCTCCGTTCCTCAGAGCAGCGAGCGGCCCACTGAGGTTGACTGTGTCTCGCGCGGGTCTCTCTCTCTCTCTCACAATAGTGTAGCCAAGCGAGCGAGTGTTACCAAATAGCGGGTATCCCGCGTTTTACTGGCACTGCTGCGGGTGAACCAGACCACGTACGGGGCCCGTTCTGGTCTCATTTTGAAGCTATTTTGGCCTAGTTTTCGGCAGAATACAGTTCATTTAATGCAGATGCTTGATTTATCATTCAGGAGTGCCTGAATATGCCCTAAATAGCCCAAACATAGCCTCAGCCAATGGGTTAAGGCTGGTCAGGGATTATTCTCGTATTGACCCTTGATGAACTTAGGCCGACTACAAACTAAGACTCGTTATTCCAAATGGAACTAATTTTGCGAACAAGGCCTATCTGGACCACGTGTTCCTAATTTCTCATTATGAAAATATTACGGAGGTGTTGCTGGTGGTGATATTGATTATGATGACAATGATATAATAATGGTACATATATTTCCTATATTTCGTTATTGCCATTATTATTATTATACAGTAATTATTGTTATTATAGGTATCAGTCCTAATTGCCATGGACTGTTTGGAGTTAATTATTGTTAAGTATTGTAAAAATATGTAAAATGTTCATGTCAATAAAAGTGTTGAATTGAATTGAATTGAATTGAATTATTATTATTACTATTATTATTATGTTATACTTGGGACAGCTCCAGTGCGAATCTGAACACATGATAAAGATGTCCGGTCGATATCCTCCTCTTTGAAGTGCTTTGAATAAATGGGTGTGTACTTGTTAGGAATGAAATTCTGACGTTGTATCTTCCGGAGTCATTCATTACGAGTGTCTCATCTATAGGAAATCTGTAGATTGAAATACGATATATTTAAACCTATATACAGTACACGGATCACGAACAAATGCAATATAAGTATACATTATCTCATAATGTTATATACTGTGTTTAATTGTACCCTTTTATACCCATTCTTTACTGCACCCTTTTAGTATTTAACCCCTGTCCAACGGGGATGTTTGTATCTTCTACTACCTGGCAGGCGGGCATATTTACCCTAAACGAGCTTCATTCCATGCTCTTTTTCATGCATAAACAAGAGCCAGAGCGTAATACAATTATGTATCCGTGAAAGGGCGATAATAGACCTTCCAATGACACCTGAATCATCCTTGTACAACCACGGGTTCTCTTGCAACGATCGCGCAACACGAGGGCAAAAACCCTAAAATACGGTAATTTCCCTAGTTTTTTCCTTGTCTCGCGAGGCCGAGGGAGTGGAATGTTGCAGATGTTGTGTCAGTTGCGGTGCGAGGGCCGTGCCGAGCGGTCAGAGCCCGCCTATCGTCCTCCCAACGCGTGGACTCTCTCTCAGAGCCGATAATGTGCTCAACATCCCTTTCGACATATGTCGGGCCCTGCAGGGGTGGCCATGGTTCTCTCGCCCGACATATGATGGGCCCCGTGGCTTGAGTGTTAATGTGCTCTGTCATATAGTATAAGTGTCCGGTAATATATATGTCCAGTAATATATACAATATTTACTACATAATTATATACTGCCAAATTATATATGATAAATCATCCATTTTCGGTTTACAATACATCGCTGTAATGCTATTTAATATGGAATTACCATATTCAAACAAAATCATGGAGCTAGACCTATTTTTCTAAGAAATGTACGTAATACGAGTTAAGAAAATGCTTGGGTTCTGTGGTGATACCTTTCATCAATATATGAGTACCTATATATTATGTAATTAGTATGGAATACGTGAAAGTAGTACAAAGGAGTACAAAGGAAATCAAGCAACAACAGATCTAGTGACCCTTCTAGGTTGCTTGTCCTCCAAAACACTGAGGATCAAGTGTCCAAACAGTGGTTTAGAGTGGGTAAGGGAACATTGGAAAGGGAATTACTGCCCTGGAACTAATGTCCGTGGCAGGATTAGGAAGTTAGTAGGGGACAGATGGGTTAGTAACTGAGGGGGGGATAAAATAAAGTTATTCATTTACAAACGCAGTCAGTCGCGGGTTTGAAGCGAGATATTTGTCTAGGCGGAGTTTAAATGAATCAACGGTGATGCAGTCTATAACGTTTCGGGGAAGCCCATTCCACAAGTTGACAACTCGATTGAAGAAGAAATTCTTAGATTCGTGTGAGTTAAAAGATTTACCAATAATTTTGCAACCGTTTCCCCATGTGTAATTAGATTGGTCGATAGTGAAGTACTTACTACAGTTCATATTGTCGATGCCTTTGATGATTTTGAACACTTGAATTAAGTCACCTCTTAATCTGCACTGGGTTAAAGGAAATAGATTTAATTCTCTAAGACGCTCTTCGTATGGTTTGTTCTTTAGGCTAGGTATCATTTTGGTAACTCTACGTTGAACTCGTTCTAGCTTGTTTATATCTTTTTGGTAATAAGGGCACCAGGATTGAACGCAGTATTCCAGAAGAGGGCGGACTAAGGAATTGTAAAGGGTTAGGATAACTTCTTTGGATTTATGCTCAAATGACCTGCCTATAAAGCCAATTATTTTGTTTGCCTTCTTAACAACTTCTGAACATTGTTGACTCGGTTTTAGGTTACTCGATATTGTTACTCCCATATCGGTTTCTCTGTTTACATTCTTAAGCTGAGTGCCATTCATCGAATAGTTTGCTTTCTCATTTAGGTATCCGATATGTAGTACTTTACATTTATCCGCATTGAAACTCATTTGCCAAATTTGGGCCCAACATGACAATTTATCTAGATTGTGTTGCATATCGTCAACTTGTTCTTTTGAGAGTACGCTATTTGCAATTTTTGTATCGTCAGCAAATTTTGAGATTGTACAGGTGAGGCCCTCATCTATGTCGTTGATGTAAATTAGAAAGAGAATTGGTCCTAGTACCGATCCCTGGGGTACCCCGCTACTTACATTGGTCCATTTAGATGCCTTACCGTTTATGACTACTCTTTGCTTTTTGTCGCTGAGCCAATTTTCTATCCATTTCAACACACCGTCTTGTATTCCATGCGCTTTTAGTTTTAGCAGTAAACGTTTGTGGGGAACTTTGTCAAAGGCCTTTTGAAAATCAAGGTATATAATATCTACAGCTTTACTCTCATCGTAGAGGTTGAGGATATCGTGGAAGAAGTCTAAGAGGTTTGTTAAACAGGAACGTTTTTTACGAAAGCCGTGTTGAGTATCTTTAAGTATGTTATTTTCCTCTAAGTGATTTACGAGTCTGTCTCGTATGACCGTTTCTAGCATTTTACATACAACTGAGGTTAAGCTAATTGGACGATAGTTACTGGGTAGGGATTTGCTGCCTTTTTTGAATATCGGTGTTACGTTGGCTAGCTTCCACTGATCAGGCATAGTTCCAGACTGCAAGGATTTATTGAATAGTAATGTCAGTGGTTTGGAGAGCTCATCCTTAGCTTCCTTCAGAACTCTAGGCGAGATTGTATCAGGTCCAGGCGTTTTATTTATCTTGAGTTTATCTAAACAATTCAATACTTCTCTCTCTGTAACGGTGATATTGCTTAGAACATCTGAATTATCAATCTGAATCGGCGATGGTGTAGGGATATCACTGAGGTCTTCTGTTGTAAAAACTGATGCAAAGAAGGTATTGAGGGCATTACTCATTTGTACTTCGTCTTTGGTGTATTCTCCATTTTCATCGACTAACGGTCCAACAGTTGAAGTGACTACTTTTTTCTTTCTGATATAACTATAGAATTCTTTCGGGTTTGTTTTACTTTGATTCGCAATATGTAACTCTAAGGTCTTTTTACTTTGCTTAATTAACTTTTTGGCTTTGCGTCGTAGCTCTACAAATTTCACCCGTTCTTCGTCATTTTGTGAGGATTTTAATCTATCATTAGCAAATTTTTTAGCAAGCAGGCAGTTTGAAATATCTTTATTCCACCATTTGGGCTTATTATTATGGCCTGGACGCCGTATTTTCGATGGTATGCAGTCTTGCACTGCTTTTAGGTAAGTGGTTTCGAATAACTTCCAAGATGTATTTATGTCATTATTGTTAATTAAAAAGCTCCAGTCAGTTTCTTTAAACATAGCTCTAAGTTTATGGAAGTTTGCTTTCTTGAAATTAGGGACTTTTTCGATGCTACTATTTGGTTCGTTACTAGTAAACTTTAAAGTGAAAGTTATCGTACGATGGTCGCTGTTACTGAATTCATCACCAACATTCAAATTCTTTATTAATTCTTCTTTTGTTGCAAGTACAATGTCAAGAACGTTATTACCACGGGTCGGCGTTCGAACAAATTGATAAAGCGAACTCTCTTGCAAGTTCGTATACAAGTCATGTCCGGAGTGTGAAGTAAGAGTATCGCCCAACTTGGTCACAGGTAAATTAAAGTCGCCAAAAATTACGGTATCTTGTGAGTTACTTACATCTGCAATTTGTTCATAAATTTCTCGGTCAGTTTGCACTGATTGAGCTGGAGGTCTGTATATTAATGCAAGTATTATTTTTGTACCTTTATTATTCTTTATTAGCACAAAAGATGCGTCGACGTTCACAATTTGAGGTTTTGACAAGAGGGTAGGGTTAAGACTTTCTTTGATATAAAGTAAAACGCCACCTCCATTTCGATTTATTCGGCTTTTCTCAAACATTACATAACCGGAAAGTGAATACTCTGCTAAAAAGTCTCTATCTTCTGTATTGAGCCAAGATTCTGTTATGCCAATCACATCATAATTTTCTGTAAACACTAGCTCCTCTAAATCTGAAAATTTATTGCGTATGCTACGAGCGTTTGCATAGAAAACCTTTAAATTTGTTATTTTAGAACTCACGGAACGCTCTTTAATAATATTTTTGGTTCTTGTCGGATCTACATTTATGTTCATGGCTGTCCTCGGTCCTCGCTGTCTTCGGTCCTTATTGCTGGTGGTCCTCGGTTGCCTCTGTTTTTTTCTTGGCGTTGGATGATTTATGTCACTGCTGCTTCTTCTCTGATGGCGTTTTTTGATCCATGGCTGCGGACTGCTTCGTGTAGGAGACGACCCATGCGTGCTGAACCCACAAGGTTTAGATGAGTGCCATCCTTGCGGAACAGAGTAGGCTGGTTGTAGAAGTTGTCCCAGAGGTTGATGAATTCAACTTCTTCCCTCAGACACAAATATTTTAGTCGGCTATTTGTGCTGAAGGCCTTGTCGTAGAATTTATCAGGTGCGTCGATCTTGGGGAGAATGCCTGAGATGATGATATTCCTTGACTTGTTTTTGTAGTGCTGGATCATCTTGCGATATTTCTCCATCAACTCTTCGGATCTGGTGCGCATGACGTCATTTGAACCAGCATGGATGACAAAAAGGGTATTTTCATTTGCATCCTTTGTGGTATCTTCGAAGGCTTCCACAATGTCGTCCAGTCCAGCTCCTGGGATGCAAAATCTTTTTCGTTGATTTGGGACTCTGTCGCAGAACTCTTCGACCTGTCCTCGTAGGATGGAATCCCCAACGAGCCTGGTCTCTTCTGGTTCGTCTTCCATCTCTACCAATATCTCAAATCTGTTTGACATTGTGACTGGTAGATGAGACCTTTTCTGCGTTGGCCGTGCACCGTTCCTCACTGGTGTAAATCCGGAAACCTGTGGTGGCGGGACTCTATGTACAGGTCGGGGAGAGGAGCGGTTAGAACGGGGGCGAGGGGTTGGTACTGTTCGTGCTAGCAGGCTTCTTGCACGAGGAGTGGGGGAGAGACTAAGGCGAACAGGGCGGCTGTCCTGGTTTGATGTCGGCTCAGGTTCGTCAGAAGCATCTGCTGCAGTGTCTACTGCAGGTGTTGGATTGTTGGCAGATGACGTTGGGGCGGTGGTGGATGCTGGAGTTGAAACAATTGGAGTTAGTGATACTCCAACATTGAGTGTTACAAACTCTTGGAGTGATTCCAGCTTCCTGGTGAGGGCGTTGATCTTGTTGTGGGCTTCATCCAATTTTGCTGTCAAATCCTCTCGTTGCTGGCAGAGTCGGCAGACTTGTGGATCGGCAGGAGCAAACATGGAAGCACCAAACCTACCGGCGCAGTTCGTACAGGCACGAGGCATGGTGACGATCACTTTCTTCAGATCACTTCACTCACTTAACCCTCAGAGGTTAAAAACACTTAACTCACTTTAAAAACACTAAACTCACTTTAAAAACACTAAACTCACTTTAAAAACACTTAACTCACTTTAAAAACACTAAACTCACTTTAAACACACTTCACTTACTTAAATAGTGAAAGTACATATGTACCGGTAGCTTACTATGCACTGGTGAAACGTGAAACCTGTGTGTAACGTGTGAAAATTTGTCTATGCATTTTATGTATATAAGTAGTTTTTTAGACATACAGTATATGCGCAAGTTATGTGAGTATGCATGAATGTAATTATGTAGGCTATGTAATCTCGCATATTTGCATGTACCGGTACGTATTCATGTTTGCACGTATGTTTGTATGTAGGGAGGTACTTTACTATCAAACATAATGTTCATATCAAATGTTCATATTATTCTATATTCTAAAATATGCATTATGATATTTATGCAAGTGGTATCACCTCAAATACCGCAAAATCAGACATGTAAGTTATGTGGACAATATCCTATATAATTACGCATATGCTAACATTTATATTAAGTACTGAATATCTGAGTGTAAATGTTCTTTCTGTGTATAACCAAATACTATTTATGTTATTTACTGATGAAATGTAAGGGTAGGATCTTTGGACTTGGTGTACCTTGCAGTACAACCAAATGCAGCACAAGATACTGGCATTACTGCATAAAATGCTCTCACAACTCAAAAAGACACATTGACCCAGGACCAGGAGTGGTTGTGATGTTTGTGGTGGGTGGTACTACAGACCCTATAGAATATTATTTACTATCCTTGGTGGTATCTAACTTAATGACTGGCCGGACTCGCCGACTGGGGCACCTGGGACTCAGCCTGGTCAAGGAGTGGTCAGGTCATACCATGGTCATACTGTCCTGCCAATACTAAGATGGCGGCCAGTCACTGACAGCGCCTTCACTTTCCCACAACTCACCCTCCCTCCTCATATATCTTACTTCCATGGTATATTATTATGTTCATATAATAAGACATATGGCTCAGCCAATACATTAACTTTTGCAATCAACTTATGCCAACTTGTGCTTTATTCCAGCTACAGCAGTTAAGAAGGATGTGCCTGAATTAAAACAAATAGTTGAAATATTCTCTAATTAGGCCTAATCTGCAGTAACATTGTCATTGTACGGAAACTGTTCTCTGATTGGAGAGGTTAAGAACAGGGCACGTACGAGAGAGAAACTCCGATAACATCGAAGCCATAAGTGGTGCATGTTTTACTCCGACTATAGTCTATAGAAATCTCGGAATGAAAGTAAAAAGTGCAATGTATAAAGGAATTGTTGTGCCAACAGTGATGTATGGGGCTGAGACATGGGCTCTGAAGGAAAGGGAGAGAAGAAAGCTGGATGTGATGGAGATTAGCTGCTTGAAAAGTATGTGTGGAGTTACTCGTAGAGATAGATTGAGGAATGAAGAGATACGTAGGAGAGTGGGGCAGCAAGAACATTTGTCAGCCAGAGTGGACAGAATGGTGCTGAGCTGGTATTAGACCAGTCAAAGTAGGGCTGGACTTAGAACAAATTGCAATAGAAGGTTTTTTGGCTTTAACTTGTTTATTAGGTCCCTCTGATGAACATATAAAAAGTCTCCAACTTTTGGACACCGGGAAAGTGGTTAATTTGCATAAATTCAAGATGGCCGCCGTCCAAAGCTTCAATTTACAGATAACTTTTTTCTGGTTGCTCCTAGACCCTATAAATGTATTACAAACAACGTGTTTTGGCTTTAACTTGTTTATTAGGTCCCTCTGATGAACATATAAAAAGTCTCCAACTTTTGGACACCTGGAAAGTGGTTAATTTACAGCCAAAAAACCTTACAGCCAAAAAACCTTCTATTGCAATTTGTTCTAGGTCAAGCCCTACCTTTACTGCACATTTATTGTCTATTACATTTTGCCTAGGCCTATACTAATCCCATCATCTTGTTTCTTGTTTCAACAGATTGGTGCGACATCTACCGAAGCCATGGAAGAAGAGGTGGTGCATAATCCCTGCGGCATTTGCTCAAACACGTTAGACGAAGGAGAAACAGTCAAGCTGAGGGCGAAGGGAGCAGATACTATCAACAAGGCCAGTACTGAACGTGGAACGCCATCAATTACCGTGTCCGAGGGCCAAACGGTGCACATTGATTGCCGAAAGAAGCATGTCAATACGAAGCCAAATAGAATTCCTGGGAAGCAGAAGAAACGTCCTGAAAAACCTGCTCTTCGTTCTCAGACACCAGACTTTTGTTTTACAGAGAACTGCTTTTTTTGTGGTACAAAAATCTATTTGGACACAAAGCATGATTCAGAAGAAGTGTATCCAGTACGCACCTTCAACTTTCAAAGGACAATACTTTCTGCATGTGATGCCAGGGCTGATGAGTGGGCTGACACTGTTAGAGGCCGAATTAACTTTGCACGCGATCTTCCAGCAGCTGACGCAATATATCACAAGCAGTGCAGCTCAAATTTCCAGACACATAGGCAGATCCCCTCCAAATATCGTGATTCCGCAGACAGTGAACCTCCTCGCAAGGGTCGCAAAGTAGATGCCTCACGAGAGGAAGCATTTCTACTCGCAATCGAGGACCTAGTCAGTGGCAATGATGATGAACAGACTACAGTGGTTGATCTCGTTGATAGAATGTCCCAGTTGTGCCCTGATGTTGAAGCGTATAGTGTAAAATACATGAAACAGAAACTTATTTCATATTTTGGGGATGAACTGGTTATTAGTAACGTGCATGGACGCAGCGATGTTGTAACTGTCAAAGAAAGTGCTGCAAAGATTTTGCAACAATTCAAAGACTCACCACAGACTGATGATGAGGAAGCAGAACAAAGAAAGATAGTCAGGGCTGCGGCACGGTTGATCAAAGCAGATATAAAGAACATTGATACTTGTAGAGATTTCTATCCAGATCCTTCTGAACTCCGGTCGCTGGAAAAGAATGTGGCGTACGTTCCGCAGTCCCTTCGTATATTGCTGCAAGAGACGTTCAGTGGCAAGTCATGTGATCTTGAAGTTGCATCAATTGGACAAAGTATCGTGCAACTTACCAGACCAAGGGCCATTGTAGCACCCATTCAGTATGGATTGGCGGTTCAAATGCACCAGCACTTTGGTTCCCGCTTTCTTGTGGACAGTTTACACAGCCACGGCTTCTGTCTGCCTTACGCAGAAGTTTTGAGGTTTTCGAAGTGTGCTGCCAATTTCAGGGGCACCAACATATCCACTGCAGGCAGGTTTGGACAGTTCGTTGCAGACAATGTTGATCACAACTTGCGTACGCTTGATGGGCGAGGAACATACCATGGTATGGGTATAATTGTTGCTGTCACCCCTGAAGTAAGAGACACAACATCAATACCAAGATTGCAGTCACCTGAAAACAACTTCACGGCAGCTCAAATTGAAATCAAATACTACCGCAGTGTTCGCAAGAAGGGTGGGCCTCTCGAATTTAGAAAGCTTGACCCCATTTCAGCATCTGACAAGCTTGAAAATCTGGACATACTGTGGAAAACGTCATGGTTGCTTCGACCAAAACGACCAGGCTGGTCCGGCTTAATGCAGAGTGTGTGCCATGGACCACACCCAGGGAAATCATCCGTCCATTTCTTGCCCATGATTGACATGGACCCTACGGACATGAGTTGTATTTACTCAACACTTCACTTCGTTGCTGCGGAAAGCCATCGCCAGGGAGCGACGCCAATGCTGACATTCGACCAACCGCTTTATTGGAAAGCGAAGACGATCATTGTTCATGAGAAGGAAGGAAGCGAACTGAAACCCATTGTTTTGAACCTTGGTGGCTTTCACTCTGTGATGAGCTTTTTGGGATGCATGGGCCATGTTATGGAAGCATCTGGGCTTAAGGAGGTTTTGGAACTTATATACGCTGAAAATGCTGTGACCCAAATGCTGAGTGGGAAAGCCTATGCACGAGCAATCAGAGGCCACTTCTTGGTTGACACAGCCTTGAGTTCGATTGTGTTAGGCAGGGCATACGGTGTCAACCTCTCAATGGTAGATGAGGAAAGTGACGCATGCAAGGACTTCCAGGAGGCTGCAGATCTTTTGGATAAGCTGTTGCGTGAAGACGTTTCACCGGATGAAGTCTGCAGTAAAGACTTTTTCAACAGAATTTCTGAAAAACTTAAAGCTGAGAAGAGCTCCTTAGCAGAGCATAAGATGGGAAAGCTATGGATTCAATACATGGACATGATTGACCTGCTGCGTCGCTTCCTGAGGGCACTGAGAATGGGCGATTTCCTACTGTACCTCGGAACACTCCATGAGATGTTGCCGTACTTTGCAGCGTAAAGGACTCTGTCAAAATAGCAACTTTGATGCAAGCACCGATGATCCAAGTGAATACAAACTCCTATCATGAATTACATAATTGGCTCTGAATGACGTCATACTACGTCATGTTTTTTTTTTTTTTTTTATAAAAAAGAGGGACAACAGGTCAAAAAACCCATACAAGCACAAAGTGCCTGTGTCACCCCTTGTGAAAGAGACAGTTCAGCCTGTCTGTAAGGTTTTTCGGCTGTAAATTAACCACTTTCCAGGTGTCCAAAAGTTGGAGACTTTTTATATGTTCATCAGAGGGACCTAATAAACAAGTTAAAGCCAAAAAACGTTGTTTGTAATACATTTATAGGGTCTAGGAGCAACCAGAAAAAAGTTATCTGTAAATTGAAGCTTTGGACGGCGGCCATCTTGAATTTATGCAAATTAACCACTTTCCCAGTGTCCAAAAGTTGGAGACTTTTTATATGTTCATCAGAGGGACCTAATAAACAAGTTAAAGCCAAAAAACCTTCTATTGCAATTTGTTCTAGGTCCAGTTAAATGATTGCTAGATTTACTGGACTATATGGTCATGTTGAACGAATGGGAGATGAAAGGCTTACAAAGAGAATATGTGAGAATACAAGGGGAGATAGAAGGGCAGGAAGACCCCCATTGAGATGGAGAGACTGTGTAAGACAAACTTTGGATGATAGAAGAATGACTATAGATCAGGCTAAGGAAGTAGTAATAAATAGGAATGAATGGAGAATGCTTGTGAATAGATGAGTGAACACGTGGTCATTCGGGGGAAGGGGTCGGGCGCAAGTTGGACTAGATAATAGTCCATCAGGCACCTGGCCTGGGGAGACGATTAATATGAAGGGTGCGCCTGGAAGTGTGTGGTGGGCGGGCTTGTGGCTTCGGCTCCGCTGCATGTCTGCCTGCCGAGATCGGAACCTCTCCGGGTGGTCGGAGGCCGGGGGAGTGCTGGAGGGACCTTGGTGACCCTGATCTCTGGGTCTTCTCCTGGGTGACCTAGATGTGTGTGAATTTGTGTTTTGTCTTTGTGTGTTTGTTGTTTTGTGTTGTTATTTGTGTTTTCCCTGTTCTTGCCCTGTCTTGAGTCGGCCGCCCCCCCCCCCAAAAAAAGAAGAAGACGAAGAAGAAAAACAAAGGAAAAAGAGGGAAAGAGAACAAAAAATAGGAAAAGTGGCGATTGGGCCTGAGTAGATAGATAGATAGATAGATAGTCTATTCATTATACCGAGTGTATAAATCTGGACCTCCAACCACTCATAACTGAAAACCTGTACGATCAAGTAGGCATTTCCACCATTTGGTGTAATAAATGACAGCCCATTCATTTTGATTCTGCCTTACCTGATTTATAGGACTGATCACAAGTTGTAGACATGCCAGTACAGTACATGAAGTAGATTCTAGATCGTATATTCACTTGCATGTAAGGAAGTTAGTTTGAGGACAAATTTCATAGAATGATACCTTGTATGTTTCAAGTTCTCATTTTTACAATCAACAATGCATATAATTATGTAGTTCCTCACTTTCCAACAGTAGGATGCAAATTAAATTAGAGTAAGAGGTGGTAAAAATTATCCGAAAAAATGAAAATTATACTATCCACTACAATCAATAATGTGCGAAGTTGGATTACTAATTTTTTGCGTCAAAATGTAAATCTAGCTATCGTATAATAATGTACTTTCTTTTATTCGAAATCTACTATTTTCGTGCGTATTCGCATACGAATTGGATGCCTATGTATAGATTAGCTTATCGACCATATTCGAATTATGAGTGCTTGTGATTCTTGGTTACTAATATTGGTACCATATGTAACTTTTTATGTCAAATGTATAACCTTATCCGATGCAATATTGTTCTATGATAAATTAGGCAAAATATTAAATTCTATATCCTGCAAGACAATGACAAATTGTTTAATCTTCAGGTACAGGAATTATATACAAACACATTTTTTGAAACGTTGTTTATCTGTATGACACAAGGACAACTCTAATGGACTCTTTATTATACAAACTAAAATGTAAACCGAAACAATATTGTTTAAACAAAATATTCAAAGTTGTCCCTTACAGTTGTTTTGTTTCCTTTTCTTGTTGGTTAAGGTATTGTTATCTTCACTATAAAGCAGTTTCGTCCATTGTAGGCTATCCTGGATATGTTTATAATTGTAAATCATGTGAAGTAAGTATGAATTCTCTGAGCTATTTTGTTATCGTCAAATATTGAACCACAACTTATAAATTGCCAACATGTTAAGACTATGTTGCACTAACACTTTCAAATAGAATATTGTTAAATTAGTAAAAGCGATAGGATTCTTATTAAAGTGTATTTCAGAAACTGCCAGAGTAGAATTGCTGATAAAAAAGGTCAAGACAAACTTACTTAACTAAAGGAAGCCCTCCTTTGCTATCAGTGATAATGGAAGCTCTCTCCTGCTACCAGTCATAAAGGAAACCCTAACCCGGTACCAGTGATAAGGGATACCCTACCCTGGTACCAGTGATAAAGGAAGCTCTCTCCTGGTACCAGTGATAAAGGTAGCCCTCTTCTGCTACCAGTGATAAAGGAAGCCCTTCCCTGCTACCAGTGATAAAGGAAGCCCTTCCCTGCTACCAGTGATGAAGGAAGCTCTACCCTGCTACCAGTGATAAAGGAAGCCCTACCGTGCTACCATAGATAAAGGAAGCTCTCTCCTGGTACCAGTGATAAAGGAAGCCTTCTTCTGTTACCATTGATAAAGGAAGCCCTTCCCTGCTGCCAGTAATAAAGAAAACACTCTCCAGCTGCTGTACCAGTGATAAAGGAAGCCTTCTGCTACTAGTGATAAAATAAGCCTTCTGCTACCAGTGATAAAGGAAGCCTTCTGCTACCAGTAATAAAGGAAGCCTTCTTCTGCTACCAGCGATAAAGGAAGCCTTCTGCTACCAGCGATAAAGGAAGCCTTCTGCTACCAGTGATAAAGGAAGCCTTCTGCTGCTAGTGATAAAGGAAGCCTTCTTCTGCTACCAGTGATAAAGGAAGCCTTCTGCTACCGGTGATAAAGGAAGCCTTCTGCTACCAGTGATAAAGGAAACCTTCTTCTGCTACCAGTGATACAGGAAGCCTTCTGCTACTAGTGATAAAGGAAACCTTCTTCTACCAGTGATAAAGGAAGCCTTCTTCTGCTACCAGCGATAAAGAAAGCCTTCTTCTGCTACCAGTGATAAAGGAAGCCTTCTGCTGCTAGTGATAAAGGAAGCCTTCTTCTGCTACCAGTGATAAAGGAAGCCTACTGCTACCAGTGATAAAGGAAGCCTTCTGCTACCAGTGATAAAGGAAACCTGCTACCAGTGATACAGGAAGCCTTCTGCTACCATTGATAAAGGAAACACTCCAGCTACTGTACCAGTGATAAAGGAAGCCCTACCCTAGTACCAGTTGTTAAGGAAGCCCTCTTGTGCTATCAATGATAATGTTAGCAAGGTAGGGTTAGCTATTCTTAATAATATCGACAATAAAAAAAGGAAAATCATACATAATCACGAATGTGAGCCACTAACATCAACGCGTTTTTACAATAGTGCTATATATTTATGGAGTCTTAAAGGGGAATTCAGAGAGTGTCAAAGCTGGTATGTCCTGTAACTTAATTCATCTTCTTTACGGCACTGTAAATGTACTTCCTATAACTTGCATGTATATGTTGACCCTAGGTTGAATTTTCACATCAGACAAGAACGTATTTAAAGATTGACCTGAGATGATACAGGTTTAGGACCTTTAACAATATTTATCCTTACGAAACATATATAGTCATGGATAGTTGTTTGATAAATCACTGACCTGAAGGAACTTTGAGCCAGTTGGTGTAGGGTTTGGATGCGGTGAGGATTTGTGGGGCTGGTGAGGAGGGCGATCAGGTTGCTGGTGAAGGCGGCACTCACCACCAGGCAGTAGAAAAACCACTGGGCTAAAAAGGGCTTGATGCATCCGGCAGTTCCTACAGGCAGACTGGGTACACTCTGTCCCACCATGGCTCCTGCTAGGTCCAGGCAGGCCCTTGGTACACCACCAGGCCACGACCTCCCCATGAAGTAACCCTGGGTCGGGTTGATTGGTTTCTATTACCAAAACAAGGTTCAAGTGTCCTGTATATTATTAGTATCAGTGCATTAATTTAAACAAAATACATTACAACTACCTATATTTGATCGATTGTTAATAATCAGAACATTTGCAACTACTACTTAGATCAAGAATGTGCTTGGTTTGAAATACCCCTTTGTTATTACTAAAACGAGTGATATTTGTTTAGAAAAATGGCCCTTATCATAGCATAGCTGACCTGGAAACCTTATATATTCCTGCTTATCCATACTTTTCTTTAAACAAAGAAAATTAAGCCTCAAATTAGGCTAGGTTGCATTAGGTATGAAAAACAAAAGTTAAGATTGGGGGATTACATTTGGTTAATGAAGATTACTAAATTCTGCTGATAGTCAGGTGAATCCCTTTGTCAAATTTAAGTTAGAATATGTTAAGCAAGGTTATCTAGTCAAGGTTAAATTTGGTTGATTGGCTTGTGGTACATCTCAACAATAAGTCTTCTGAGCCAATCATAATCCACGTAATATGGGTTTCATTCATATTAAACTCAAAGTTCACAAGCTTTTAACAATGTGTTTTACACGGACGTTTATTTCCGTGCAGGAGCGACACAAATGGAATAATGGTCAGTCTTTTACACGAATGTATTTTCAACTGAAAGAGGTTGGTCAAGCACTCTGACTTTAAAAGCAAAGAGTGGGTTCTCCTGTCACACTCATCTGAAAGACGCAACTGCTACAAATATAATTCCAACACGCCAGGCATAAAGCAGTTTAGCAGTACAAGCCGGAGGAGAGTTTACAATCTGTGCTATAGTTCGCTCAATGCATCGTGTCAATTGTCCCATTTATCTCCATTGATATATACCTCACCAATGTATATCAAATGTGAAGGAAAATACTTGTGTGAAGCAGATTTATAGGATAATGTCATTTAACATTTTCCACCAAATTACCCTACTATTAATAGAACATACATTTCCAAAAACATGTCATCAAACATTCGCTAAAGTTTCTGATATCTTCATCATTTACATTTTGAAAAGATAGGAAATTCATACTTTGATGCATTGTAAATTTGATAAATAGGTCACTGCCACCTAATACCTCTTCCCCGTGTTGTGAGTTGAAACTAGCTGCTATTGACTGAATGGCTTACCTGCAGCAGAGAATAGAGTACTGCAATGACAAGGCAAGCAGCGAGGGACCACCACACTGAAGAACTGAAAGGTCTGTAGATGTGTGTCCACTTCGTCAGTGGTTGAGGTGCCCTCACACCCGCAACGTAGGCATCCTCAAACCAGAAGGGCGTTGCAGAAAAGGCAGTCATGCGGTCAAGGGACTGGAACAGGCCGTTGACCGTAAAGTTCTTCTCCCCTCTCGCAACCATCCCCAGAAGTCCTGACCAAGTTCCGTTTTCCAAAGCTCCCCATTTGTTATCCAGAGAATTGTCAGTCAGTGTATAGGTAAAGTTGAGTTTGCTTGAGGCAGCTTCTAACATATTTACAACGACACCTTCTGGTTTACCTGTCTTACTTTTTTTAAATAATATTGGCTCAGTTAGAATTGTCGCCAAGTGAAAGGTGTAGCCTTCAAATGAGGCAAATCTGTTTATGAATATTTCATCCCAATATTTGAATTGATAAACATTCCAGTAGCCAAGGAATTTAATGCTAGGGGTTGAGAAAGGAAGCAAAGAGTAAAGCCGAGGAGGCTCCTGCTCCTCTTGAGTCACTAAAACCAATTTGTTCACACAGTTAAGATATATTTGAGTTAATAATGATCCCTTATCTGCCGACATTAAACTATACAACATAAAACTCTCTGGTTGCCAGTGACTACATATATATTTGAAGTTGTCAAGCTGGTAGGTTAGGAATAGAGCAATATGGAGCCCGAAATCGCCCAATGAACTCATGGATTGTCTGCTCCCCAGAGTGACTGAAATGTGAGACGTTTGTCGCAATGCTGGCAGTGAAAATATTTCCTTACGAGCATCCACCGAAATATTGGCGTCTATGTGAAGCACAATGAACTTATCTTGGACTAAGCTAGAAATTACTTCATTAAATAATCCCAATCGTTTCTTCCATCCACTGTTTCTTCGAAGTTTCAAATAACCGTTCAATTGGCCAGCCGTTTCATGAACAGAGGATAGAAGCAATACTTTGAGAAAGTATCTTAAAAAGCAAGCCATTCTTGCAAGCACGAGGGTTTGACACAACCTGAGAAGCAAGCAGCGTCTGTACAACTATGAGGGGCGCAACTTCAACTCTAAAGGAATCTATTGATCCCCAAGTCACTCAGACGCATCATCTGTCCATTACTCATACACTGTCATCGTTATGTTTGCAATCTAAAACACACGGGCATAACACATAATTATGGTCCAAACCGAATTAATCTGAAGTTTATATAGCTTCACTTATTTGTCATGCTTTATGGAATATGTATATATTAATAGTGATTTAATGGTTCAATAATTCTGAGATATGTACTCGAATTGTTACAGACGATTATTAGATATTGATTTTATTTACCAGTGTTGTTTCAGTCTATGGGTTGTATATTGTATACAGTGGGTTGTATATTGTATACAGTTATACACATATGTTACAGTGCAGTGCGTTATCGGCCCAATATTCATAACTAACTGGGTTCAATTTCCCTGTATCCAACCGCGACTATCACTATCCACAATAATTAAATATACAGTACCATATATGCCCAATAATGTATTTATGATAGCTACGTCACAAGATAATTGATGACGCGATTGTATAATCTATATTGTATGGGTGTAGTACTTCAAGGACAGAACACTATCAGCAAACAATACTTAATCTTGGGCTGAGGGTCAATTATATAGCACAATGTTGTAAGAGTACAAAGGAAATCAGTACAAAGGAAATCAAGCAACAACAGATCTAGTGACCCTTCTAGGTTGCTTGTCCTCCAAAACACTGAGGATCAAGTGTCCAAACAGTGGTTTAGAGTGGTATAAGAGCTACGGTCAACGTCACAGCGAAGTAGGAGCGCTAGTCAGTTACAATAGCCACACACAGCAAGCGGGCATTATACTACTTCCTCATATCACAAAATATAGTTTCAAAAAATTGCATTGAATTTAGGACACGTGCAGTAAATATTGAGTGGTCCAATGTAGTGTGAAATACGAAAGATCACTTCGGAATTGTTGATTTATTTGTGAAATTGAAGTATATTTCTGTAGAACGTATTTTGAGTGTAGCTAGTTGTACGATAAAGATAATTCATGTGATTTAAATAGCAGGTCCATGCCATAATTAAATAGTATCATGCCTCTTTTAGACGTATTGTGTCGTGTTTGAAAAGATATCTTCAATATTATGAGGAATGAATAAATGAGAGTCAGGATTAAAATTGAATCACATTTTATTGAATAATTAAATTATTGGTATCCTTGAGAACAAATTAATATTTCTCACTATATTAGAGTTTAATGTCCCCTCACAACTGTAGACTATTTATGTGTGGAGTATAAAATTATTATTGTACACAGTTATGTTATGATTGTAGCGTTATATATCTCAGAAGTATACACTCTTGATAAAACAATTCACTGACAACCGCAACACTGGGGATTCACTCACCAAGAGTATATTTATAAGTGAAAACTATAAAATATTCTTTACTGGCAAGACCATAATCATCCACAAATGCAATAATGGCTCCAAAGAATGTGCCGCACTTAACATAACGTACTAGAGGTGGTTTTTGCTGCAGATTGATTTATACAAATCGAAAAATTAAACGTAGCATATGATGAGTTTAAAACAACAAGAATATCGTCTCCAATAACAGTAATTATCCATGTAACATTTCAGCAATTATTCATTAAAATAGTCCCACACTACAAGGTTTTAACATATATTATATTCTAAATATGTTACTCAATACAATTATCAACCTATGGCATTTCCTAAAATACCCAATGGATGCTTGGAAAACACTAAACAATACTAAAATTTATATGATCAGAATACTCTTTTTATTGTGAATGACAATTCAAAGTTCTCGATTTAAACTTCTCAAGGCCACTCCTAAGCATTTTCCCTATCCCATGGAGGCGATTCAATCGTGGTCACCCATTCGGTGAATGAGACGTCTGGCAATACATAGATAGATAGAAGTATCAAGCCGAAATAAAACTTTGAATTTCAACCCCTGGTCTTTGCGGAAAAATTACATATTTCGTAATAGTATGGCAAGATTATGATGCATCATTCGCCTATACTCCTCACGAACAATTTCGAGATTCCTGCAGTATTACATTGCTATTAAATTTACTTTCATCGGAATATGTTATCCTATTATCACCGAACTCGGTTAATTTACCGAGGGGAATATTTATATCAAAGGAGTGTGTTCTAACCTCTAATAAGGAGTACAAAGGAAATCATGCAACAACAGGTCTAGTGACTCCTCTAGGCTGCTTGTCCTCCAAAACACTGAGGATCAAGTGTCCAAACAGTGGTTTAGAGTGGGTAAGGGAACATTGGAAAGGGAACTACTGCCCTGGAACTAATGTCCGTGGCAGGATTAGGAAGTTAGTAGGGGACAGATGGGTTAGTAACATAACAGTCATAAGTGATATTTTGTATATCTGGGAAAAAGAGAGTAACGTCTTAGTAATATATAATTATACGCAATAATCATTGATGAATTTGATGGGGGAATAAAATAAAGTTATTCCTTTACAAACGCAGTCAGTCGCGGGTTTGATGCAAGATATTTATCTATGCGGAGTTTAAAAGAATCAACGGTGCTGCATTTTACAACGTCTCGTGGAAGCCTATTCCACAAGTTGACAACTCGATTGAAGAAGAAATTTTAGATTCGTGTGAGTTAAAAGATTTACCAATAATTTTGCAACCGTTTCCCGAGGGGTAATTAGATTTGTCTATAGTGAAGTACTTACTACAGTTCATATTGTCGATGCCTTTGATGATTTTGAACACTTGAATTAAGTCGCCTCCTAATCTGCGCTGGGTTAAAGGAAATAGATTTAATTGTTTAAGAGGATCCTTGTATGGTTTGTCCTTTAGAGTAGGTATAATTTTGGTAACTCTACGTTGAACTCGTTCTAGCTTGTCTATACCTTTTTGGAAATAAGACTACCAGAATTGAACGCAGTATTCCAGAAGAGGGTGGACTAAGAAATTGTAAAGAGATAGGATAACTTCTTTGGATTTATGCTCAAATGACCTGCCTATAAAGCCAATTATTTTGTTTGCCTTCTTAACAACTTCTGAACATTGTTGACTCGGTTTTAGATTACTCGATATTGTTACTCTCAGATCTGTTTCTCTGTCTACACTCTTAAGCTGAGTGCCATTCATCGAATAGTTTGCTTTCTCATTTCGGTATCCAATATGTAGTACTTTACATTTATCCGCATTGAAACTCATTTGCCAAATTTGCGCCCAACATGACAACTTATCTAGATTGTGTTGCATATCGTCAACTTATTCTTTTGAGAGTACGCTATTTGCAATTATCGTCAAGTTATCGTCAGCAAACTTTAAGAATGTACAGGTGAGACCCTCATCTCTGTCCTTGATGTAAATTAGAAAGATAATTGGTCCTAGTACCGATCCCTGGGGTACCCCGCTACTTACATTGGTCCATTTGGATGCCTTACCGTTTATGACTACTCTTTGCTTTCTGTCGTTGAGCCAGTTTTCTATCAATTTAAAAAAACTGTCTTGTATTCCATGCGCTTTTAGTTTTAGCAGTAAACGTTCGTGAGGAACTTTGTCAAAGGCCTTTTGAAAATCAAGGTATATAATATCTACAGATTTACTCTCATCATAGAGGTTGAGGATATCGTGGAAGAAGTCTTAAGGGTACTTCACACAGTCAGGAATGCGAGCTAGAATCACTAGGAGTAATGACTCCTGTTAATTCCTGGGAATACGACGGCAAGTGTCTGAAATTCCCCGTGCACTCACAACACCGTAGGAGCCAGCGGGAGTGTACCTGCGAATCACTGGGAGTCACTGGGAGTCACCAGGAATCACCGGGATAAAACCGGGAATGAAGTGTGAGTTATTGAAAAGTTGAAAATTAAAGGGTACTTCACACAGTCAGGAATGCGAGCTAGAATCACTAGGAGTAGCTGAAAATTTGGATTCTTGGGCCTATTCGCGGTGAAAATCGATGACTCCTAGTGACTCTAGCGATATCCTAGTGACTCCTGTTAGACTCCCAGTGACTCCAAACCACTCCCGGGCGATTGGCCCTGTCCGACTAAATGTTCACCGTGTTTAAAGCTCTCGCCGCGAGTCGAACCACTCCCAGCGACTCCCAGTGATTCCTGGTGACTTCCAGTGATTCCTGGTGACTCCTAGTGATTCCCTAGTGACTCCCAGTGAGTCCTGGTGATTTTGGTGAGAACTGAAACTGAAACCGAAACCTGTCTGCAAATCAGCTACGAATCACCGAGAATAACCAGGACTCACTGGGGAATCACTGGGAGTCACCAGGAATCACTGGGAGTGGTCCGACTCGCGGCGAGAACTTTAAACACGGTGAAAAAAAAATCGGACAGGGCTAATTGCCCGCGACTGGTTTGGAGTCACTGGGAGTCTAACAGGAGTCACTAGGATATCGCTAGAGTCACTAGGAGTATCCGATTTTCACGCAAATAGGCCCAGGAATCCGAATTTTCAGCTACTCCTAGTGATTCTAGCTCGCATTCCTGACTGTGTGAAGTACCCTTAAGAGGTTTGTCAAGCAGGAACGTTTGTTACGAAAGCCGTATTGAGTATCTTTAACCCTTCTCTAGCGGGTGCTCTGTGGCCGTTTTGTGCCTTTCTGGGCCGTTCTGACTGCTATATCAACCATCAGTATGAAAGGAACTGTATTGCGCCGAAAACTAGGTGGAAATCGCTACACAATGACGCCACATACAGCTACGTAGCACTCGTGGAGCACTGACAGTGTTACCTCGAAGATGGAAGTTTAGCTGATTTTGCTACCTTGCTCACTTTTAGTTACACTGTCATCCTCACGCGCGGTGGGGGAACTGGAGTTAGTGTGGGCCGGGAGGCCACAGATGTCGGACGTATGGATCATTACTATCCCACCCATTTTCACTCGATTTCCACCCTATTTTCACCCGTTTTTTGCCAGTTTTTTCAACTCGACTTATGTGGTGAGCCGCTTTTTAAGGGTTAAGTATGTTATTTTCCTCTAAATGATTTACAAGTCTGTCTCTTATGAGTGTTTATAGCATTTTACATACAACTGAGGTTAAGCTAATTGGACGAGTTACTGGGTAGGGATTTGCTGCCTCGTTTTAATATCGGTGTTACATTGGCTAGCTTCCATTGATCAGGCACATTTCCAGACTGCAAGAATTTATTGAATAGCAATGTCAGTGGTTTGGAGAGCTCATCCTTTAGAACTCTATTTACCTTGAGTTTATCTAAACATTTCAATACTCCTCTCTCTGTAATGGTGATATTGCTTAGAAAATCAGAATTATCAATCTGAATCGGCGATGCTGTAGGGATATCAATGAGGTCTTCTGTTGTAAAAACAGATGCAAAGAAGGTATTGATAGCATTACTCATTTGTACTTCGTCTTTGGTGTATTCAGCATTCAAACGGTACCGGTTTCTATCCTTCCGTCCGTCCGGCTGGCTCAGTTGATAGCGTGCCTGATTCCCACCTTGAAGGTCTCGCGTTCAATCCCCGCTCAGATTGAACAGTTTTTCTGGGATACAGCCGGCGGTTACCATCTCCCCATGAGCAAGGGGGATAGGTAATGGTCTCTGGTAGACTAAAGAAAGCCAAGCGCTTGCGAATCCTCGAAGGAGGAGAGACGGGCGCTATATAAGTAACCAGAAGATTATTATTATTATTATTCCATCTGTGCCTTTGTCTCCTTTTCCTTTTCCTTTCCGGCCATTCCATAGCAGCGGTTGTGGACGGCCATCGCTTACTTCCTCATCTTATCAACTTCGGTGTTCCTCAGGGTTCTGTCCTATCTCCCATTCTCTTTCTAATTTTCATAAAATAATTATCTTCTCAACTTCTCAGCTGCCTGGCCGAACAGCCCCGAGTCCCTGAGGAAGGCCATGGCCACGATTGGGCTTTCCCAAAGAGCTCTCATTGAGTGTAGATTGTGTTGTTGGCGTAAGTGGTTGTGTGAAATGCAGTCTTCTATGATGTGTTTGATGGTATGGGGTGCTGTGTTACATCCCGGGCAGGTGTCGACGACGGAGTCATCCAGTCTCTTCTGATAGCTAAGAAGAGCTGGATGGTGTCCGCATCTCAGCCTGGCCAGGTGGACTCTGTCCTCGCGAGGAAGGGAGGATTCGGAAGGATGGATTTCGGGAGGTCGTGCTTGCAGCTGCGTGTTGTCTTTGAGTGAGTACAAAGGAAATCAAGCAACAACAGATCTAGTGACCCTTCTAGGTTGCTTGTCCTCCAAAACACTGAGGATCAAGTGTCCAAACAGTGGTTTAGAGTGGGTAAGGGAACATTGGAAAGGGAATTACTGCCCTGGAACTAATGTCCGTGGCAGGATTAGGAAGTTAGTAGGGGACAGATGGGTTAGTAACTGAGGGGGGGATAAAATAAAGTTATTCATTTACAAACGCAGTCAGTCGCGGGTTTGATGCGAGATATTTGTCTAGGCGGAGTTTAAATGAATCAACGGTGATGCAGTCTATAACGTTTCGGGGAAGCCCATTCCACAAGTTGACAACTCGATTGAAGAAGAAATTCTTAGATTCGTGTGAGTTAAAAGATTTACCAATAATTTTGCAACCGTTTCCCGCGTGTAATTAGATTGGTCGATAGTGAAGTACTTACTACAGTTTCATATTGTCGATGCCTTTGATGATTTTGAACACTTGAATTAAGTCACCTCTTAATCTGCGCTGGGTTAAAGGAAATAGATTTAATTCTCTAAGACGCTCTTCGTATGGTTTGTTCTTTAGGCTAGGTATCATTTTGGTAACTCTACGTTGAACTCGTTCTAGCTTGTTTATATCTTTTTGGTAATAAGGGCACCAGGATTGAACGCAGTATTCCAGAAGAGGGCGGACTAATGAATTGTAAAGGGTTAGGATAACTTCTTTGGATTTATGCTCAAATGACCTGCCTATAAAGCCAATTATTTTGTTTGCCTTCTTAACAACTTCTGAACATTGTTGACTCGGTTTTAGGTTACTCGATATTGTTACTCCCAGATCGGTTTCTCTGTTTACATTCTTAAGCTGAGTGCCATTCATCGAATAGTTTGCTTTCTCATTTAGGTATCCGATATGTAGTACTTTACATTTATCCGCATTGAAAACTCATTTGCCAAATTTGGGCCCAACATGACAATTTATCTAGATTGTGTTGCATATCGTCAACTTGTTCTTTTGAGAGTACGCTATTTGCAATTTTTGTATCGTCAGCAAATTTTGAGATTGTACAGGTGAGACCCTCATCTATGTCGTTGATGTAAATTAGAAAGAGAATTGGTCCTAGTACCGATCCCTGGGGTACCCCGCTACTTACATTGGTCCATTTTGATGCCTTACCGTTTATGACTACTCTTTGCTTTCTGTCGCTGAGCCAATTTTCTATCCATTTCAACACACCGTCTTGTATTCCATGCGCTTTTAGTTTTAGCAGTAAACGTTTGTGGGGAACTTTGTCAAAGGCCTTTTGAAAATCAAGGTATATAATATCTACAGCTTTACTCTCATCGTAGAGGTTGAGGATATCGTGGAAGAAGTCTAAGAGGTTTGTTAAACAGGAACGTTTTTTACGAAAGCCGTGTTGAGTATCTTTAAGTATGTTATTTTCCTCTAAGTGATTTACGAGTCTGTCTCGTATGACCGTTTCTAGCATTTTACATACAACTGAGGTTAAGCTAATTGGACGATAGTTACTGGGTAGGGATTTGCTGCCTTTTTTGAATATCGGTGTTACGTTGGCTAGCTTCCACTGATCGGGCATAGTTCCAGACTGCAAGGATTTATTGAATAGTAATGTCAGTGGTTTAGAGAGCTCATCCTTAGCTTCCTTTAGAACTCTAGGCGAGATTGTATCAGGTCCAGGCGTTTTATTTACCTTGAGTTTATCTAAACAATTCAATACTTCTCTCTCTGTAACGGTGATATTGCTTAGAACATCTGAATTATCAATCTGAATCGGCGATGGTGTAGGGATATCACTGAGGTCTTCTGTTGTAAAAACTGATGCAAAGAAGGTATTGAGGGCATTACTCATTTGTTTCTTCGTCTTTGGTGTATTCTCCATTTTCATCGACTAACGGTCCAACAGTTGAAGTAACGACTTTTTTCTTTCTGATATAACTATAGAATTCTTTCTGGTTTGTTTTACTTTGATTCGCAATATGTAACTCTAAGGTCTTTTTACTTTGCTTAATTAACTTTTTGGCTTTGCGTCGTAGCTCTACAAATATCAAGCGTTCGTCGTCATTTTGAGCGGGTTTTAATCTATCATTAGCAAATTTTTTAGCAATCAGGCAGTTTGAAATATTTATTCCACCATTTGGGCTTATTATTATGGCCTGGACGCCGTATTTTCGATGGTATGCAGCCTTGCACTGCTTTTAGGTAAGTGGCTTCGAATAACTTCCAAGATGTATTTATGTCGTTATTGTGAATTAAAAAGCTCCAGTCAGTTTCTTTAAACATAGCTCTAAGTTTATGGAAGTTTGCTTTCTTGAAATTAGGGACTTTTTCGATGCTACTATTTGGTTCGTTACTAGTAAACTTTAAAGTGAAAGTTATCGTACGATGGTCGCTGTTACTGAATTCATCACCAACATTCAAATTCTCTATTAATTCTTCTTTTGTTGCAAGTACAATGTCAAGAACGTTATTACCACGGGTCGGCGTTCCAACAAATTGATAAAGCGAACTCTCTTGCAAGTTCGTATACAAGTCATGTCCGGAGTGTGAAGTAAGAGTATCGCCCCACTTGGTCACAGGTAAATTAAAGTCACCAAAAATTACGGTATCTTGTGAGTTACTTACATCTGCAATTTGTTCGTAAATTTCTCGGTCAGTTTGCACTGATTGAGCTGGAGGTCTGTATATTAATGCAAGTATTATTTTGGTACCTTTAGTATTCTTTATTAGCACAAAAGATGCGTCGACGTTCACAATTTGAGGTTTTGACAAGAGGGTAGGGTTAAGACTTTCTTTGATATAAAGTAAAACGCCACCTCCATTTCGATTTATTCGGCTTTTCTCAAACATTACATAACCGGGAAGTGAATACTCTGCTAAAAAGTCTCTATCTTCTGTATTGAGCCAAGATTCTGTTATGCCAATCACATCATAATTTTCTGTAAACACTAGCTCCTCTAAATCTGAAAATTTATTGCGTATGCTACGAGCGTTTGCATAGAAAACATTTAAATTTGTTATTTTAGAACTCACGGAACGCTCTTTAATAATATTTTTGGTTCTTGTCGGATCTACTTTTATGTTCATGGCTGTCCTCGGTCCTCGCTGTCTTCGGTCCTTATCGCTGGTGGTCCTCGGTTGCCTCTGTTTTTTTCTTGGCGTTGGATGATTTATGTCACTGCTGCTTCTTCTCGGATGGCGTTTTTTGATCCATGGCTGCGGACTGCTTCGTGTAGGAGACAACCCATGCGTGCTGAACCCACAGGGTTTAGATGAGTGCCATCCTTGCGGAACAGAGTAGGCTGGTTGTAGAAGTTGTCCCAGAGGTTGATGAATTCAACTTCTTCCCTCAGACACAAATGTTTTAGTCGGCTATTTGTGCTGAAAGCCTTGTCGTAGAATTTGCCAGGTGCGTCGATCTTGGGGAGAATGCCTGAGATGATGATATTCCTTGACTTGTTTTTGTAGTGCTGGATCATCTTGCGATATTTCTCCATCAACTCTTCGGATCTGGTGCGCATGACGTCATTTGAACCAGCATGGATGACAAAAAGGGTATTTTCATTTGCATCCTTTGTGGTATCTTCGAAGGCTTCCACAATGTCGTCCAGTCCAGCTCCTGGGATGCAAAATCTTTTTCGTTGATTTGGGACTCTGTCGCAGAACTCTTCGACCTGTCCTCGTAGGATGGAATCCCCAACGAGCCTGGTCTCTTCTGGTTCGTCTTCCACGTGGATGGATCGGCGAGAGATATGAGTATGGATGTGCTTCTGGAAGTTGGTTTGGGGTGGACAGGGAGGGAGAGAGGACAGTATTTGTGTATGATACCGTGTGCTGGGTGTTGTTTTGATATTTCTTGTTGCCATGTAGTGTAGTGGGTGGTTTTGGTTCGTGGAGGCTGCTGCCAGGAATTGAGTGCCTCTCATGTCCAGATGGTCTTTGACTTTGAGGATTTTGGTTAATTGATGTAGGTGATCTGTGGATGTAGTAGTTGTGCAGCCTGTAATGATTTTTAGGGCTTTGTTTTGAATTGTCTGTAAGGTCTTATGATGTGTTTCAGCTAGGTTAGAAGCCCAGGCTGGGCTTGCGTATTCCATCACTGATCTTATGTATTGTTTATAAACTGTGGTGGTGGTTTCTTTGTTGTGTCCAAATTTTGTGTGAGCAAGTGACCTGTGGGCGTTAAGTCTGGGTGTCAGTTTCTTTTTCGTGTTTGTGGTGTGCTGTTTGAATGTCATATGAGTATCATATGTTACTCCTAGGATTTTGGGTGAGTGTGTATGTGTTAGGGGTGTGTTGTTTATGGTGAGTTGAGGGATGTATTCGTGTTCTCCTGTCCAGCTTGTGAGCAGGGTTGCGGTGGATTTGGCTGAGGCTAGATTAAGTCTGTTTGTAGTGCACCAGCCATGTAGCGTGTTGAGATAGGGTTGAAGGAGATCTGTTGCTGTGTTTGGGTCATGGTGTGTGCATGTGAGTGTTATGTTGTCTGCATAGGAGGCTAAGTTTATTTGGGGTGTATTGGGTATAGTTATGTCGTGCATGTACAGATTGAAGAGTGCGGTCGATAGGACAGATCCTTGTGGGACTCCGTTTGGAAAGTTTCTGATGCTAGATGACTGACCGGCAAAAGATACGTGTGCACATTTGCCTGCTAGGAAGTTGGCCAGCCACCTTTTTGTGTTGTTGTGCATGTTTTTGTTGTAGATTTTGTTTGTTAGGTTGTGGCGGGGGATGGCATCGAAGGCTTTACTAATGTCGAGTGTGGCTAGTAGTGATCTGTGTGGTGGTCTAGCTGAGTTGATGCCGTCAAAAGCTCTTTGTGTAAGGTCTGTGAGAAGAGTGTTTGTGGAGTGCAGTGGCCTGAAGCCATGTTGTGTTGGAGCTAGGGGCAGGTCGGGTGTAATTAGTTGTAGTACAAGGCGTTCCATGACTTTGGAGGGGGTGCAAAGGAGTGTGATGGGGCGGTGTGAAGAGGGTAGCGTGGAGTCTTTGTTGGGTTTGGGGAATGTAATGATGGTACCATGCTTCCAGATGTCTGGTATTGTGTTGTGTGAATAACTGTAGTTTGATATGTTAGTGAGTGCTTGTATGCCTTGTGGTCCTAGGTGTCTGAGGTGTATGTTGCTTATGTTGTCTAGGCCACAGGTGGGTGAGTGCTTGAGATTGTTGATAATGTGCTTTGTCTGGTGATTGGTGAAGGGTGTATAGTCAGGGTCTGTGGGGAATTGTCTCTTATGTCGGATGACACGTCGGTCGTCTTTGTGGGGTTTCAGGTGGCTGACATGTGAGAAGTGATTGATGAGAGTGTTTGCTTGTTGTTTAAATGAAGGAGTAGAGTCTGTTGTTGTGATTGCAGCATGTGATTGTGTTGTGTTGCTGTTGGAAAGTGTGATGCTGTTTAGTGTTTTGTAGAGTTTTTTGGGGTTTGTTTTGTGATCAAGTGTTTGTAGGAAGTTATTCCAATTTAGTTTTTGTTGTTCTTGTATTTTGTTGTTAGTCTGGGTGTTGAGTGCTTGGATTTGTTGTGTGATGTCTTGTGTGTGGGGTGCTGGGGAGTGTTTCAGTATGTCGCGATGTCTGATGAGGTTTTGAATTTCTGGTGTGAAGTTGGGGTTGTTGTTGTTGCTGTTCCTCAGGCTGTCTGGCCGAGCAGCCCCAAGGTCCCGAGCAAGGCCAAGGCCATAACCGAGCATCCCCACAGAACCCTCCCTGCTTACCACTAATAATGCCCAGGTGACCGAAGCCACCCAAAGGCGGGGAGCTGAGGAGGGTGCGGAAACGCCCGGGAAACAAAAGCCCCACCCAAGGCCCTGTGCCCCTCAGCAATTATGAAGGGAAAGTTGAGGGACAAAGGAAAAATGTGACGCTTTGGCTCCCAATCTGCCAGGGTTGGCAGTAGGGAGGTCAATCCACGGAAAAGACGCCGTCACTTGAGATCTAGAAAATATATCAGTAAAAGGAACAGTCAGAGTAAGCTATGGGTATGGCAGAGAATGCTCAACTCTCATTCTGATAGACCAGCCCATCACCATTTGAAGTTGGGGTTGTGTCTTTTTCTGTTACCTCTTGGAATGTGTTTCTTGTCAGCGTTTTGGATAGTTTTATTGAGTATGTGTACAGCATTGTTGATGTTAGTGATGGGTACGCTGTTTAGAGTTGTGAAGTGTTGTTCTATCTCATTTGTGAATGCTTCCCAGTTAGCTCTTACATAATTGGTGCAAGTGTGTTTGTGGCTAGCTGGGGTGAGTCTGGTTTTGGTGGTGATAATGATCGGAAGGTGGTTGGTGATTTCAACGCAAAGACGTCGACCTGGTTTGTCGACAACCCCGACACAGACAGAGGGCTGGTACTTCAACACCAAACAGATAACCTTATCATCCTTAACGACATCCATCAATATACCAATACTCCCCACCAAGCCCTCAATAACCCATCATCTCCAGACATCACCTTCTGCTCCTCAGATCTCGCCCCCACAACATTCTGGAGGGTGGTAAGAACCTTAGACTCTGCCCAGGATGATGTGTGGGGTGTTTGTGATCTGTTGTAATTGTGGTCTGTATTAATTTGGTACTGTAGGGGATGTTTGGGGAGGGATGTATGTGTTTATGATGGTTATGTTGGAGTTGTTGCCCGTGCGTATTTTAATTGATTGTATTTCTGTTGTGTTATCATTTGGGGGGAGAAGGGATTTGGTATGTGCAATGGTGACTATGTATGACATTTCTTTGTGTACCAGGGTGATGAGTCCACCTCCGCCGCCGACGACCCGGTCTTGTCTAATGGAGGTGAAGTCATGAAATGTAGGTGTTTTTTGTGTTGTGCGGAGTTTTGTTTCTTGTAAGATGGCAATGTGTATGTTGTGTTGTTTGATGAAGTGTGAGACTTCGTGTTTCTTTGTGTTGATGCCATCTATGTTTAATTGGAGAATGTTGATGTTATGTGCACGTTGTATGTTGGGTGCTGCTGCACGAGGATGGGGTGGGGGTGAGGGTGGGTAGGGTTGGGATGGGTGAGGTGGTGGTGGGGGTGGGGATTGGGGTGCAGGAGATGAGGGTGAGAATGGATTAGGTTGGGGTGTGGTGTGTTGAGTTGATGATGTGGATGGTATGGGAAGGTTAGGGGGGTTGGGGAGGAGAGGTGGACGGGATTTAGGGGGAGGAGTGGATGGTATGGGAAGATTAGGTGGGTTGGGGTGGAGAGGTGGATGGGTTTTAGCTGAGGGATTTGACTGGGAGAGGGAGCGGCACGAGGAACAGGTCCAGGTGTTCGTGTAGTGTTTCTTGGAGGCAAGTGTTGTGCAGGTGAAATGGGTCCAGTTCCCACATGAATTGCAGGAAACTGAACCCTTAATGTGGCGACTCGAAGTGATGGGTTTTGAGCAAGTTGGACATATGTATGTGTAGGTGGGTCCTGGGTTGCTCTCAATGTCTCCGGCTAGAAGAAGTCTTCGAGAAATGACAGCCGGAGAGTCATTTCTCGGTGTAGGAAAAATTGTGTAATGTGTGTGTGTGGTGTGAGAGGGGAGAAATTTCCCGGCACGACCGAAGCCGCTCCAAGGACCCGTGCCCCGAAGGAGGGGGCAGGGGATAGGTGTGACGGTTTGGCTCCCGAAGACTGCTCCCCGCGGCCGGCAGCCGGCTGTCCTCCTCTGGTTTTTGATCTTGTCTCCGGCCGTGGAGGGTCGGCAGTCATCCGCGGTTGGCAGCTCCGGGAGGTGATCCCACGGCGTAGACGCCGCCACATCAGGACCAGAATTAATGTGTTAAATTATGTTATAAGAAATTAGTTTAGCGAGGTTAGTCTGCCTCATCGATACGAAAAACACGCTTTCTTTAGTCATTCGACTATAGTTTTATGATATTTACAATGAAATGCTAATAATTAATTATTTGGAAGTCACTAAATATGAGTGTGTACGATTGAGCGTTGTACTATATGGGAGTTAATTTCTTACTAATTAATATCTTGTATTACGTTGGTATTGGAATGTCTAATCATAAGTTTAGGATATCTAAATATGGGAATAGCAAGGATAGAGTGTGTGTCTTGTCTTCCTGAAGGGTTGGAAACACTATATATATATATATTTTTTTTTTTTTTTCTATATTCCAACTACTCCCTCTCGGGCATAGGCTGATAGCATTTACACTCTACCGCTGAACACAGTGAGGCCCGTGAGGACTTGTTCCAGCCTAGGGAGTGAGACATGTGAAGCACCTATTCACGGCTCGAACACAACTCCATCTCTGAAGCTGCCTCGCCCCCGCGCTTCACAGTCTCACTCCCCAGGCTCGGACCCTCACTCTCAGAATGCCACCTATTGAGCAATTAACTCACTAGGCATTGCCCCCCTGTAGCATATTTTGAATATGGGAATATTCATACAGTGCTATTTAATCAGGGAACAATGAGGGTATTTTGTTTTGGCATTTCGGTGTGCTGTGGTAATGCACTGAAACTAGGTACAGCACAAATTCCATCCCAATAATATCTTCCCATTGACATATTGGGATTCGAACCCGGGTCCATTGGATTACCAGTCCAGTGGCAAGACCACTCTGCCACACCTCCCCTAATGGCAAGAAAGGGCTCTAAAAATTAGAGATGCACTATGGACTATCTATTTTCAGTGACTTTCCTGTTGTCAGAGGGGGATTAGGTTATATTTTGCTTTCTCGGAGTGATGGGCTTCAAGGATAGCTTTCATCTTTCATAAGTGTTCGGTCAGGCCTGGATATCTGGGCTGGACAACTTGCAAAGTTTCTTCTCCCCGTTCGCTGGTGCTAGGTACGTACCACTAGCTTTGCAAGGTATCGAACCGTAAACAAGCAAAGGAGTAGGGGAGAGTCTTGGCATCCATAACTCCAGTCTATGACCTGGAAAGTGAGTGTCGGGCTTCACAGTTACGTCTTGTTGCACTTGTGTTGGTGTCGTACACAAATGAAAGCCAGAACACTTGGCAGGTTCAGTCTTTAGATTTGAGTTGGTATTTTTGTATCTAGCAGTTTTACCAGAAAACTTGGCAGAGTCAGTCTTTATACCAGACAGGCTCGTAACGTACATAGCTCTACTAGTCTCGAACCTAGTAGTAGACCAGTCTTTAGACCTGGACAGTTTAGAATCGTACCTAGCAAAATTACTGCTGCCAGGTTGGTGCACATAGTCTGTCTTATTTTTGCGTTGTCTGATTTATGCTATGTGCAGGATACAAAGGCTCGTTCTATGTTTCTAGTCATTTCGGCGGCTTACGGCAACAAACGGTTTTGATGTTGGTTGGTTGGCACGGGAGCATCTGCATGCGTGAAGTATGTGTACTCTCTCTCTCTCTCAGTGTTCTTTGTGCCCTTTTGTTGCGGTGATTGGGGTGATGTGCACTGAGACAATTTTGATAGTCGGCATTACAGATTCTTGCAGTGTTTTATAGACTGGTGATCATATTAATGTCGTGGTGACTTCAGTGTTACTTGCCATACCTTTACCTAGCAACTGTAGCCTCTCAGCTATCCATCAGTATCCACAAGTAATCCCACGTTCTGAACTTTTTATATTATTTTGTCATCAGTTCAATTATTTCGTCTTTCATTGTCAGCCGAACATTCCTTTCAAATTTTCAAACAATGGTTTTCGTGATATATCATATCTTACACATTCAAAGTTTCGAAGAAAATTATAATTTACATGCAATAAATTCACTGACACTGATGGCCAACATACAGTAATATAAAGTCATGTAAATTAGGCATGATCTCTCGTAGGCATGGAGTTATAAACTATGTAAGTAACACCTTCAGAGGTTGGAAAACTAAACACACATATTAAGAATACTATTTATTGTTAAGATACAAAATTTTCGGGTTGTCTTGAACCATCTTCAAATGTGACGTCACACCTGCAGAAGTCTCAAGACGAGCCAATTTTGTTGTGTCTTTACAATACATGCTTTTGTTAGTAAATGGGTTTACTTTACCGATTTCGTATTCAAGGTGTTGTGAATTTTGCACTCATTCATTGGTATTACATAATTATAGTAAACAATAGAAGGATCTGTCTCGAGTCGGCCACCAACAGCTATGGGTATGTACCTGTGTATATACATACATAATTATATACAATAGAAGGTGATCTTGTTCAGCCTTTGTAAATATATGAAAAGCCTATGTAACCTTAAATATATAGGTGTTCGGTGTTGGGAGTGAAATTAGTAAATTAGATTATTCCTATAGGTTCAGGAACATATCATAGCGAGTTCAGTCCTTAGAAATCTGTGCCCCATAAACTGTTTTTTCCTTTCACTTAAAACATTACGCTATTCACTGTGCATTTGGGTTGAGTACATGATTAGATAGATAGCCAGTATTCGATAAATGGATATATATATAATCGTAGTCATGTAGTAAACCATTACCTGTCTTGATGGTGTAATGGTTTGAGTGTTTAGGATCTGTATGTGGTAACCCAGGTTCGAATCCCGGGAGGATCACATGATTTCATTAATTTAATTGGGAGATGTTTGGTGTTGGGAGTGAAATTAATATATTAGATTAATTTTCAGATACTTCAGACACAAATAATGTTATTTGAACGTCCAGAAAATAGTTCCCAAATACTATGGTGTATTTTTATATTTCATATTCTATATAGTTTGTTTCTATTGCTGGAGCCTTATCATGTTTTATATTTTATATTTTCCATATAGGGTGTTGACTTGTCGCGTTAGGAATGTCAATAAGATTAAATTCGTCGATATGCCAGCTCGACAACGAACACAATGAAGGTTACGAGCCAGCCAAAGAGGAGACTGTAGAAGGCACCCTCTAAGTGTTGTAGAGATAGAGGCACGAAGGATCTCTCCACTTCGCCAGCTGACTGAACACCAATCACCTTAATAGATTCCTCCTGCGAAAAGAGATAGAGGACATAAGAACATAAGAAAATGGAAGTCTGCAGAAAGCCGATTGGCCTACACAAGGCAGATCCCTTTCACATCCAACTAACAATATATAATAATTCTAAAATCAACAATTAGTAAAGCATAATCGCTCCAATTTGTATTGTTTTGTGCTAACAATATGATCTGATAAGATATAAGGGCTCCAATAGGCCTATATGACAAGTAGGGTTAGCGTCCTTCAAGTGCTGTAATGATAAAGGAACGAAAGTTTATAACATTGGATACACAGTGAAGAAATGTAATATTATTTGAAATAATATAAATGTACCAGAATATGGGTCAATATGTGAACATAAACTATATAATGTAAATGCCATTACAGGATTTCTGAAAAAAACATAAATATTATATGTAATTATTTATATATGTTCAAACGCAACTTTGTAAATTATATTCATACTAATTTTGAAGCAAGACTTTCCATTAGCTTAGGCAATTATTAGAGTGTCTTGTGGCGCATTGCTTAATACGTTGGGAGATAGGACTAAACCCTGAGCAACACCGGAGTTGATAGGTTGAGGAAGTGAAAGGTGGCACTCCACAATCGCAGCAATGGAACGGCTGGAAAGGAAATTAGAGACAAAGTCGATGGAGAGATAGAAACCGAAGGAGGGAAGTTTGGAAATGAGGGAATTGTGCCAGACTCTATCGAAGGCCTTCGATATGTCTAGCGTAACAGAAAAAGTCTCACCGAAGTCCAAAATGGAGGATGACCATGAGTTAGTATGATAAGAAAGAAGATCATCAGTAGCGGCCCTTAACCCAGCAGCTGCGGGAAGACTCTTAAGAGGTCCTACTGGGTGGCTGCGGGAAGACTCATAAGATTATAGGCCTAAACAAAAACATGTAAAACACCCCAGTGGCACTCAAAAAAAGCAATTTGTGTTTAGGTGAGATCATTTCCCTCCATTACTTGCTACTACTACACATGTCCCCCCCCCCCTTTTTCCGCCCTCCTCAATTATCAGGTATTTATTATTCCCGATATTTATTGAGTATTTTCATTCGAGAACGGGTGGGAGAGAGAAAGGAGGGTGGAGGAGTGTAACTCCAACCCTCCAAGCCATTCTGAGTCCACCCCTTGTCTCTCAGTGCCACGAGAGATGAGAGAGTGAGGGTGTGTCTCTCTCGCCGGTCTGAGCCAGATTACGACCGTGGGGCTAAAATATACCATTTTCCCTAGCCAATTGCTGTTACCATTTGTTTTATTGCTTCCCATGTTCATAATTATGTTCATATTAAAAGTAAAATAGGCGCATATGGATAAGTATTAATTATATATATGGTAAATTAACGATTTTAGTGAGGAATGAATCAGAATACCTTCGCATGGGGGAATGGTGTATACTACAGGGGCTTAGCGCTTTACGAGTAAAGGAAGCCATACTGGCGGTCTGAGAGAAGGTTATGGGAAAATAAATGCTTAAGAATTTTTGAGGTAAGAATAGTTTCAAAAACTTTAGAGATGCAAGAAATGAGAGGACGATAGTCGGAGGGTTGAGAGCGGTCACCCTTTTTGGGGACAGGTTGAATGAGAGCAAACTTCAAGCAAGAAGGGAAGACATTAGAGGAAAGACAAAGATGGAAGAGTTTTCCTAGGCAGAGTCAGCACGGAAGCACAGTTTTTGAGTACAATAGGAGGAACACCATTCTGTCTGTACGCCTTCTTAGTATTAAGCCCAGAGTGGGTGGAAAGTACATCCTTAAAAGAGATTATGATGTTAGGCATAAGTAGGAGAGAGGGAGGAATAGCACTGGAATCATCCAAAGTGGAGTTTTAAGCAAAAATATTAGCAAAGAGTTCTGTTTTGTCAGAGGAAGAATTGAAGGTAGCGCTGTCAGAGTTGAAAAGACGAGGAAGAAAAATAGGTGGAGAGGTTTTTGGCTAGATGCCAGAATGCTTGGGAAGAGCAAGAATTGGATAGTTCAGTGCATCTATTATTGATGAAAGAGTGTTTGGGGAGTCGAAGAACAGATTTGGCTTGACTCCGGGCAGATACATAGGAAGTATGAGATTCTTGAGTTGGAGGCGACGGTACCGTTAGAGAGTTTCCTCCTTATTGCAGACAACAGTAGAACAAGTGTGAGTAAACCAAGATTTGTTTGCATTAGACTGAGAGAAAGAAAATGGAATCTATGCTTCCATGCCCTTGAGGATGAAAGTCACGAGAGAGTATCAGGGACAACCTCCCTTCACTGTGGACAGTCCGTCACTAAAACTGTGCAGGTGAGTGTCTCACTTTTTATATACCGTTCAACGTACACACATGCACACACAGCATATACTGTAATGTCACACAGCATTTATAGGTTAAATATAATATTTATTTTGGCTCTCCTAAAGCTCGGGTCACACATACACATTCTTACGTCCCGTCCGTCCCCGACCAAGAATATAACTTCTGTGTGTGTCTGTGTATGTCTCGTGGGTGTCCCGGCATAACACGTTTTCTGGCAGTTGCCCCGACCCACACGGACCATTTTATGCATCCACAAAAAGGACGCCGCCTACGCACGGCGAATTAAGAGGTCGGGGCTGGAAGGGACGTTAGAACGTGTATGTGTGACCCGAGCTTAATTAAGAAAGCTTATAAAATAGGTAGACAGAATTGTTGATAATATTTAAAGAAGTTGATAAATGATTTTTTGTATCTGAATGCATAATGTGACTGAAACAAATTAGTCAAAATACCTGATACCAGTGCTGTACAAGTCCCCCCGCTACCATGTGAGTGATGATCATATCAAAGGTATACTGCCAGGGGTTGTGTTTGGGGAAGAACCACGAGGTCAGCACTGTATAAAATGGTTCTGCCACTTTGTACCAAGACTCAGCCTGAAATCACAATATATATATATATATATTATGTGTCAAGGAATAGGTTAGTGGATTACACCGGTCAGGTAAAATCAGTTATTCTTGACAATTAGAAGACATGGCACCCACGCAGCTCAGACGCCTACTCTGTGTCTGTGACAATGGTTCTAGCAGCTGCAGTGTCTCCAGCAAAGATGGTGACATTGGTAACTCCTCAGATGTATCTGTAAAACATGGTGTGGATGATGTGGGGCTGAAGGCCTCATCCAGCAGACCTTCAGTATCATACTTTATCTCGGTGCACTCGCCTTCTGTTATAATAATTATAATAATAGTTCTTAAAGCTAGCGCATGCTAAGCCAGCTAAGGATAGCCCAATAAGGCCGATTAGGCGTATTTCCATTGGGGTCCTGTACTACTATCCCATCCCCTTGCTCATGAGGGACGGTAACGACTCAGTGCTTGTGAAAAATCTTTAATGCGCCGAGCGTGGGCGCTATCCTGGGACCTTCTGCGTGTTGTGGCTGCAGTTGGTCGCTCCCGGAATCTCGTTGATGCTCTCTTAACACCTACTGTCCCAGCGACGTACGTTGGCCGGCAGTAAAAAAGTAACTTGTCAGTACCAGCGATCAATAATATGCGGTTCTTTTAACAGCCGATCGGTTGGTGCCTGGTACCAAGATGTTTGAGCACTGCTTTAAGACCTTGGCAACACTTTTCAGCTTATATTCAAGCTCCCACAGGATAGGAGATGCAGTATTCCTCCATCTTTTGAGATGGAAAGGTGTTCTCTCGACTCTGAAGCTATTTTGGCCAAATTGCTTGGTACTGGAGGGTACATTTATGGTAGTACCCTCTGGTACTGTAGGGGTTAATGAGGGTATCAGGACACTTCTACACAGGACGCTTTCACCACCCAAACAAGACGAGCCACTTCTACACAAAGGCATCTCATTATCACACGTTGCCACACCTACGGTACTGTACAGCTATCACGGGTGTAAACCCCCCCACCCCACCCTGTCTCTCTCTCTCTCTCTCTCATCTATGCATTAAAAATTGGGATGACAAATATCCGGGAACCTAATCTGTATGTTCATCAAGCCAAAACGGGTACTGTACATCCCTGAACACTAAAGATTGACTGTGTCAATTATTCGTCTGGCTGGCTAATTTACGTTAAGCATACATTCCGAACTAATTTTGAACTGGCCTCGTTTGAGTTGGAATAATCTGGGTCTTATTCCAACACTAATATTAGTCAAACGTTTCACAAGTAAGCGCAAGTTAGTTTATTTTGTGAAGTCTAAACCATTTTTTTAAATGTATTGACAATGCAAAAGTAGTCAATATAGGTTTGGCTCTAAAATTCTCGTACAGTTAGGGTACACCGATCAGTCCCACATGTTTCTGGCCGCGATTGTGGTCCATTGTGATACAACCGGGAAAGACATTGGAGTTGATTAGTTAAGTTTACGCACTATGCTACTTCTACTTTTAATAGTATGATAAAGTCATCATATTTAGTGCTGATCTACCTTATCTTAAGAGTTGGGATGGTGTATATTCATTGTGGCAGCAAACTAAAGCGGCAGCTTGCCAATACCGATGGTATATTCCCGAAATTTGGAGTTCATATTCTTACATTACACATTACATATATTTTGTTATTACCAGGACGATCACAGTATCTTATCCTAACTCAAGCCAACCTCGCCTGTTCTACCCGTTAGACAAGTTAGTAACAGAGATCGACCAAACTCCGCCATATTGGCGTCACTATAGTGTCATTAGCCTCTTTTTACACTTAAATATGTTCATACTCATAGTAAACATTCGGCAACACTGATTCAGGATATATAGTTCCGATAATTACAGCACCAAAAGAGCGTCCACAGATAATTATGACCTCGCTCTCTCTCATATACTACAGTGTCTCTGCCCAAAATATCAAGCAGTCAGACGGCGAGCAGTCTTCTGGATCGTGCATATGTATATAAATTAACATCTCAAGCATCTTGCCTTATACGTGGGTGCCAACTGGGTTCTGAGGAAAGTGATGCTGTCTACCAAGGCGTGTGTCCCATCCATCATCACAGCCCCTCCTTCCACTGCATTGCTAACATAGTCGGTCTTCTCTCGTAGCGTTATGATTGAAGGATCATCAGATTTTGCGAAGGCTTCGTCCAGAATGCTGCCGTAGTCCAAGAATGCCAATCTGTAAAGTAGGGTAGGGTTGGAGAGTAGATTCCCTGTGTCTTAAGTTGGTTGAGGTGAATATGCCAACAATATGAGAAACACAAATTTAATGACAACCTAGTCTCAACTGATTACACATGTTAATGCATATCTAAAACTATAGTACCAATCACAAATTGACCTAATTATAGACAATCATTTCTAAGGAGAAAGAACATATAATATAATAGTATTCATAAAGTATGAAGGAAAAATAATGCATATCAATGTCCACTATTATACAATGTAGCGTATGTGATAAACACTACGAATTAAACAATCCTTTTAGTTTTTGTTTGGCCAGATAGAAAATGTTCAAACAATGCAATTGACAAAGTTATGAACATTACACTAAGCATTAGATTAATCAATTTGCTACAAGTATTCACAGTTTCCTAAATAACTAATATATATACTGTATTATACGGCTTGTTTAAATTGTAGGCTAATGACTTTAAACACAAATTAAAAGGGTATTTATTGAGACTACCTTGACAGTATTCAATTATATGTTTTGCAGTTCAAATGTAGAAATCATAAAGTTAATTCCTATAAAAGGTAGGTACGAAAACATTTATTCAAAGATCACTCTTGTATACTATGTGGTGGGAGAGATATTAGTGACGAATTTCACAATTTGTTTATGTGTCCATAGTTTACTATGTACATAAACAGTATAATTATTTAATATTGTTTATATACCAACCCAAATATGATTATGATGCCACATTTATTTAGCAGTATGCAACACTCCTTTTTACTGTTAAATTGAAAGCCAAATTTTTGAGAGAAATTATGAAGTTCCAATCAATTATTTGTTTGTAATTAATATTTTTGTGTTAAAAACACCATTAGTTTATGAACATGACAATCAATACGAATATTCACTCCATTAGTTATTATATGGTGCCTGAAACACCGCCATTAGGATGTGAGACTGAACCCGCACATCGTGTGGAACACTTGGTATTTCAATTTATGTAGGTATGTACTATAATGTAAATATACTCCAATACCCTTCTTTGGGTCGCTGTAGTTCATATAAACCTTTCACACTCATACACTGTTGAACTCATTTTCTATCACACAAGGTACTTAGTTAATGTATGACCAGTAACAGCTTGACATATAGTTGACATATAGGTCGGTGAACTACTGTCTCCACTGTATGTCTGCTTTTCCTCTGGTAGTATTTTGTCTGTTCCTTTATGGAAATGCAGTCAATCGTATTAAGTGTCCTGTCTCCAAAAATGGCATCCTTGATTATATCTCTAATTCGAAAAAACAAACACATATTTTGGAAGCAATGTTTTAATTATGCCGTTGAACTTAAAATATTTGCTAATGACATATATATACTGTATTAGGTAAGTAATTCAACACATATCTAAGTTATCCTTATAGAGTAATTAACCAATTTGAATTATTGTTAAATGTTCGGACGATGTAAATGAGATGACACAAACCATATAATTATAGGTCAATTACATATTGTCATATATAATTTATATAGTCTCACTCCTACATTTCTATTAAAATGTGTTGTAAATTGGATAATTCTTTAGCGTTGTCTTAATCAGCCTTTATACGCTCTTCATTAGAACCCCCTACATTCGGGGAAACGTTTTTGCTAAAGGGATATGCATTTGTGTGTATCGTCATATGCGGTAAAAATCAAGTTCAGAAAATTTGACAGATTGAATATAAACGCCCACAATCTTTGTAACCACACACACCCACACTCTCTTTTTCTCTCTCTCTATCTCTCTCCCCCACAACGCTAATAAAAGACCTAGGAATATTAATATATGAAAACCTAAACACTTTCGACCAATGTATAGCAGCAACAAACAAGGCAAACAGCATTGGGCTTTATTAAGCGAAACTTTACTTATAAACATGAGGACGTAATAATGCCACTGTTCAAAAGTATGGTGAGGCCCCCCCTTGAATATGGTGTGCAGTTCTGGTCACCTTATCTGAACAAGGACATTCAATAGTATATAATACACGCATATAATATAATTTGAGCAGGTTATCTGGCACGGTTTCCGCTAATCAGCTAACAGCTAATAGCGAAGCTATAATGTTCGTTAGCTGGTTAGCCTTTAAGCTAACTTTGAAAATCGTTAGTGGACCGATTAGCTTCCGCTAAATTTACTACCGCTAACTGTAAGTCCGATAACGATAATGTGCATTCACTTTAAAAATAACCCAATTAGTTTATTGGTCAAAAACGTTTGCAAACCCTAAAATGTCAGCATACATTATTATTGAGTCATTGACTGACGAGTGACGACTCATACTTTCATAACTCTAGACGAGACTCTTGATTGACTTGTACGACTATTTTTGTGTTTGATTAAGTGTTGTGAGCCTAGCGCCGACTTGAGAAATTCGCTACAGAAAAATTGCATTTACATTTTAAACATTTTACCATAGATTGTTGAGGCATCTATTTGGGTTTATAATTTGGTTTATATATTTTATTGTTATATATATATATATACAGTATATATATATATATATATATATATATATATATATATATATATTTGCGTGTGTGTGTGTGTGTGTGTGTTGAGTTTTAAAGGGCGATTGACCGATTGTAGAGTACTGCTGACAGATTGTTGAATAGCCTACTATTACTTTGGAATAGTTTTTTATTGTGTTGACTACTGGCTGGTGAGCTATCCACTTAAGCACTAAGGTAATTTTATTATGTTTATATTATTTATTCATATATTATTATCAATTTTTATATTAACCCCTTATTGGCGGCGCACGACATATGTCGAGTGAAATAAATTTGGACTATGTGGCGGTGCACGACATCTGTCGACCACCATTTTCAGCACGTAATGTTGCTGAGAGAGAGAGCTGAGCGGTGGGACGAGCGTAGCAACCCTATGACCGCTCCCCACCCCGCGGTGGACCTACTGAACTGTATCCCACCCTTCCCTCCCCTTCTCACTCGCTACACAGGGAATTATGTACGGAAATTAGGGTTTTTGCACTCGTGTTGCACGATCAATCGTTGCAAGAGAACCAGTGGTTGTACAAGGATGGTTCGGGTGTCATTGGAAAGCTCTGTTTACGCCCTTTCAGGGATATATACTTGTTTTATGCTCTGGGTCTTATTTAGGCATGAACATAAACACGGAATCAACCCTATTTGGGTAAAACAAAAAACGCTGTGCGGTACGGTCAAATAGACCGCCTAGGCCGCCAGTAAGGTGTTAAAATACTGTAGGCTATCCTAAATATATCAACCCAACCTAACCTAGATTACCGTAACCTAACCAGATTAACTTAACTTAACCTTGCCAAACCTATATTAATCTAACCTATCCAGATAAAATAACCAAGATTAACAAGTCGATATCAAGTTTATGAAATTATATTCCTATGTCTACTTACATGTTGAAACTTTTTTAGGGTGTTACGATTTGTGATTATTAGCAGAATAATCGGAATTCCATATTTACCCATTATTTTTCGATTTTAAAGTATGGCACTGATAGACAGGACTATAAGGATGAGGGAAACTGAGGGGTAAAAGCAGTAAAAATCATAACATTAACCCGTGGAGCCCCGGCTAGTTTTGTAATGTTTGCGCACCAGAACCCGGCCGGTTTTCAAAAAATGGTTTTATTCCAGAAACAATAGCGAATGGGTTAGGAATGAAGGAAAAACCACGAAAAACCGCTCAAAAAGCTTAAAAAATGGTCCTACAGAGCCCCCGAAAACGGATTTTATAAGAGTAAAAAATTGAAGGCAATTATCCCAAAAAAACAGGTTATTGCGCGCTTGCGCGCACGCACGTGGACTTTGAGAGTTTTCAACCATCGGCACGGTTGCGTGGGATACGTACACAGTTCCCATACAAATCTGAGCCCTCTTGAGTGGCTACACCTGAGGTTACGGTCGGCGCAATTAGGGTGACGCGCCAGGCGCGTCTCTGGGGCTGTGCGTTACATACATCGCCGACGCGTCAGGCGCGTCGCTGGGGCTGTATGGGTTAAATGAAAAACTTAAATTCAACCTAACCAACTAACCTAACCAGTGTGTCTAAACTCATAAGAAAGCCGATTCCATTCTTTTTAATCTAGATCAACCTAACCTAACCTAGATTACTCAATTTAAATTCAGAGGTATGCAGGCATCATGGTGCTGAAGGGGTCAAGCTTATTGATTTTGTTCTATTGTCTATGCCTATCTAAGTTTTCTAACTCTATAACAATTTGTTTCTATTCGACAGAAGTGTTGTTACATACTGTAGCTCATGAGTCATGACTCATGAGTAATAAGTCATAATCATAAATAATCAATCATAAATACTATATTTGTTATATTATTTACTATCTAGTAATGTCTTATCGATCTTATGATATTGCATACTGACACTTGTACATAACTCACAAGAGAAACATTTTAATTTTAGCTATTCGCCAATATATTGAATTTAATTAAGTGTCCGTAAATATTGTGATACAATAGTAATTGTGAACAGTCTTGTATTAATGTATGCAAATAAATTTGATTGTAAGCTAATGCTTATTTCATATGTTCATATCATTATTTATGTACAACAGGATGCACATGCACATTCATTAAAGCCTATGTTTTGGAAAGCTGTGTCTAAGCAGTAAGCTACAACTACAACCTACAGCATATTATAGTTTTAGCTGTGTCTAAGCAGTAAGCTACAACTACAACCTACAGCATATTATAGTTCTAAGCAGTAAGCTACAACTACAACCTACAGCATATTATAGTTCTAAGCAGTAAGCTACAACTACAACCTACAGCATATTATAGTTCTAAGCAGTAAGCTACAACTACAACCTACAGCATATTATAGTTCTAAGCAGTAAGCTACAACTACAACCTACAGCATATTATAGTTCTAAGCAGTAAGCTACAACTACAACCTACAGCATATTATAGTTCTAAGCAGTAAGCTACAACTACAACCTACAGCATATTATAGTTCTAAGCAGTAAGCTACAACTACAACCTACATCATATTATAGTTCTAAGCAGTAAGCTACAACTACAACCTACAGCATATTATAGTTCTAAGCAGTAAGCTAAAACTACAACCTACAGCATATTATAGTTCTAAGCAGTAAGCTACAACTACAACCTACAGCATATTATAGTTCTAAGCAGTAAGCTACAACTACAACCTACAGCATAATTATTATAGTTCTAAGCAGTAAGCTACAACTACAACCTACAGCATATTATAGTTCTAAGCAGTAAGCTACAACTACAACCTACAGCATATTATAGTTCTAAGCAGTAAGCTACAACTACAACCTACAGCATATTATAGTTCTAAGCAGTAAGCTAAAACTACAACCAACAGCATATTATAGTTCTAAGCAGTAAGCTACAACTACAACCTACAGCATATTATAGTTATAAGCAGTAAGGTACAACTACAACCTACAGCATATTATAGTTATAAGCAGTAAGCTACAACTACAACCTACAGCATAATTATTATAGTTCTAAGCAGTAAGCTACAACTACAACCTACAGCATATTATAGTTATAAGCAGTAAGCTACAACTACAACATACAGCATATTATAGTTCTAAGCAGTAAGCTACAACTACAACTTACAGCATATTATAGTTATAAGCAGTAAGCTACAACTACAACCTACAGCATATTATAGTTCTAAGCAGTAAGCTACAACTACAACCTACAGCATATTATAGTTCTAAGCAGTAAGCTACAACTACAACCTACAGCATATTATAGTTCTAGCTTTCTAGGTCTGTGTTTAAGGCTTTTGTAGGGAAAAAATCAAACCAATGCTAAATTCAGATGATAAAAGTTAGCTGTTAGCTGTTATCGTTAACTTCCATTAATTTGTTCAGCAATTTAGCGATTTAGCGTTATCGAAGCTAACGTTTTAAGTTAGCTGATTAGCGGTTATCTCAGCTAACTTTTCGGTTAGCTGTGCCGACCACTGCACACAAGGCAGATCCCTTTCAAACACAACCCATCTCGTCCATATACATAAGAACATAAGAACATAAGAAAATGGGAGTCTGCAGAAAGCCGATTGGCCTAAGCAAGGCAGATCCCTGTCCCACACAACCCCAAATCAATTACAAAGCCCAATTATAGGCTCAACACTCTAATACCCTGAGGATCATCTTACCAAAACGGTAGAGATTAACGCAGGATTATGTGGTCTGCAGAGCGCTGATTGGCCCAACCCGGCTGATCCCCCTTCACACCCAACCCTTCTCGTCCATATGCTTATCCAATTTTATCTTAAAGCTCCCTACAGTTTTAGATACCACTATAGCACTTGGTAGTCCATTCCACCCATCTACAACTCTGTTACCAAACCAATAGTTGCCTATATCTTTTCTGAAACGAAATTTATATAATTTGAAACCATTGGTACGAGTTCTTTCGCTATCACTGAGCTTTAGTACATTTGTCATGTCCCCTTTGTTAATCCCACTAACCCACTTGAACACCTCTATCATATCCCCTCTAACTCTGCGTCTCTCTAACGAATGTAAACCTAATTTCTTCAACCTTTCTTCATACGGAAGATTTCTAATATTATGGATCATTTTTGTCATTCTACGCTGTACTCTCTCCAATGAATCTATGTCCATTCTGTAATAAGGACACCAAAATTGGACAGCATAATCCATATGGGGTCTCACTAATGACAAGTAAAGTTTTAAGATAACATCAGCAGTTCTGTTACTTACACTCCTAGAGATGAACCCGAGAATCCTGTTTGCCTTATTACGAACGCCTATACACTGTGTTTTAGGCTTCAAATAATTGCTAACAAACACACCTAGATCTTTCTCGCAGTTTGAATTTTCTAATTCTAAATTAGCTAGTTTATATTTAACATTTGTTTGCATCTTCCCTATCTTTAATACCTTGCATTTGTCAATGTTAAACTTCATCTGCCAATTTACTGACCATTCATGTAAGGTATCTAGATCCCTTTGGAGGCACTCTATATCGCTATCTGAATCAATTGATCTCCCCATTTTAGTATCGTCTGCGAATTTACTTATCCTACTAGTTATACCTAAATCTAGGTCATTTATGTATATAAGAAACAACAGGGGACCTAATACCGATCCCTGGGGGACACCACTTTTGACTGCTCCGCACTCTGACTTGGTACCATTTATGCTGACTCTCTGTTTCCTACCAATTAGCCATGACCTAATCCATCCAACAACGCCCCACCTATTCCATGTGCCTCAATCTTTCTCATCAATCTCTCATGAGGACTCTATCGAACGCTTTACTGAAATTTAAATATATAATATCGTATGCCTTGTCATTATCTACTGCTTCATATACCTCTGAGAAAAAACTAAGCAAATTAGTAAGGCAAGAACGTCCCTGAGTGAATTCATGCTGAGAAGAATTGATTAAGTTAAATGTTTCTAAGTGGTTTCTCATTTTCCTAGCAATAATTGACTCTAGTAGCTTTCCTATGATTGAAGTGAGACTAATTGGACGGTAATTGGATGCTATTGATTTATCACCTTTTTTGAAAATCGGAACTACATTTGCAAGCTTCCAAGCTTCTGGAACTATACCTGTTTCTAATGAATTGTTAAAAAGAAATGTTAATGGGTAACTTAACTCATCTCTACATTCTTTTAATACTCTGGCATATACCTCATCGGGACCAGGCGATTTCTGAGGTTTCAGTCTGTCAATTTCCTTAAGCACATCATTTCTACTTATAGTAACCGTACTTAACCTATTTTCTATACTATCGCTATATACCTTACGGACTTCTGGAATCTATGCAAAATTTTCATTAGTGAAAACGGATAGAAACTGATTAGTTAATGTACTGCACATTTCTAAATCATTTTCTGTCATTTTTCCTATCGAAGTTTTAAGGGGGCCTATTCTATCTCTAACTTTAGATTTATATAGCTGGTAAAAAGCCTTAGGGTTATTTTTTGAGTCATTGGCTATCCTGATTTCATAATTTCTTTTGTCTGTCCTTATACCTTTTTTAACCTCTCTTGATAGATTCTGATAGTAAGCAAGTAGGTGAATTTCGCCTTTCTTAATTTTTCGATATATTCCTCTCTTTTTTCCTAGGTCTAATATTCTATTATTCATCCATTTGGGTTGGTTCTGTGTTGATCTAAATTTTCTTTTGGGGATATATTTATTTTGCGCATTGTGGAGTGAAGAAATAAAATGATGATATGTAGCTGTCAAATTATCCTGAGTTAAGACAGGTATCTGAGAGAGAGTATGTTCATTAGCGCACCTGGGTCCACTTAATAGTTTAACCATACGATCGACTCTTAATCCACCATAATTGGCTTTTCTGAAATCTGGGATAAGTGTCGTATTCTCTTTAGCCTTTCCTGTCCATTGTATGTTAAAATAAATTGATTTATGATCACTATTTCCTAGTTGGTCTCCTATCTCTACATTATTTATAATTTGTTCATTATTACTGAGAACTAAATCGAGGATATTATTACCTCTAGTAGGCGAGTCTATGAATTGAAATAAAAAACTATCCTGTACCGCCTCAATAAACTCTTTTGAATCTGAGTCGCCGATTATATGCTGCCAATCAATATTCGGAAAATTAAAATCCCCCATAATACACACATTGCTAAACCTTGATGCTATTTTCACTTCCTGCCATAAAGCTGTACCTTCGTTTCTACTCATATTTGGTGGTCTATAAATAACTCCAATAATTATGGTCTCACTACCTTCGCTAACCTCTACCTAAACACTTTCGTTATCAGTATTTAGTCTAATACCTGATTTAATACAGCTTTTTAAAGAACTCCTGACAAACACTGCTATTCCGACGCCCCTCCTACTTGTTCGGTCGCGTTTAAACAAACTATATCCTGGTATATGGAATTCTGCTAAAAAATGTCTTGATTCTGTATTAATCCATGTTTCAGTCAGTGCTATAATATTTATATTTTCGTTGCTAACAAGTGCTCTAAGTTCATCCATTTTGTTACATAAACTCCTACAGTTTGTATAATATAGTCGCAATGAGATGATTCCGGTGCTATTCCTCCCTCTCCGCCCTCCTCTCTCTTACTTATGCCTAATATCCTAATCTCTTCTAAAGATGTACTTTCTACCCTCTCTGGGCTTAACACTAATAAGGCGTACGGTCCGGACGGTGTTCCTCCTGTTGTTCTCAAAAACTGTGCTTCCGTGCTGACTCCCTGCCTAGGCAAACTCTTTCGTCTCTGTCTATCCTCTAACGTCTTCCCTTCATGCTGGAAGTTTGCTCACATTCAACCTGTCCCAAAGAAGGGTGACCGCTCTCAACCCTCCAACTATCGTCCAATTGCTCTTATCTCTTGTCTTTCTAAAGTTTTTGAAACTATTCTTGCTTCCAAATTTCTTAAGCATTTCTCTTCTCATAATCTGCTCTCAGATCGCCAGTATGGCTTCCTTAAGGGTCGCTCTACTGGTGATCTTCTTTCATATCTTACTAACTCTTGGTCATCCTCCTTTCGGGACTTCGGTGAGACTTTTTCTATTGGACTAGACATATCGAAAGCCTTCGATAGAGTCTGGCATAAATCTTTAATTTCTAAACTACCCTCCTTCGGTTTCTATCCCTCCATCTGTGCCTTTGTCTCTAATTTCCTTTCCGGCCGTTCCATAGCCGCGGTTGTGGACGGCCATTGTTCACTTCCTCACTCTATAAACTCCGGTGTTCCTCAGGGCTCTGTCCTATCTCCTATTCTCTTTCTAATTTTTATAAATGATCTCCTTAACTGTACCTTAATTCCCATCCATTCATACGCAGACGACTCAACCTTGCACTACTCCATTAGTTTTTTCAGAACGCCCCAGCCAGCAATCCCTCAACGACAAACGTAATGAAGCCATAGAACTCTTAAATTCTGATCTAAATACTATTTCCAATTGGGGCAGAGAAAACCTTGTTAACTTTAATGCTTCCAAAACCCAATTTCTCCATCTATCTACCCGTCAGGATCTCCCAGCGGACTATCCCTTATTCTTCAACAATACAAAAATCAACCCTTCATCTTCTCTCAATATTCTTGGTGTCTCTTTTTCTTCTGCTCTCATTTGGAAGGACCATATTACCAGTCTTGCTAAGGCAGCATCCCAGAAGCTGGTGTGCTCAACCGCCTTAGGGGGTTCTTTTCCCCTGCACAGCTTCTTGCTCTGTACAGGGGCATAGTGCGCCCTTGTATTGAGTATTGTTCACATGTGTGGGGAGGTTCCTCTCACACTGCTCTCCTAGACAAAGTTGAAAGGAAGGCCTTTCGTATCATTAACTCCCGTCCACTCACCAACTCTCTGCAATCTCTCTCTCTCCGCCGCAATGTTGCATCTCTCTCGCTATTCTATCGCTACTATAATAATCAGTGTTCCTCAGAGCTATCCCAGTGCATACCACCTCCTTTACGTAGGGCACGTGGTACCCGTCTTGCAACTCAATCCCACCCCTACTCTGTGCAACTCTCCAACCCAAGAGTGAAACGTTACTCTCAAACTTTCTTCTACTCAACAGCTGAGCTCTGGAACTCTCTCCCAGAATCAGTCTTTCCCTCTTCCTATGACTTAAATTGCTTCAAACTCCGTGTGTCCAGGCATTTTGGCTCGAACGTCCCTTGATTTTGGCCCTGTCACTCTTTCAACTATGGGGGAGGCACTCGCTATAGGCAGTTATGCCTTTTGCCTCCCTCAATCACATAGAAAAAAAAAAAAAAAAAAAAAATGAATTTATTTTACTGGTATCGGACTTACCTTTATTTCTAACTGAATTCCCATCTTCTGTTACACCTTCAATATTTCTACTAGCATTTCTACTGTCATGCCTTTCCCGCCAAAACTCCCGCAGATCGTTTCCTGATATAATGTGTATCTCACAATAGCCAGAGAAAAGGAAACAAATAGGTAATTGGATCTTGAAAGGGCTAGGCTAAGTATGGTAGGCTTACATAAAAACATAGGAAAATGGGAGCCTACAGAAAGCCAATTGGCCCACACAAGGCAGATCCCTCTCACACCCAACCCTAATTATAGGCCCAACTCACTAACAAACTATACTCATATACACGCATATATAACATTTGAACAGGTTATCTCGCAATTATTATGCTTTACTACTTATAAATACAGTAAACTCAATAACCTGCTGGTGACCATTTCTCTATCAACCCTCACCGTCTCATATGACGTGATCGCGTCATATGGCGGTTCCGCCCAAATGTGTCATATGACGCGATCGTGTCATATGAGCCTAGTGAAATAGCTCAATAATAAGTTATATGACACTTCTGCGTCATTTTGAGCTCAGTAAGTTAGGTAAGTTAGATCAGAATCTGTCGATTGGTGGCAACCCCAAATTCCTCCGACTTCTAACGGTCCCTCAGTGTGAGAAAGACAGTTGTAGGGGAAATACCGGGCGGTCTGCCAACCCGTCAGTAAGTTAATATATCCTGTCTGAGGGGGTTAACATAACATAAATAAATGGAAGTTTGCAGAGAGGAGATTGGCGCACACAAGGCAGATCCCTTTTAAACACAACCCATCTCTTCCATATGCTGTCATGCCTTTCCCGCCAAAACTCAAGCATATCGTTTCCTGATCTAATGAAAATCGTCTCACAATAGCCAGAGAAAAGGAAACAAATAGGTAATTGGATCTTGAAAGGGCTAGGCTAAGTAAGGTAGGCTTATATAAGAACATAGGAAATGGGAGCCTGCAGAAAGCCGATTGGCCCACACAAGGCAGTTCCCTCTCACACCCAACCCAAATTATAAGCCCAACTCACTAACAAACTAACTCATATACAACCATACAATAACATTTGAACAGGTTATCTTGCAGTTATTATGCTTTAATACTTATGAATATACTCAATAACCTACTGGTGGCCATCTCTCTATTAACATAACATAACAAAAAGTCTGCAGAGAGGCGGTTGGCACACAGAGTGTTAGTCTGTCCTAGTCTGTCTCACTCTGTTCTACCCTGTTTTAGTCTGTAATAACTCTGATGTAGTTGGCATGTATAACCGACTGCACGCTGTCACACTCCTGACAAAGTTTGGTAAGACACAGACTAGGACAGAGTGTTAGCCTGTCCTACCCCTTTTTACTCTGTGTATTTATTCCACTCGGAAGCAGTCGGTGACATTTCTCACGAAGTATCACAGACTTGACACTCCTAGAGAGTCGGTACCAAAAGTCCTTGATGTGGGAAGGCCCCTTTAGCATTAAGATGCTTACCACCATCCAGGTGACGATTTCGTCCTGGCCAGCATTGTATGGAGAAATCCGGCTTCGCCGTAGACATTTTTCTATCGAAAAATTTTACAAATTTACCCTGCTGTCCAAAAACATGTGTTTAAACAAGGATAGTCAATATAAGCGGATGTTATTGCCTGAGGTCTCCGCGACGGTAGCACCTCTAGCGGCCGATCGGAATCGTTGCTCTTGCTGGCGTACTCTTTATATCGGTAACCATACACATTACTCTTTAGGCTGAAGATAATATCAGTAGGATATCACTTGTTTATACACATCTATAAGCGATTTTGAATACATAATAACAAGATAAAAAGAAAGAAAATATTAAAGGAAACTAAATTTATACCAAGGATTAAATACAAAAAATAGTAAATGCGGTCTCCCTTTAATGTTGCCGCTAATGGTAATTTTCTATGGATTGGGAGGGACCTATTGGAAATTAGGGGGATTAATAAAAGGATGTCAATAAGCTAGCCCAATCCTTGGGGCCTTGCTAAGCCAGGTCATTCTGATACGTGTAGTGTATGTTTGTATAATATGAGTAGAGTAAAGACCGTATAACCATCTTTAGCCCTTTTGAGACCATGTATATGTACCACACGTACATATATTGTTTATGTACTTATATCAATAAATAGTCAAATCAAATATTATCGTTACCCAGATTATGTGGTAGTCGATTTTGCTTTACTAGTTGTTGTTGTTCCCTAAGCTGCCTGGCCGAACAGCCCCGAGTCCCTGAGAAAGGCCATGGCCACGATCGGGCTTTCCCACAGAGCTCTCATTGAGTGTAGATTGTGTTGTTGGCGTAAGTGGTTGTGTGAAATGCAGTCTTCTATGATGTGTTTAATGGTATGGGGTGCTGTGTTACATCCCGGGCAGGCGTCGACAACGGAGTCATCCAGTCTCTTCTGATAGCTCAGGAGAGCTGGATAGTGTCCGCATCTCAGCCTGGCCAGGTGGACTCTGTCCTCGGGAGGAAACTGAAGGATGGATTTCGGGAGGTCGTGCATGCAGCTGCGTGTTGTCTGTGAGTGAGTGGATGGATCGGTGAGAGATATGAGTATGGATGTGCTTCTGGAAGTTGGTTCGGGGTGGGCAGGGAGGGAGAGAGGACAATAATTGTGTGTTATACCGTGTGCTGGGTGTTGTTTTGATATTTCTTGGTGTCTGTGGGTGTGTTGCCATGTAGTTTAGTGGGTGGTCTTGGTTCATGGAAGCTGCTGCCAGGAATTGAGTGCCTCTCATGTCCAGATGGTCTTTGACTTTGAGGATTTTGGTTTCTTGATGTAGGTGATCTGTGGGTGCAGTAGCTGTGCAGCCTGTAATGATCTTCAGGGCTTTGTTTTGAATAGTCTGTAAGGTCTTATGATGTGTTTCAGCTAGGTTAGAAGCCCAGGCTGGGCTTGCGTATTCCATCACTGATCTTATGTATTGTTTATATACTGTGGTGGTAGTTTCTTTGTTGTGTCCAAATTTTGTGTGAGCAAGTGACCTGAGGGCGTTAAGTCTGGGTGTCAGTTTCTTTTTAATGTTTGTGGTGTGCTGTTTGAATGTCATATGAGTATCATATGTTACTCCTAGGATTTTGGGTGTGTGTGTATGTGTTAGGGGTGTGTTGTTTATGGTGAGTTGAGGGATGTATTCGTGTTCTCCTGTCCAACTTGTGAGCAGGGTTGCGGTGGATTTGGCTGGGGCTAGATTAAGTCTGTTTGTAGTGCACCAGCCATGTAGTGTGTTGAGATAGGGTTGAAGGAGATCTGTTGCTCTTTTTGGGTCATGGTGTGTGCATGTGAGTGTTATGTCATCTGCATAGGAGGCTAAGATTATTTGGGGCGTATTGGGTGTAGTTATATCGTGCATGTACAGATTGAAGAATGCGGGCGATAGGACGGATCCTTGTGGGACTCCGTTTGGAAAGTTTCTGATTTTAGATGACTGACCGGCAAAAGATACGTGTACACATCTGCCTGCTAGGAAGTTGGCCAGCCACCATTTTGTGTTGTTGTGCATGTTTGTGTTGTAGATTTTGTTTGTTAGGTTGTGGCGGGGGATGGCATCGAAGGCTTTACTAATGTCGAGTGTGGCTAATAGTGATCTGTGTGGTGGTCTAGCTGAGTTGATGCCGTCGAAAGCTCTTTGTGTAAGGTCTGTGAGAAGAGTGTTTGTGGAGTGCAGTGGCCTAAAGCCATGTTGTGTTGGAGCTAGGGGTAGGTCAGGTGTTATTAGTTGTAATACTAGGCGTTCCATGACTTTGGAAGGGGAGCAAAGGAGTGTGATGGGGCGGTGCGAGGAGGGTAGCGTGGGGTCTTTGTTGGGTTTGGGGAATGTGATGATGATACCATGCTTCCAAATGTCAGGTATTGTGTTGTGTGAATAGCTGTAGTTTGATATGTTAGTGAGTGCTTGTATGCCTTGTGGTCCCAGGTGTCTGAGGTGTATGTTGCTTATGTTGTCTAGGCCACAGGCGGGTGAGTGCTTGAGATTGTTGATGATATGCTTTGTCTGGTGATTGGTGAAGGGTGTATAGTCAGGGTCTGTGGGGAATTGTCTCTTACGTCGGATGACACGTCGGTCGTCTTTGTGAGGTTTTAGGTGGCTGACATGTGAAAAGTGATTGATGAGAGTGTTTGCTTGTTGTTTACATGAAGGAGTAGAGTCTGTTGTTGTGATTGCAGCATGTGATTGTGTTGTGTTGCTGTTGGAAAGTGTGATGCTGTTTAGTGTTTTGTAGAGTTTTTTGGGGTTTGTTTTGTGATCAAGTGTTTGTAGGAAGTTATTCCAATTTAGTTTTTGTTGTTCTTGTATTTTGTTGTTAGTTTGGGTGTTGAGTGCTTGAATTTGTTGTGTGATGTCTTGTGTGTGGGGTGCTGGGGAGTGTTTCAGTATGTCGCGTTGTCTGATGAGGTTTTGAATTTCTGGTGTGAAGTTGGGTTTGTGTCTTTTTCTGTTACCTCTTGGAATGTGTTTCTTGTCAGCGTTTTGGATAGTTTTATTGAGTATGTGTACAGCATTGTTGATGTTAGTGAGGGGTGTACTGTTTAGAGTTGTGAAGTGCTGTTCTGTCTCATTTGTGAATGCTTCCCAGTTAGCTCTTTTATAATTGGTGTATGTGTGTTTGTGGCTAGCTGGGGTGAGTTTGGTTTTGGTGGTGATAATGATCGGGAGGTGGTCAGATCCTAAGGTTCTGACCACCCTCCAGGATATCCAGGATGCTTTACTAGTAATGCACATTAGCTTTATTACCAATTATCTTGCTGCAAAATTAATAGTTTTATACATAATGTTCAAAATTCAATATAATTGAATGTATTATTATCTACCCCCATCATTCAGTGTTTACTGCAAAGCCGCAAGTTATAGGCCTAATCAGTAGTAACCTTCAAAATATCTTGCCGTCTACACGCCTGAAGCAATAATTTCAATCTGAGGGAAGGGGAGAAAATGGCATACTTAGGTTAGGTTAGCTAGTTTAGGTATAGTTGGGTTAGGTTAATCAAATTGGACAAGTTCCGCTTTAGAAGAGACGTAGGTAAGCGTTGGTTTGGAAACAGTTGTAGATGTGTGGAATAGATTGCCTAGTACAGTGATTAGCTCAGGAACGGCAGAACATTTCACACACACACACACACATTCTCACTCAGACCCCCCCCCCCCCCCAACCCACACACACACATACACACACACACACAAGTGTGTGTGTCCATTCCTTCGAAAATGACTACATTTCCTTAGGATTAAATAGTCACTAATCAGGTATCAACCCCTCCCACTCTCTTTCTCTCTCTTTCTCCAATATGAAATGTTGAGAATTTAACATGTTCTTAGTGTATATGTTATATATTGGTATGCTCGCTATCATTTATAACATATTACCTCATATGTATATGCACATTTATTTGTAAAATATAGTAAAACTTGATATAGCTGAATTGATTAATAACAACATATTTCGGTACAAAATCTCCGTAATAGTCGAGTAGGCCTAATCATGACCTGAAAATGTACCTTCACCTTAACTCATTAAAATACACACGTTATAGCACGAGTTATTATCAGTATTTGAACCATTAATCACTAATATAATTAGCTTAACACAGTATCACCATTACTACCACTGTTATTTAATTATTATAGTCACTATTTGCTCTAACACCATAACCTACATTAACCACAGTCGTCACACCTCGATATTGTAATGCGTTTTTATGACTAAACTGCATTCATAATTCTGTGGCACACAATAGTGAGGCCGAAAATACCTATAGTACTTGTTAATACCTAGTATAGAGAATCCTTGTTATTATCTGTTACGTATTAACGGTACCCCAGCAAGAGATGTTGGAAATGTGGCTGAAAATATTATTCACTCTGAACCCTTACGGACGGTACCAAATATCCTTCAGTTTTCATAGATATTTTTGTCAATAGGCCTAATTATGATTATAGTGTGCCATTAATGCATCAGGCTGACGCAGAACCTGTTGATTAATAAACCTAAAGACTGGTACACTATCAGAGTCACAGCCATCAGATACATTATGAATTGATAATACAAAATGATCCATATCCTAGCCTACAAAACACAGTTAAATCTCGCCTTTTAGGATCCTTTGGAAAGCGGAAAAAAGACAGGTCTCTATTTCACTTTGTATTATTGGAGCAGTTTATAGCTGAGCATTCTGTAATACCCATCGTGGCAACAATAAGCCATCAATATCCATGTGTACAAGCAACACACACCTCTCCCACTTGAATGATGCCGCCAACTGAGCTGATTATTCCAATCGGCCGCTATAGTCCGGTGGCCAAACACCATTTTTGGGCCGAACCTTGAAATTTGTGGTGTATAATTGTTCTTTACGGATTTTGATAGCCTGGAACCTTTAGTTTTGGAATCCGTCGGGTGCAACTTTTGTATCCTTGAGCATTTTGCAAAAATGACTACTGAAGATAGGAATGGTATCACATTTGGGGACTGAAAATTTGGGGTAGGGGTATTATAAACGGGCGTAGATCACGCATGGATAAACCTTTAACAATGTTACCAAAATTTTCGTATTGATTAGTTCTATTACCTCAATCAATGACACGTGAATTTGATCAACAACAAGGTCATTAGAGGTCCAAAGGTCACAATTTTTGGCTGGAAAACGTAATTCGACGAGCTGACTTTGTCCTTCTACTGTGTGTACAAAAATGAAAACAGGGCCACACAACTTGTCGAATGTTTGTTTATGAGTCTAAAGTTAATATGCTAATTATGTCATATGGCTCTTTTATAATTCATTGAAAAGGAGATGAAAGCCTACAAAAAAGCAAGGCACAAAGTCATGAAAGTGTGCACATTAAGGGCTCCACTTCTTGTCGACATACAAGGTGACACCTACATTTACCTTTCATAGAAAAAGATGTTTATGTAGGTAAGCGCATTGGCAAAGAATCTCAGCAGTTAACACCAGATAGGTCCACATATGATGTCCATGTCAACCCTAGGTCATGCTTGAGGTATGTCAGTCCCACCCTACTTGCTCTGATGGAAAACGTGTCTGACAATTTTCAGGCGAGCAATGCATCAGTTATGATAGGAAATATAGTCACTGGCATTGTGTGTGGTTGTCCTACCCACTAGGAGTCACGTTAAGCCGCAAGAAGTTGATTGAAGAATTCAGAGGCTTGGGGGTTGCTTGCACTTATGATGAGGTCCGTCTGTTCAAAGGATCAGCTGCTGCCTCTGCATCTAGTGATCCAAGCCCAATCGGTTCAGCAGATGATGGCCTTATTCAAACAATCGCCGATAACTTTGATGCGGAGATAGCATCTCCTAACGGGCTAACTTCAACTCATTCCTTGGCACTGTTGATAACTCAAAATCAACAATCTGATCAGGACACATCTGATACTGAGACAATACCATGGCTGAAGAAGAGTCAACTGGATGAAATGAAAAGCACCATTTGCTCAGGTGTGTCCACATCGGTTTATAAGGGCCCGAAGAAGCCTTCATTACCTGCAAAAATGACAGAAAGAGGTGTGCTACCTCTGAAGGTCTTAGCAAAACAGGTCCTATCAGTAGAAAGGGCTAAGTCATTGGATTTCGACTTCCTCAAGGCAGTGACAAGTCAGAACTCTTCTCCAAAATTTGGTGGCTTCAATATGCAGCACGCACGAAGTGCGGGAAGAGAACTGAGAGCAAGTACAAAAACCATGTACCGGCCACTGATTGATGCCAAACCCTCAGACCCAACCACAATCAAAACAGCCATGGAAGAGGCGAAAAGGCACACCACGTTGGCAGGACAACCAACAACGCTGTTTACCACAGATCTCCAACTGTATCGCATTGCATTGAACATGCAGTGGGTTTATCCCACACTTTTTGGTGATGATTTCATTAACAGGCATGGTGGCATGCACATCCTCACGAGTTTCGTTGGGGCCGTTGGTTCTCTCATGAGTAACAGTGGTCTTGAGGATATCATGAAAGCAGCTTTTGGGGGTGTTACCAAGATGCTGACTGGCAAGAAATATCCACAGAACACTAGGGCCTGTTACGCTGGCCAGCTTGCCAGAATGTACTCGTACTCGCTAGCGCTCGCCAGGGCAGTGAAATGGGCTATAATAATCGTAAAACGATGTTCTTTCTTTCTTAGTGTTCATGTTGTCACAGACAGATCAGTGTTTGCCATTATTCTTGGCTGTGACACTTGGAAGTATTTTATATCATTGATAGAGTTATAAGATATGTAGTGTGATAGTTGAAAGGAGAGAGAGAGGGAAGAGCGAAGTGGTAGTATGTGTGTGTGTATGTACGTGTGCATACCTCGCTTGGGTGGGGCCACCCGCTCCATATTGGTCGGCGGGCCTGGCGTGTCATATGACGCCTGCTTTTCATGACGTAGTGGCCTGTGATTGGAGGCCGCTATCCTAGCTCGGTGGTGGGGCCTCCTTCCCTCATCTCTCCTCAGAGCTTGGTATGTTGCGCTTGGTCCTAGACGTCCCTCGCATTCTGTCCCCAATCTAACCCTCTTTACTGCTGTTCCTCTCTCTGAACTCCTTCTTTCCAATACTTCTTATCTTTAGTCAATTATCCATCCCTTCTGGTTCTAGCATACGACTTCCATAGTCGGCCAGTCGTATTACCAGCGCCAGTTCTCACATATATGTTTTGCACTAGCTTTAGGAATTATTAGTCATAGTCACATGGATTCATATTATTGGTGCTTCTAATTATTTGGTTGTTCTTTATAACTATTTAATGCTAGACAGTGGAGGGTATCTTTGGTCATTGTCTGAGTTATGTATATGGCAAGTCAGAGCCTGTACGACTTCGACGGAGCTAGGTAGCCTGTAACCCTTGTGCATATTTTCCTTTGCGAGCTTAGCAGTATACAAGCGAAGGGCTTTTGCCTACTCTTGCTATTATGCTTGCTACCTCATTTTGTTGACCTTTGTGGAGCGCCAGGGTAAGACCAGATACTGGAGATCTGGACTTACCAAGAGAGCCTCCTAGTCACTTAACGTAACATAAGGGAAATCTGTTCAGGGGAGACAGTAGGCTACGAGCATGCTTGCGCTCTGCCTAGGCTCCCTGTACTTTTTATGCCGCTGCTGGACTTTATTAGTAAGAATGACAGCATTGTGTTTATTAACTTTAACTTCGTATGCTTTAGCAATTATTCACGTATTGTTTTAGCCTAGGTTGGTGCATAGTGCACAACCCAGTTTGGCTGTTACTTTGGCTAAGGAAGTACTGTTTTTGAGTTACTGTTATTAGTGCTGTCACAGAGTTGTTGCACTCCCTTGTTCTATATATATATGTATCCTACTTGTTGGTGTATTTAAGATACACACTTTGGTGTCCTGCCCCTGCATTATTTCTGTTCTATATTCGACGAGCATCTCAGAGCATCAGACGTTTTCAGAAGATTCCTTATCTGTTTGCTGTAGGACTAGCCTTCAAGTGCTTTCATAGAGCATTGAAGAGTTTAGTGTTGAGTTCAGACTCACACTAAAGTTAACGTAAGCATATAACCTTTTATTAATCCTTGTCATAGTTTATTTAAGCATTGTTATTATTGAGAGCATTTTATTAACGTAAGTACTCCTGTTGTGAGTAGGCTTTGCCGCCACCGGAAAGCCTTTGTAGAAGTACACTTACCCCTATTAATTGATACCCCGTTATCCAGTAGATTAACTATGAAGGGTGTAAGTGTTTTGTTCACCGGCTTAATAGTTCGAGGATTTGGAATTAGCGTACCGTTGTTGCAGATATAGCCTATCTTCTAGTCCAATATTAAGTGCCCTTGTTTATTTCGTAGTGCCGGTCGTAACAGGCCCTATGTCTGGTGGTAGAGGAAATCCTTCGGGACACAATTAGCTCGGTCAGTTCATACCAAAAACTTCTTGAAGAACTATCTATGAAGGCAGAAGCCAGTCGCACAGTAAAGCACTGGGTGAACAATCTGATCTTGCCAGTCTTTCTCATGATGATCTTCGTGCGGGCTGAATGGAAGGGTGATTGGGCTCTACATTTATGGGCTGTGAATAAAATGATCCCTTCTTCGCATCAGGACACATTCATTATGCAAGATAGGGGTTAGTCTACTTCAGATCCATGGAGAAAATGAATGGAAAAGTCCTGGAGAGGTTCATGAAAGGCGAGCATGTCCAACGTCATACAAAGGGAATCTGGAATGGCATGTGGACTGATCTGTATGTAGAGACGACATTTATGCAATGTGGACATAGGCCATGCGGTCTCACAGGCTTAACCAAGAACCAGTCTGCTGTTAGTCATTGGGCTCTTAGCTTACATACATACATGCCGGTTACTGAAAGACGTAGCAGACATGAAGAACAGGAACTACAAAGATGACCAGAGGCACAAGGAGGAGATGCTGTCCCGAATGGCATATGATGAAAAGGACAGGACGACTGTGCGTGAAAAGCTGAAGTTGTGCATTCATCCACTAAAGCCTGACGAACATCCTCAAGGACTTGTCAACATTGTAACCGGAAGGATTAATCCAGAGACAGTCAATGTGGAAAATGCCCAGACCATTGGAATCCAGCAAAGACAAGAGTTTGAATCAAGTTGCCAGAAGGATTCCACAAGCCGATTGTAAATCGAGTCAAAACCATGGTCGGAAATCAAGCCAAGAGAAGACATGCCACTGATAAAAAGGGACAGATGGACTGTGAACTGATCTTCTCAAGGCTGATGATATTAATACAGTATCAAGACATTGATGTGAATTCAGTCATGGGATATGAGCTGGCACCTCTTCCAACGTCACTCTTTGATGGCACAAAGGACCAACCTGAAATGAGAATAGCTAAAGCCAAAGCTACGCTCAGGAAGACTCTTCAAGTGGAACATTCCTCCCGGACATTCACAAGCCACCCAGACGCAATATTCCTAGATGGATGTGCAGCAATGTGGATAGTTCACTGGCCGACGAAGGGAGTCGTCAAGGATTATGTGAATGCCTTTGTAGATTATGTGCTCTCCAAGATGACCGTTTCGAGCAACGTATTTGTAGTATTTGACAAATACCACGAGAAAAGCATCAAGAGCAGTACAAGGGCTGCACGATCTGTTGGAGTGCAGCATTGCAAGAAACATGTCATAACACTGGCAACGCCAATTCCCTCCCGAGATGTTGTTCTCAATGTGGCACACAACACGGAGCAGCTCATTGAGATGATCACTGAGGAACTCCTAGATAGAACGCAAGGACTCCGGTTGCCAAACAGCCTTGTTGTCACAGGGAAAGCTGATACCCTTGTTGAAGTCGGGCAAGCTGTACGAGTGGAGAGATCAGATTTGCGAACCAACCATGAGGAAGCAGACGTCATCATTCCACACCAGGTTGTCCAGTTTGCTTCCAACACCAGGAAGACTCTTAAAGTGATCTCAGATGACACAGACGTGTTTGTATTGCTTGCACATTACTACCAGTTCTGTCAACTCTCTGCATCCTTTGTCATGGAACCGACTTCTCCTGAAAGGACTTCGGTGAACATTGGAGACACAGTAAAAAAACACCAGGCCATTGTCCCACAGCTGCTGGCAGCACATACGTTGACAGGATGCGACACGGTTGGTTGCTATTTTGGAGTTGGAAAAGTCAAAGCAGTAAAATTCCTAAAGGTGGGATATAAGCTGGACAGCATCGGACAACCTGAAGCCCAACAGGAGACTGTCATTCGAGAAGCAACCCGAAAACATGTGCAAATATAACCAGAAGGGGGATCCTGGGGATGTTTTGTTTAAGCTTGATGGAGGTTTAGGGAGGAAACAAAACAAAAAATATATATAAATATTATTATATCAACCAATTAATAAATCCTTCTCCTTTTAAATGACTTGTTAGCGAACTATTGACTTAGACCGTACAGTAATTACCAGATTGTCACAAGCAAGTAATACACCACTATTTACATCTTACCCTAATTTACTTTATAAATCACTATGTATAAAGCAACCGATGGAGAGAAGGCTGTATATTACTTAATGTTAAGAGGAGACTGACCGTTTGTTTGGTCTATTAATTCATGTATTCATATATTTGTTTAGTTTCCTCCCTAGACCTCCATCAAGCTTAGAAAAACACCACCCTAGACCCCCCTTCAAGATAAATTTGTAATTTTTTTCGGTAGAAACATGTCCCGGCCGAAGGCCGGTTCCTCTTAAAATTGCAGGCTCGCTATCGCTCGCCAGGAAATAATCGACACCTAAATGGCATGAAAGGTCTTAAAATTGACGACGAAATGGGGCGAAAGGTGTTAAAATCGCCAAACTAATGGGCCGAACGTCTTTTAATCTCAAAACTAGTGGGGCTAAACATTAGGGAGAAGGGGGTCCAGAAAAACGGTCTGCCTCCCCTTAATGACTGATGATGTTGTTGTTGTTGTTGTTGTTGTTGTTGTTGTTGTTGTTGTTCTTCTTCTTCTTCTTCTTCTTCTTGGAGATAAGAGGTGAATATAGAAAATAGCCTACTTTATGTTGTTTTATTTACCCGTTCAGTATCGGTGTCGTCCTTTTAGCTTTATTCTGGGTAGTATTAGACGATTTTATTCAGCTTGAAAAGGACCTCCAGCAATTAACAGGCTTCGAACTGTATCACTTAACCCTTTTTACTACCACAGATCCTTCTTAAACTGCAAAAGATCGTGTGAATATAGCTAGAAGAAAATATATAAAATATCGACGGTACATTAGGGGTTAATGAATTATATTGTTGCTGTTGTTGTTCGTCTTCTTGGAGATCAGAGGTTATTATAGAAAGCACCCTATCTATTATATTTTGTTCGATTAATGAAAAACAGGTTGGCCAGTCAATGATGAAGGGGGATCTAAAGCCTATGCACACAACTAGACTCCCCTTCAGAAACAATTATTAAATAAACCTTCTCCAGAGAGTTGGGTTCGGACTGGAAACATACGCACCACAAAGGTCTTAAACGCAGTAAAAGTTTAAGGGGAGGTTTCTAGTGTTTTGCTTAGACCTCCATAGAGCTTAAAATTACATCCCCTAGACCCCCTTACAAGATAAATATGTATATTTTTCGGTAGAAAAATGTCCCGGCCGCAGGCCGATTCCTCTTAAGTTACAGGCTCGCTATCACTTGCCAGGAAAAAATCGACACCTAAATGGCAGGAAAGGTCTTAAAGTTGACAGAAATGGGGCGAAAGTTAATACAATCGCCAAACTAATGGGGAAACGTCTTAAAATCTAAAAAACAATGGGGCTAATCATGAGGGAGAAGGAAGTTCGAAAAAAATCCCTCAAGTGGAAACCTCCCTTAAAGGAAGGTAATTCTACATTCTATTTACATGTTCTTATTATTTAATATTTTCATTTAACCCACTACAGGAAAGGAATAGATATATAACTAAGTTCCGTATGATGAAGAATGGCATTATTACTTCAAATCACCTAAAACAAAATTGTATCATCATCTACCGGTGGCAATTAGTCAAATATTACAAAACTGAACCGGCCGAAGGCCAGTTTCTACTAAAATCTATCTACCAATCTATTGCCGGACGCCGTGACCCCTGAAGGGGTGGCCACGAACGAAACGCCCTCATGCACCTCTGTCCCCAGTCAGTCGACGCCCCTCCTCTCATCCAGGAACACCTTCACTCATATACTTCTTCACTCCATCTTTCCACCTCTCATTCGGTCTACCTCTCCCTCTCTGTACTTCCATCTCGCTCTCGTAAACTCTCTTAGTCATTCTCTTGCTTCCCATACGTTCCATATGGCCGAACCATTTCAAGGTGTTCCTTTTCACACTTTCCAGCACATCTACATCCACACCACACCTCTCTCTTACTTCCTCATTCGTCTGTCTATCCCTCCATGTAACTCCGCACGCACTTCTCAAGTAACTCATTTCCACCCCTCTCACTCTACGTTCTATTTATATTTCCTTATTATTATATATTTTCATTTAACCCACTACAGGAAAATAACAGAAAAAAATATGTTGCGTATGATGAAGAATGACATTATTACTTGAAAACACCTAAAACAAAATTGTATCATCATCTACCGGTGGCGATTAGTCAAATACAGGTTCGTTATCGCTCGGCAGGAACAAATCGACAGGTAAAATGGCACACAAGGTCTTATTATGTACAAAGAAAGGGGGCGAAAGTTCTTAAAATCGCCAAACTAATGGAGTGAACATCTTAAAATCTTATAAATAATGGGACTAAGCATGTGGGAGAAAGGGGTCCCAACAAAAACAATACCTGCTAATAATTGTTACTGCCTACGTCAATGATGAAGGTTATTGAGGGATGGATTCTATTCTTCAGAATACGAGAATCAATTTAAATTTATATAAAACTGTATTATTTTGAGACACAGAACTTAGATATTAAAGTGGAGTGGGTATCGGCCATAATATGCTCCACATACAGGGTGTCCCGAAATAGACGTGCCAAATTTCAGGATATGATTATATAGATGATTCTAAGCCTAAAATGATCTATAACACAAAATCTCAATCTCAACCGTTTAAGAGGCATTGAAGGTGTTATATAGTGTCCTCCCCTCACATCAATTTAATGGATTTGTTCATGTCAAATAGTGTTTCCAGTATGTACAAAGTGAGCTAATATTTATATATTAATTTTGCAACTTACAAAATTATATTATCTTTATATTAACATGGTAACATAATTTCAGTAAGATGGGGGTGTGGCAAGCTCTAGGAGAGGGCCAGCCTTATGGGGAAATACTTTAAAAACAATGTAATTTTCAAGAGGCAATATCTCTGTAATAAGTGAAATTATAATTTTGGTTATAGAATATTTGATGCTTAGAATATTTTTCCTAACCTAATCCTGAAGTTTGGCAAGTCTATTTCGGGACACCCTGTATATTATTTGCAGGATAGGAATACTGCAAACTAATCCTTGTAAAACTGTGGAATAAACTATACTTACTTCTCGTGTTTATAAAGATGCAAATGTATATATACTAATCATGAAACGTTAATGCTACTCAAGAAAACAAAATCATTCACAATATTCTCAATTACATATAACTGTTTACCAAGTACAGTAATAGCAAGGGGTGAAGTTTAAGGGGGCCCACTTCGCTTTTTTTCTCTGTCTCTCCCTCTCTCTTTGGCTTGTATATATTCGGCCCCATTCAGCCTAATGTTTTAAGACGTTTACCCCTATCCAGGTGTCAATATTTCCCTGGCGAGTGGTAACGAGCCAGCATAATAATTATATTATAGGTTTGACTCCTGTAAGGAGATAAAGAAAACCTAATATTTAGTAGTGGCCCCGTAATCATTGACGAACATGCCTATTACATAAGGCACCCTCTTCAAACACTCATCCGCCGTAGTTTGAATCTACCGCGCAGAGCATTTAAAATTTGAGGAGCCTTCATCATGAGCGCACGCGACCTCACTCATGGCTTCAGTCATTATGAATTGGGTTCTCACTACGAAAACACTTCGTAAAAAAGAAAAAGAAAAAGAAAATAAGAATAACTATTCAATAAGCTTTCCATATCGTGGATGTACTTGTGTGGATCTTTGACCAGACGCTGACTCAGGCATCATTCTTCCTTCACTGACATATCAAGTAAACCAAAATCCTTAATACATCAACGAATGGGAAGGGGATGGTCGGGAGGACCCCAGTCGTCAATGATTACGGGGCCACTACAAAATATTAGGTTTTCTTTATCTCCTTACAGGAGTCAAACCTATAATTTATTAGTGGCCCCTCCATCATTGACGAACATGCCTGATTTCTAAGACTGGAGGGGGACATTCGTAATCATATCATAACTCTAGAAAAGCAGATAATCAAACAACCACATAGTATTCTTACTTTGAAAAATATATTTAATGACGCAGCACATATTTACAAAAGGGGGTCAAGCAGGGGCGTGCTTCAAAGAAGCCTGCTTGATAAAAAAGGTTAACTCTTGAGACTCTGCGAACAGATCTGTAAGTTAAAAAGGCACCCTACTCAACATAAGTGGTGAAAAATAAAAACTTATAAGTTTACATGTGCACATATAACCCCATAATACTTGTGGAAATATCTTGCAAAATATATCCAATGCTTAAAGCTAAATTGCTTTCACAGCCAAAACTATTATAACAACACTGTTGTTTGTACTAACATTGTACTAGCACAATTGCCCGCACTGAATAGAACAGAGAAATTTTCATATCACATTATCCATACTCGTATCACAGCTCTTATACTCCGGCGGGGTCTAGGGTGTCCTATGTTACACTGACTGCACCCCCCCCCCCCCTTTTCTTGAAAGTAAACAAAGTTACTTAAGGGCCACCTAGACCCTCTGCCTTAAAGCTATACATGGCAAGGAAGGTTTGTCTAGAGCTACTGACAGGTATCGAGTCAAAAACGTATGATTAGAGGCCCACAAATGTGTGGACGTAATATCTTCCACAGAAAAATTCTTCAGGAAACGCAAAGAGGCTGCCCATTTGCGTAAATCGTGGGCCCTACCCACAACGCCGGGATTACTCTCTTTAATGACCTCGACCAAAAGAGAAGCCATTCTACGTTTCAGCAAGCGCTTACCCGTACTTGCCACCCATAAAGCACCATGGGGGTTTAGAGGAGCTACTCTCAAATATTTGGTTAGAGCCTGCACTGGACATAAATTGTGGTGCACCTTTCCCCTTTTCAATGCCGTCACAGTGAACTCAGAAAACATGTGTGCACTGTGCTCATTCTTGGCTACAAACCCTGGGGAAAGTGCAATGTGAATACATTCATTAAGCCTACCAAACCTGAGGCAATTAGGTGTATTGCTCATCGCCGCCAGCTCAGACACTCTGTTCCCGGTGGCCGAAGCCAAAAGGAATACAGCCTTTTGTAAAATCTGCAGTATTTTGGTACAGATGGGAGTGAAGTAATCACAATGCTTTGTCCAGAGACCAAGTAGGCATGAGCTGACGGGGAGGTGGGCGGAGTTTAAAACATGCCCTCATAAAACCTGTTTCCTCCGCAACTGGTATGGAGAGACCGGTAAGGTCCCAAAATGGTATTCTAATCGCTGTTAAGTGATTTTTTAACGTTACCACAGATAAACGTTTCTGCTCAAACAGATAATTTAAATAATTAAAAACTAACGCCACCGAGGGCACAGTTTGTTCTGTTCTAAGGATCCAAGAAGTAAAGGCTTGCCAATGTGATTGATACTGTCGTTTTGTAGACTGAGTATATTGATTTAATAATTTATTGGTCACATCTCTACCATATGGTGCTAGCCACTTGGCCTCCTGAATGTCCATAATGCAAAAGTCAGCGAGGTCGCTAGGTTGCCAATCGTGTCTAAGTGGAAAACCCCGACCGGGAGCGACACCGGGTGCGGGCACCACGTCTTCAATTGCTGGTACCACAACTGCGCCGGCCACAGGGGCGCGATTAGCGAGACTAAGCCCCGATAATCTCGTAGTTTGTTTACTACGTGGCACATTAGTGACGCGTCTGGCGGCGGAAACAGATAGATGGAGCTCCACCTGTTCCAGTCTTTCACCAGGGCATCTGGCCCCCCTGCCGGCGTTATCGTCCGGCGGGTGAGGTACATTGGGAGTTTGTGAGTCTCCTCGGACGCAAACAGATCCACTTGTGGATGGTAAAGCTCCGCAATCATTTGGTTGAAAATGGTTTGCTTGAGCTCCCATTCTACTGTCGTGCTCTGTCTCCGAGACAGAGTGTCTGCCCAGACGTTTGCTACGCCTGGGAGATAAGATGCGTGAAGATGAATGTCCAGCCTGTTGGCTAGAATAAAAATATCTTCCGACACGTTTAGCAACTTCCGAGATCTCGTTGACCCTTGTTTCTGAATACAGTGAACCGCATTCAGATTGTCCATTCTGAAGGCCACCGACTTGCCCCGTAAAGTAGAGCCGTGAACCTGAAGGAAATAAAAGGGGACTAGTAATTCTTTGACATTGATGTGGGAGATTTCAAAATGGGACCAAAGCCCTTGACCCTGGTGCCCTTGGTTTGACTGAAAACCCCAACCTATCGTACCTGACGCATCCGTGTCTACCCATACCGTCGGCGGAGGAGAGGTCCATGACATTACTGAGTGCAACATTTCCCTCTTCGCCCAGACCGCTAGTAAGTTGTGGATTAATTTTGGTATGGGCCATAATTTTTCCGCCGGCAATAGTGGAAAATATTTGTTGCCCTCCAATATTAAACGCTTTACTTTCAACCGGCCCAACATTACAGTTAGTTGAATCCAGTTGAGAGAGCCGACCAGAGACTCCCAGATTCTTCGAGTCGTAGTCAGACTGTGAAGAAACAGGAACAGTTTCCTGCGAAATCTGTTTCGATTGTCCACACTCTGACTCAGAGTGAGAGCAGCTGTGTCTCAAACCAGCCCTATCCACTGAACTACTCGTGAGGGAACAAGGTTTGACTTTACCAGATTTACCTTGAACCCTAGAGTTTTGACATGTTTTAATGTTATGTTGACATGATTTATGCATACTTGCTCTGTCTCTGCCACCACTAGCCAGTCGTCTAGGTACCACAAAATCCTGACCCCTTGTTTTAACAATGGCATCAGTGCTTGCCAGACTAATTTCGTGAATAAGCGAGGTGCCAGGTTCAAACCGAATGGCATCCTCTGAAAAACAAGTTTGATCCCTGATCCGTAAGGCCAGAAATCTTTGAAATCTTTTGTTTACCGAGACGTGCCAATAAGCGTCTGTCAGGTCTAAGGAACACATCCAACCTCCCGGCGGAAGTGTTAGCCTGATTTGGTGCACTGTTAACATCCTGAATGACTCGTTGTGAATGTGAAGGTTCAGATATGACAGGTCTACGACGGGTCTCATCTGAACACTGTCCCTTTTGGGAACCAAAAATAGCTTGGATGTGAAGACTGGGTAATTTTGAGTGACCGGGATGATGACATTCTTGGCAATCATTTCCTTGACCATTGACTCCACCTCTAAAGAAACTAGATTCGCCGTTGTCGGCTGACGTAAGCGAGGTCGCCGGAGCCACTGCCAAGTGATGCCTTTGCGTGCCACCATCCTTGCCCAAGTGTTTAACGGCCATGCTTGGTGACACGTTCGGAACGACCCAGTTAGCAGACAAGGGTTCGCCGGCTGTACTACCCTCGGATCCACCCGCCTTGAGACCGGCCCCGGGAGTGAGAGAAACTTAAGTTTTTTGATGATGGTGGAGGTGGTGGTGGTGGACGCTTCGCCGGCTGGCTGGCGTTGGCAGAAGATGGGCCCTGACCTGGTTTATTATAGCCTCGTCCTTTCTGACCTGTAAACTTACCCTGTTTATACCTGTACTGACCTTGAGGGGAGGAGGACTTAGGTAGATGAAAGGGCTTAGATCCCCCCGGGGCTGTGCTTTTGCGACAGGCTTGGGTTTGGGAAAAGAAAAGGCAGGTTTCTTAGAAGGGGCGGGACTATGTTTAAAGGCCTCAGCCATATTAAAAACTGTTCTCCATACCTCAGGGGACATTAAAGAGGGAGTGAGCACTGGTGACATGACCACCTGATTCGCAATACGATCAGGAAGCTTCCGTACCAAGGACATCCTGAGATCTTGTCGTGCTCGCACCGCCTCAAGCAAGGCTGTGCGTATGTCACCCAATGACTGAATTGACGACTGAAGGAGTAGTCGCCGAGACAGTTCAACCGATCTTCTGGCATCCGCGTCTGCGATTGCCTGAGTGGACCGGAGCATCGATTTCGCTACCTGTTGCGTCACAATGTACTGGGAGAAAAGTCTAAACGCTTTCCCCCGTAGCCTAAATTCTCGGTCTAGGTGAGTTGGGGTAGGGGTAGTGAAAGGGTCTTTGAGTTCACATAGATTGATTTTGGGGGAAGCTAAGAAAGCAAACAAAGCTGAAGGGACTCCGCCGGCAGAACACACTGGCATAGAGAACCAAGAATGACTATCCTGAGGGATTTGGTGGGAAGATTTTGAGGTGAAGGTGGTCGCAAAGTTCTGAGCCTCCGTCTCCCATTCCACCCAAGGTCCCGGACCTAACTGCCCCACCTTCAAAACTGGATTAGCGGCTGAGTCTGTGACAGTTTGCAAATCTAGTTCTGGAGTGAGCGCTAACAGTGTCTTTATGTCATTAAAACCATCATGCTTAGACCAGGCAGAAAACAGTTTTGAAGCTGAGGCAGGGGGCAGGGCAGATTTAGCAGTATAAACAAATAGTCCTGGTGATAATAGTTAGGAATGGCCTTAACATTAACATCTAGTACATTCCCCAAAGTATCCAAGGCCTGTAATTTTTTAGATTTATTGCCTTGGATTACCCACTCTCGTGGCACTGGAAGTTCCCCTGACAAGGTAGGTTGAGCGACCTCTGGTATAGTGGGGATCAAGTGTACCCATGACTCGTCTGGACCGTACAGTAAGGGCATAGCTACCTTTCGTATTGGTGCTTTATCTAAAGGGGGCGGATTGACATCCGTTATAACCCTTACATTAGAAGTAGTCAGTGCCGCCGTAGCAGGCCTAGTGACCACCGATGGTGATATAGAGGGAGGGTGAGGGATCTGAGTCAAAGCAATAGAAGTCATCAGAGGCTGGACATTAGAACTTGTCATGGGAGCTTCCAGGTCCACTGTAGGAGTCTCCGGCTGTTGGACAAAAAATGTAGTTAGAGCATTAACCAGCAACCCATCTATTTCCTCTGCCGTGACAAATTTATTCAATGATGAACTCAAAGGTGAATCATTACGATCCTGTGCGGCGTCTAAAACTGAACCCGACTCTTGCACTTCCATGTCTGAGATAATAGATACCTCGTCTTTGTCATCCGGCTCCCCATGAGAGGATTCCGCCGAAGCCGGAGTCCCATCTTGTTGCCAAGGCAAGTCAGGAATAGATGATGGGATCGCCGCGTCCCTGTGGACATCAGCCACTGTTTGTATAGTTTGAGCCAGAAGTGGGTGTTCAGTCCCTGGTCGAGAATACCGCCAAACACCCAGGCCTTGGCCTGCACTCCCTTGGGAGTCCGAAATACCCTCAATTATGGAGCTCCCACTTGACTCTACTATTGGACGATCACTGTCCACTGAACTCTCCAAATCTAGGGTTAGAATACTAAGTGGTAAACTGTCTTTTGGTACTGGCACCAAACTATCCCCATGAGATTGAACACTAGCTCTGTCGGGGGTAGAGGTATGACGAGAGGCACTAGACTCCGGTGAACGCCGGGAGGCCTTCCGATCATGCGAGTCCTTTCGAGAAGATTTGTGGCTACGGTGCGACCGCGAACTGCTTTTGGATTTAGAAGATTTCTCGCTAACACCACTTGTTGACCCCTCTGTCTTACTCTTCTTACTCGTTGGTGAAGAAGAGAGGCTCGGCGGCTGCTGACTAAGAGGGGACCTGGACCTAGATCTCCCCCGTGACGAGGAGGCTGCCACCGGGGGCGTGGGTTCTCGCTGTCGCTTAGATGTGCCTGGGGCTGGAGAAAGTATAGAACCCTGTCCAGTCCCTGCCGGCTTACGAACAGTTACTCTAGAGGGACGTTTAATGGGAGGGTGCTCAATTAGTAACTTATCCCAAAGCGGGACATTATCGCATTGAAGTAACTTATGAGCCACAATAGTAGTATAAGCGGTCATCTGCTGCCTGACCTCCCGTAAGGCGACCGCTGCGGTTTTATCATTGTCTTGTAAAACTTTAACACTGAGTTGAGAGAAAAAGGTACAGTTTCGCATCACCCACAGACCCCTTGAGCGGTCGAGACATATAACACATTTTATACAAAGGGTGTGCGCAAAAATAGGGATACCTGAACAGGAGGGCGTAATGCATAAAGCAAAAACCGGGGCAAAGGTAGCCATGACAGAGACTGGTGGGAAACTTACTCCAGGTTCTGTATAGACCCGCCGGGACCCAGCTCTGGAAAAAAAAAAAATTCCAGGAATTAATGCTCATAAGGTTAACCCAACATGTTCGCACACAAGTGTTAAATAACCCGCCGGGTAACGAGACGCAATACACAACGACTACAGCTCGCTACGCGGTGGGGTTCCTAAGTAAAAGATTTCAGAATATCTTAATTTGTCCAAAAGATTTATGAATACCCTCTGACATAATATAAAAACCAGCATGGCGTTTATAACTGATTTAGTCTTTCCGGTGGTGTTTGTTTCAAGATTCAATTTTGGAAAAAAAAACTAAAAAGACGCCGGCCCCCGAATTATCTCGTAGATAAAAAACTGGGAAGCCTGACAAATATACGAGATCTAACTTCTCCCGAAGTATCTTTTTAGATCGCCGTATGCTGAAGGCGGCGATACAAAACGTATCCCTCAATTGTCTGGTTAACTAACTGAATTGTAAATTCGTTATTCCCACCCTTCCAAGGAGCACCCGCCGGGTGTGAATATTAGTTTAAAAAACGTTAACCCCAATTGCGCCGTATGCTGAAGGCGGCGATACAAAACGTATCCCTCAATTGTCTGGTTAACTAACTAAATTGTAAATTCGTTATTCCCACCCTTCCAGGGAGCACCTGCCGGGTGTGAAAATTAGTTTAAAAAACGTTAACCCCAATTGTGCCTTAAATTGCCGTATGTTGAAGGAGGCGATACACAATGCATCCCTCAATGGTTTGGTCAACTAAACTGAATTTTGCAAATTCGGTCATCCCACCCTACCAGGTTGCACCCGCCGGGTGATTTAAAGTTTAAAAGTTAACCCCATTTGTTCCTATCCCCACTTCTTTGTAGAAGATCGCCGGGGAGGAAATACAACAACAACTTAGTTTTTTATTGGCTTTGCAAAACCGAAAAAACTACAAACAACAAGTGTCCGAATGAACACTGTGAGATGGGTACAGCCATCCCGCCGGGATTCATAAGGAGCCTGATACAGGCACCACAGAGACACAGTCCAGGGGAGCCACAGACACCCACTCGCCGGGAAAACAAGCCTGTTTTTTAAACCACGCGTGGCTAAAACTCGGCAACCAGCCGGGTTTTTTCATGGTGTAACCGAGAAAAATCCGCCGGAAATAACCCACCCCGTCCAGATACCATCTGAACGCAACACAGGACCGAGGCGTAGCCAAAACACAACTAATGCCGGGCTCAACATAGTCCGTGGAAATAGCCAATACACAACTAACCCAGGACACATAAATAGTCCATGGAATTAGCCAATACACAACTAAACCAGGACACACATGACACAGTAGTACATATGTAGAAAATAAATCAATAACACTTGTACATGTGGTAAAGCTACGAGAGGCTGGCTAGGCCTAGGCAGACGGAAAAAGTAACAAGTCGGAATATAAACAAAAAGCACTGAATTATATCACAACAGGAACCACCGCCAACACACCACTGTAGCAAACACTTCCGTCAAAGGGAAGAACTGACTCGGGACCCAGAAAAAACTTCACTAAGTGAAGAAAAATACGCTGGGAACGTCAGCAAAAATAAGCTACCTCATCAGAAAGATAGAAGGAAGCAATAATAACGCGTAATGAAATCCGCCTGCATCACAAAGCTAGCTAACAGTGAAAAAGTTCACATTTCCACAACAGGACCACGAGGGTACATCCGAAATAGATGCCCCAAACACACGACCCAAAATACACTGCACTGCGGGAAACTAGCCCAGGACACTCCTGCTACGCATATCATAACCTTACTCGATTTATCCCGGAGTAAACAAATGAGAAAAAACTCACTAGGGACGCAACAAATGCGGAACCAGCGGAGCGTGGGGAGACACGTCCGGGCAGGCTGAGCGCAGAGCAGAGAAGGAAGAATGACGCCTGAGTCAGCATCTGGTCATAGATCCACACAAGTACATCCACAATATTATGGAAAGCTTATTGAATAGTTATTCTTATTTTGTTTTTGTTTTTATTTTTTACGAAGTTTTTTCGTAGTGAGAACCCAATTCATAATGACTGAAGCCATGAGTGAGGTTGCGTGCGCTCATGATGAAGGCTCCTCAAATTTTAAATGCTCTGCGCGGTAGATTCAAACTACGGCGGATGAGTGTTTGAAGAGGGTGCCTTATGTAA